>CM065788.1:1485373-1803996 GCA_033296515.1 Macrochelys suwanniensis | reverse complement strand
TGAGCCGGTGCCGCCGCCCAGCGAGTGGGTCAGCTGGAAACCTTGCAGGCAGTCGCAGCTCTCCGCCTCCTTCCTCACCACATCCAGCACCGAGTCCACCAGCTCGGCCCCCTCCGTGTAGTGCCCCTTGGCCCAGTTGTTACCAGCTCCGCTCTGGCCTGCGGGCGGGAAGAAGCCACAAGCATTGGGCTAAGGCACTGGGGAACCAGCCGCTCCTTAGCCAGCCATGCCCCCAAATTACCTCCAATGGAGTCCCCTGGGGGACACGGGCCAATTCCACCAATGGTCTAAGAGGAGCATCAGGCCCTCTGTTGGGTGAGGCTCACCGATTGTGGAAAGATGCCACGATACCAGGGGAACCTAACACAAGCCACCGCTCTGCGAATGTGGCCACAGCTTAGCTCCAAACAGTCAACTGAAGTCAGCTGGGTCCCCCCACGCATGCCCCACACCCCACAGGTCAGACAAGGCCCATCTCAAAGCTATAACCTGTTGGCCAGTCCAAAATTTAGGGGACTGTCGGTGCGTTGCTACTAGGCCCAATTTGGACTCAGCTGAGTAGACGAACCCAGAAGCTCTGGTTCAGACTCTAGGAGCAACCCCACTCTTGTCGCTACACATGGGCCAAGATCGGGGGTGTCAACCACTGGTGCCATGGTTGACGCAACCCAACCCAAGTGGCTGCTGGGTAATTCTCCATCACGCACAGCCAACCCCAGGGCCCCAGCAGAGACACCGCATGGAGGGACAACGGGAAACTTACCGAAGACGAAGTTGTCGGGTCGGAAGATCTGGCCGAAGGGACCGGATCGGACGGAGTCCATGGTGCCCGGTTCCAAATCGACCAAGATGGCGCGCGGGACATATTTACCACCTAGAGGGGGAGCAAGAAGAGTCTCAGCAGGGACGGGTCAATGAAACCAAGAGGCAGCAGGACGGTCTTAGAGGGCCTGGGTTATCCAGGAAGAGGAATTTGGGGTTGATGCAAAGCCATGGGTGCAGAGGGATCCCCGCAGCCATTAGACACTAATGAACTGAAAGGGTTTAGTCTCAGCCATGTGTGAAGAAAGGGGGGTGGCCTAGCCTTTGGGGCATCTGGCAGTGGGGTGCCCTGGATCAGACCAACCCACACATGGTGGGGGGAGTGGAACAGACTGGCCCAGGAACACGTCACTAGTATTTATGGGGAAGGATCCCTGGACCCTCCCATTCCCTGCACATAGGGGAGGGGGACTGGCTCAAACCATGGGAACACATGGGGGGGACCAGACCAAACCATGTTTATATATGGGGGGAACAATCTCAGACTACCCCAATCTCCACCTACCAAACCATGGATGTTTGTGGGGGCGGGAATCCCAGACCAGTCCATGCTCCCTAGATAAAGGGGTGTCCTGTGTCCTCCCCCGCACCCCGGGAAGTACCTGTGGCCTCGTTGTAATAGACGCTGATGCGGTCGAGCTGCAGGTCGCTGTCACCGTGGTAGGTGCCGGTGGGGTCGATGCCGTGCTCGTCACTGATCACCTCCCAGAACTAGGGGCAACAGCAGGGGGGGGGGGGGGTCATTGGCAGGCTGCTCCCCCCATCCCTGTCCCAGCCACCCCTCCCCCAAGTGAGGGCCACTGCTCTTCTCTGGGGGGTGGGGGGAATCCCAGCTAGCGCGGCAGCTGCCAGCCCGATGGGGGTTACCCCACGTCTAAGAGCCACCTGGCACGTCCCCATTAGCTCCGCCCCCGGCATACAAAGGGCACATGATGGTGCCACGTCCACCATGCGTGGCCAGCCAGAGCCAGCCGCGCCCCCTACAGGTGATCACAGCCTGGTCCAGAAACGGGCTTCCCCTAGGACTGCACATCCCCCCCACCCCGGCTATGTGGGGGCAGCAACACACCACGCAGGTGAGCCTGCCCCCTAGTGGCAGAGGGGCCTCATGGAAGTTTGAGGTGCTGCTCTGACCCCGCCGGTGGGGGAATTATGAAGTCCCCTCCCCCATCCATGCCCATCCCCGTGGTGAGAAGTGACCCCCTGAGCATTTGGGGGGGGAGGCTGGGACACAGAGGGGTGTGTGTGTGTGTGTGTGTGTGCGCGCCCCCCCCGCCTCTGGCGTCACATCTCCAGCCCACTGGTGTGTGTGTACAAGGAATATGTCACACGCCCCCCCCCCCCCCACAGAGCCTCTCCCCCCCCCCCCCCCCCCCGGCTCTTGGTAAAGAGAATCCCCCCTGGTCACCCTCTGACCTCCTGGCTGGGCTGCTTCACCCTTTGTCCAGGGGTGAGAGAAACCCCAGCGGTCCCTCCCCCTCCCCGCGCTCAGCTGTGGTCTCAGCTCTGCCTTGCCAGGGTGGGTGGGCCGGGCGCCCCCTCGGTCCCAGCTCCAGGGAAGGGACGCCTGAGCCAGCATGACACCCCGCCCCGCTCCAGCCCCGGGCTCCTCGCGCCAGCAGCCACAGCACGGGCCCCGCCAGGACCCAATGGCCAAACCCAGCCACGCAGGGAACAACTGCGACCGTTTCGAATTTCCTCTGCCGCCCAAAGCGCTCCCTGGGCACGGGCCTGCCCTAGAACCCTGCAGCATTCAGCCGCGGCAGGGATGTGCTGGTGGCAGCGGTGGGATTGGTGGTGCTGCCCACAACTGAGCTCTGCTCCATTACACGCCCCTCCCCCAGCCCCGATGCAAATCCAGCTTCCCACCTCTGAGCAGGGCAAAGAGCAGATGGCGCCTGGCTGAGCCTAAGAGACGATTCCCCACCCCCACTTGCTGCACGCTGGTGGCTTCAGCTCTGTCTAGTGGGTTAGAGCGCGCGGGGGGGGGGGGGGGGGGGGGCTGGGAGTCAGGAGTCCTGGTGAATTAAGTCACCTCTTAGCCAGCTGCTTTGTTGGCCATTGCAGACCAGGGCGTGGGGCTGGCCGGCCATTAACAGACTATCCCAGCTGTGCTCAGCCCCAGCAGGGTGGGGCCAGGGGCCAACCCAGCCCCCTGGGCTCAAGGACAGGGACTGTTTGAACAGGCTACCGCTGAAATCAATGGGGGTGGGGGGGGGAGGAGAAGAATCACTGCCTGCTGTCCCCAGTCAAGCCTACCCTGGGACAAAGCAGTGTCAGGGCATCAGTCACAGAGAACAGCTCTGTTTTCCACCCCAGCCCCCTCGGCCAGGGCCCTGCCCCACCCACAACACAAGGGCAGCCAATTCGGCAGCATGGGTCACTGCACCAGGAAACCCACCCCCACTCCCAGCATGGATCAGTGAGGAAGGTGGCAGCCAATTGCTTTGATCCAGCCAGAGTCTGATCTCAGTGACTCTGGTGTCGATCCGGAGTGAGCCCAGCAGTGTCAAGAATCTGGGCTGGATCTGGATTTACAGCAGGGTCACTGAGGCTGCGCCTACACTGCATTGTTAACTCGGTAACGCGTCCACACTGCACAGACCTGACTCGGGGCTGTGGCTTGGACCGCAGTGTGGCCAGACCCTGAGTCAGCGGATTCAGGGCTGGATTCGGACCTCAGGGACCCTGGTGCAAACACAGAGTGATTCCAGATGGAGAAATCGAATGGCTCTAACTGAAGCCAGGAAGGCTTTGGGAGGGGTAGAAAATCTGCTTTACATTTCCCCAAACATCCCTGGCCCGCCCGGCCGGCTGCTGCAATACGAACCCATTATTTGGGCCGTCATGATCTTCTGACAGAGCAGCCAGGTCTGGGTCTCACTGCAAGAATTTGCTGGGCGGGGTCTTTCTCATGAGAGCCTCACCCACCCTGGCACGGCAGAGATGCCAGTTTTAAAGCATGCGCGAGGAGGGGGGATTGGATCTCCGTCTAGGGGATCTAGGCAGAGGGGGATCGGCAGCCCCCCTCTCCCCCACAGCGCACCCCTGCGATACCGCCTGGCTGTGGGGCCGGCACCCCTCATTTGCCAGCCACGCCTGGCGCCGAATACAGCCCGCCTGGCAAACCCGGTCAGGCAGAGGTGAGGCTGGGTGGGGCCGGGGATGAGGCGTGTGATGCAGGAGGGAAACATCCCTACAGTAAAAAATCCAGGGCCTCTGAAGCGATCCAGATGCTTCCAGAGAAGCAATAAAAAAAGAAACCCGCTGGGTGGATTGAACAGGGATGCGCCTGGTTCTGCGGTGGCTAAAATAAAGTCTCTTTGTCCCCCCAGCCTGGGGAGCCCCCATCCACCCACCAGGTGGAGAAACCCAGCGCCTGATCTCCCTCCCCCTCTCCCCCAGTTGGCTGGATTTTTGCAGCCATCCAACTGCAAACGGGCCCTTCTTTAGGCACAGAAAGTCCCTCAGTGTCTAGCGCCAGCAGCCGCCTGGAAACTCCCCCCCTCCCCCCAGCTGTGCAAAGGCGGCCATTAAGGGCACAAAGGATGTGGTGTGTGGCTCCGTTTAAACGGGCGATCCGATTTGACTCCGGGGCGGCGGGGCGTTGGGGGACCGACGGGAAGGGATCGGGCTGGACACGGGTCGCCGCTGAGTGCGGAGAGCTCTGGGAGGGGGGAATCAAGGCAGCCTTGCAGCAGCCATGTGGGGCCCGGCAGACAAAGAGGTGGGGAAGATGGTGGGTGGGGAGGGGAAAGCGGGAGGGGGATGGGCGGTTTGGCGCCAGAAGTAACATTCTTTATTTGCAACTGAAACAAGGTGTTTTTTATCTCCTCCCCCCCGCCCCCCCCAACTGCAACACTGTAACTGAAGGTTTGCAAGGGGATGCAGGAGAGGGAAAAGGCCTCACTCCGGATCTAGCGCGGGGGGGGGGGGGTCACCTCTAGACACAGGTTTAAGCACAAAGGTGGGGGGATACTACACACTGGGGAGGGTGACCCCAGAGAGCAAGGGTGAAGGACTGGGACTTCTTTTCGGGGGGGGGGGGGATAGTTGCCTATATAAGGCAAAGCCCCCAGCACTGGAGAACAATACCCCCTTCCACTGATTAACGGAAGAGAAATGGGGGGGGGTGATTTTGCCGGCCCCCCCGCAGCAGTTAGGAGGAAAATGGCCCCTTTCACCGCATCTCTCCCCCCTGGCGGCAGACAATGGAGATCAAAGGGCGGGGTTGAAATTAACGAGCCGAGAAAGAGGACGTGAAATTAACCAGCAGCAGAGAGGCGGGCGGGGGAAGAGACGCTGGGTTAATCCGCAGCCAGAACGGGGGGGCTCTGCCAGGGGAATCCGGCCCCGCTCCCCAGCGGAACCAAAGCCAGATCCGTGCAGCGCCGGACACCAACCCCCCGCCAGCAGCAGGCGGGTCGGGTTTGGCGCTAAAAGATGTACCGCGCCGCTGGAAAGCGCGTACCGGGCGGGGGAGTTTCCTTCCTCCTCCCCCCCCCGACTCCCCTGGATCTGAGTCATCTACTGCGCCGGCTAATCCCGTTAGCTGCAAATCGCCTCTTTCTAATGCCGGGACGGGCTGGAATCCGGAGTCTAAAGTCCCGGGTTTTTTGGTTTTTTTTAAAAAAAAGGATCGGGGGGGGGGGGCGGAGAGGGGTGAATTCAAAACGGAGCAACTGTTTTAAATCCGGATTTAAAAAAATAGGACGGAAAAAACCGAGACCAGTTTCTAAACGCGTCCGACCGACCCCCCCCATTTCGACAAGGGGATTCCCTCCATGCCCCCCCCCCCGAAATGCTCACACCACCCCGCCTTTATTTTAATTGCCAAAACCAAGCCGCCCCCACCAAACTCGTCCTGCAAGAGAAATAGCTACTGCCCCTCCCCCCGCCTCCCCAAGAAATCTGGGGCGGAGGCATCTTTTCCTCCTTCAGGAGATCCAGTATTTTACCCCCCCCCCCCGAAAAAAAACCAGAAATATGCTGGGATCGCTCCCCCCCCCCCGCCCCGCGCACGAAGCACCATTAATTTGGCAGCACACGAAACCCCTCGCTCACCTTGGCACCGATCTGGTTGCCGCACTGCCCAGCCTGGATGTGGACGATTTCCCTCATCTTGCCTCCCTTTGGTCTAGCCTGATCCGGGGCCCTTGGAAGAATAGAACGCTGGGGAGCTCAAGGTTCTCTCCGCCGAACGCGCCAGGAGCGAACGTTCCAAGCGGCCGAAAAAGCGACAGCGAGAAGGGCTGGGGCTGATATAGACAAAGCTTTTATACGCTGGAGGGCGGCCAGCCCGCTGATTGGCCCGCTGGGATCACGAGCACGGAGCCCATTGGACAGTAGAGGCTCGGACACGTAGAGCAGGGTGTCGCCTCAGGCGCAAGGGATGCTGGGAGTTGTAGTCTCCTTTTGTTGTACAGCTTTTAAAGGGGGATTGCGGAAAAAAATGGGTGTGACGGGGGAAGAGGGAGAATCAGGCTGGGAGACGGGTCCTAATTCTTTATTCCCCACATCTCCTCCCACGTACACACGGCCTGAGGGGCACCGCAAAGCCCGAGAAAGGACGAACAGGGAGGGAGGACAGAGGAGAACAGAGTGACAGAATAAGGAAAGAAGGAATGGGAGAAAAAGGAAAGAAGGAACGAAAAAGAGAGGCAGAAAGACTGAGTGAAAAAGAGAGAAAAGAACGAGTGTAAAAAAGAGAGGAAGGGATACAACTAAAAAGATTGAAAAGAAAGAATGGGTGAGAAAAAGAAAAGGAGGGAGAAAAAATTAAAAGAAAAGAAAGAAAGAAAGAAAAAGGAAGGAAGGAAGGGGGGGAAGAATGAATAAAGAGAGGAAGAAAAACCAAGCAGAGAAAGAAAGAATGACCGAGCACAGAAGAAGAGGACAAAAAAACAGACAATGAAGAAGAGAGCGAGAGGAGAGAGAAGGGGGGTAGGGGGAGAGAGCGAGAGGAAAGAGAAGGGCGGGCGGGGGGGGGGGGGGGGACAGACTGGCTGAGCCAGCCGGAGCCAGGCAGCCTCGCCCCAGCCAGCCGGGGCCCACCCCTCTCTCCCCGCTGGCTGGAGGCCATGGCTGCCTTAGCCAGGGGCCAGAGCAGGCGGCGATCTGGTCTCATCCTGTCCCATGGAGCAGCCTTGAGGGCACATCCCCTGGCAGGGGCTTGGAACTGGCGTTCTTGTCTCTCTAGTGATTAGAGCAGGGGGGGCTGGGAGCCAGGACTCCTGGGTTCTCTCCCCAGCTCTGGGTGAGGAGCGGGGTCTGGTGGTTAGAGCCGGGGGGGGGGGGGGGGGGGAGAGGGGGCTGGGAGCCAGGACTCCTGGGTTCTCTCCCCAGCTCTGGGTGAGGAGCGGGGTCTGGTGGTTAGAGCCGGGGGGAGGAGGGGGCTGGGAGCCAGGACTCCTGGGTTCTCTCCCCAGCTCTGGGTGAGGAGCGGGGTCTGGTGGTTAGAGCCGGGGGGAGGAGGGGGCTGGGAGCCAGGACTCCTGGGTTCTCTCCCCAGCTCTGGGTGAGGAGCGGGGTCTGGTGGTTAGAGCTGGGGGGAGGAGGGGGCTGGGAGCCAGGACTCCTGGGTTCTCTCCCCAGCTCTGGGTGAGGAGCGGGGTCTGGTGGTTAGAGCCGGGGGGAGGAGGGGGCTGGGAGCCAGGACTCCTGGGTTCTCTCCCCAGCTCTGGGTGAGGAGCAGGGTCTGGTGGTTAGAGCCGGGGGGAGGAGGGGGCTGGGAGCCAGGACTCCTGGGTTCTCTCCCCAGCTCTGGGTGAGGAGCGGGGTCTGGTGGTTAGAGCCGGGGGGGGGCAGGACTCCTGGGCCGGCTGGGTCAGTTCTTGGGTTCTGTGCGCTATGGAAATTGACAGACACAGACACACCCCTGTGCCACTGCCAACCCCCCTCCCCCAGTCCATTACACCCTCCCCTTCCCAGAATCCTCAGCCCTTGAAGGAGCCCCAAGCCCCCTATTATCCCATCCCCCCCCCCCCACTCCTTACCCTGTCCGGCTGGGCAGCCTCCTTGTGTGATCAATCCCGCTTCCCAGCTGCTCCCCAGCACCATTTCAGGTGATGGCGCAGCCCCATTTGCACCGATTCAGATATTTCGGGGGCGGGGGAGGGCACACAAATTCCAGTCCCTGCCCCCCATCTGGCAGGCACCCTCGTCCGTCCCTGGACCCCGGGTCTCCCTCAGTCCCCCTCCCTCCCGCACCCAGCGCTCACGCGGGTCTCGCCCGGAGGCAAGTTCTTGGCGGACTCCCCCGCCCTCAGGAACGAGGTCCCCGTGCTCACGTCCGGACGGGAGGGTGGCCAGGGCAGATCCGAGATGCGCTGCCAAGCAGCACGCGCTGCATTCGGCCACCACGCAGCTGGGGCAAACCTGCGGGCTGCTCTGGGCACAGCCGTACCGAGCGAGGACGGGGCTAAGTGCAGGGTGGTGAATCCAGGCCTGCTCCTGGGTTCTGTCCCTGGCTCTGGGCGGGGAGTGGGGGCTAGTGGTTAGAGCAGGGGGCTGGGAACCAGGACTCCTGGGTTCGGTCCCCAGCTCTGGGAGGGGACTGGGGTCCAGAGAGGAGTGGCATCCCCTAAAGGGGAAAGGCCCCATGTCACATTTCCTGCCCCCCTGAGCCAGCCAGTCCCTGCCCTGGGGCTGGATGGGAGCTGCTGCCCCCTAGAGGTAACACCCTCCCTAATGCTTCAGTAACCTTATCAAGGCCGTACCTGCCCCAGCTCCCAGCGGGACACTGAGGCCCCCAGCAGCTGCTGCATTGCCCCCTCCCTCAGCAGTGCGCTGAGCTGCTGCTTCCTTCCCCCTCCTCACCCCCTGCCCCAAAGCCGTGAGGAGGGGCTGAGAAAATCCTCACCTATAGTTGGGCACCTCTGCTCCAGCCAGGATCCCTGTTGGCATTACCTGGGGGGAGGGGGAAGGGCAGGGGAGGCCCTGGCCACGGGGAGTGGGCAGCCCACTGGCCTGTGACCTCGGCGTTCAAACCCTGGGGATCTGGGACTGGCAGAGAGTGGGGGAGAAAGAAATGGAGGAGACACCGACTCCCCTCCCAGAGCCAGGGACAGATCCCAGGAGTCCTGGCTCCCAGCCCCCCATGCTCTAACCCACTAAACCCCACTCCCCTCCCAGAGCCAGGGAGAGATCCCAGGAGTCCTGGCTCCCAGCCTCCGCCCCCTCCCGCCAGCTCTAAGCACAGGCAGTGATAGGATCTTAACCCACTGAACAGGGCCTACGTGTGGATCGGCAGAAGTTGCCCAAGTCACTGGCCGGGGGGCAGCCCAGGCTCCAGCCATGGGAAACTCTTTACCCAGCGTTGGCGTGACCGCTGCTAGAACACCGTGTCCCGCTCCGACGTCCAGCGTGCGAGGGGGAGGTGGAAATACCAGTGTGAGCTTCTAGGAGGGCCCCCAAAATGAGCCAGGGGCACGGTGAGAAGCTTTAAGGAACTCGGCCTATTCAGCTGAACGAAGAGAAGGTTGAGAGGCGGCTGGATCCTAGACGGGAGCTTTTCAACCTTGCTGACCAACGCCTCACAGGATCTGACGGCTGGGAGTTGAGCCTCTATCTGTCCATCCCCCCACCCATCCCCATGCACCCCCGTCCATCCATCAGCCCCTAGAAACACCCTCTGTCTGTCCATCCCTCCGCCCACCCCCATGCACCCCCCTGTCCATCCATCAGTCCCTAGACACACCCTCTATCTGTCCATCCCTCCGCCCACCCCCATGTACCCCCCTGTCCATCCATCAGTCCCTAGACACACCCTCTATCTGTCCATCCCTCCGCCCACCCCCATGCACCCCCCCGTCCATCCATCAGTCCCTAGACACACCCTCTATCTGTCCATCCCTCCGCCCACCCCCATGTACCCCCCTGTCCATCCATCAGTCCCTAGACACACCCTCTATCTGTCCATCCCTCCGCCCACCCCCATGTACCCCCCTGTCCATCCATCAGTCCCTAGACACACCCTCTATCTGTCCATCCCTCCGCCCACCCCCATGTACCCCCCTGTCCATCCATCAGTCCCTAGACACACCCTCTATCTGTCCATCCCTCCGCTCACCCCCATGCACCCCCCCGTCCATCCATCAGTCCCTAGACACACCCTCTATCTGTCCATCCCTCCGCCCACCCCCATGTACCCCCCCGTCCATCCATCAGTCCCTAGACACACCCTCTGTCTGTCCATCCCTCCGCTCACCCCCATGTACCCCCCCGTCCATCCATCAGTCCCTAGACACACCCTCTATCTGTCCATCCCTCCGCCCACCCCCGCTAAACAGCCTCCCCGCTCTGCCACGTGACCCCAGTGACACCTGCTCTCACGTCACGTGACTGTTACCCACCTGTGAGGCGGCCCCGGTATTTCTCCAGCTGCTCCAGGTCTCTGGGCCAAGGGGCCCCGCGGGCGCCTCCCTTCCCCCGCGAACCGCCCCGGGGCCCGGATCGTCCCCGCAGCTCGCGGCCCCATTGGTGACACGTGGTGCTAACAAGGGGGGACAAAGCCCCACGGGGGCACCTTGTGGAGGACTAGTGTGGACGCTCTAGCCTCCCACACCACGTGTCTATGGTTTCTCGGTATTCTCTGCACGAGGGTATTCGACTCCATGGTCACAGGCGACGTCATGGGGAGAAGAGGGCGGGGCCGGCTGTGTGGGAGGAGCCCGGCGTGTACACTCTAGCTGCTGTTACGGACACGCCCTCCCCTCTATGGTTCCCGTGGTATGGTCCACACAAAAGTGCTTCGTCTCCATGGTCCACTACGGCGGACCGCAGCCGCCATGCCTTGGAGGACCTAGCCTGTATAATAGTTCCAGGGGTAACTTCTAGGCAACGCGAATCTTCTCTATGATCCCAGGTGGCGCTAGTAGGGAGGCGCGACAGCGCCGCCATGTTTTGGCGGACCTGTGGTGTACACTCTAGCCTAGAGCTCGGTCTCATTCTATTATGGTGTGGCGGACTCGCAGCGAATAATCTAGCCAGGAACACGCTGCCGCTCTATGGTTCCGGGGCGACACTCTACACGCACATCCCCCTCCTCTCTATGCTGCGAACTCAGGACGGGTCACGAAGGAGCAGCGGGGCGGGGACAAGGGCGGCAGGGCACGCCCATTCCAGTGAATGACAGGCACAGTGACCAATCAGAACAAGAAGAGGTTTTGCGAGTGGGCCGCAGCTGGCCAATCAGGGGCCTCCCTGCTGGGACGCGCCTGGAGGGAGCCGCGGGGCTGCAGTTGGGACAGGAGGTGAGCGGGGGGGTGAGCAGTGAAGCACCGCCCGGGGGGAGTGGGGGGCGGGAGGGGAACTGGGGGGGCACGGAGGGGAGTGGGGGGCGGGGCTGGGCTGGCAGGGGGTGGGGGGCGGGAGGGGAACTGGGGGAGAGGGGGGGGCTGGGATGATAGGGAGTACGGGGGGGCAGTGAAGGGCACCGGGGGGAGGGGGGAATGAGGGGCAGTGGGGGGAGCCTGAACTGACAGGGAGCTGGGGGGGTAGTGAGGGGCTGGGCTGGCAGGGTGGGGGGGCTGGGCTGAAAAGGGGCATGGGGGGACAATGAGGGGCAGTGGGGGGGCTGGGCTGATAGGGGGCACTGGGGGGGGCGTGAGTGGGGGTGGGGGTGTCTGTCACTCACCGTGTGACTGTTGCCCCCGCAGGCCATGGAGCAGACCCAGCTGCTGGAGTGGGAGGAGGAGAACGGGGACCCCCCCGGGGGAGAGGCCGACGGGGAAGCCCCCCGGCCCGTGGGGCGGCTGCACCTGCTCAGCAGCAAATATGGGCCGGAGCAAGGTCAGTGCGGGGCAGGGGCCGGCCCCACCCATCAGGACCACCCACCCCGTGGAGATGTCACCCGCTCTCCCGGGGGATGGTGGGAAGGGCACCCGTGGTCTGACAGCCCTCGATGGCATTCTGGCGCCAGGACTCCTGGGTTCTCTCCTGAGCTCTGGGAGGGGAATGGGGCTAGTGGTTGGGGGGGAGGGGCTTGGAGCCAGGACTCCGAGAGTCGGGGAGAGGCCCCAGGAGAGGAGTGGGGTCTACTGGCTCAACCTGGGCGTCAGGACTCCGGGGTTCTCTCCCCACAGATTTCTGGATCTACCCCGGGGAGAACGTGGTGGGGCGGCTACAGAGCTGCCGGGTCTGCCTGCCGGCCCCCTCGGTCTCTAAGGCCCATGCGGTGATCGAGGTCCCGGCACCGGGCGGGCCCCACCTGCTCTACGACCGGGGCAGCCTGAACCGGACCCGGCGCCAGCGCGTTGTGCTGCTGCCCCACGTCCGCTACAGCCTGGAGGATGGCGACACCCTCATGTTCGGGGACGTGGGCTGCCAGTACTTCCTGCTGCCGCCGGGGGACGCCGACCCCGAGGACTCTCTGGAGGTGCCGCCCACCCAGCCCCGGGCCCCCAACACCCTGGCCATTGAAGAGACCCCCGCGCCCAGTAAGAGGATGGGCTACGGGGCCCTGCTGGCCAGGGACTCTGAGGATGAGGAAGAGCCGCAAGGTGGAGGAAGACTCCTACACCTGCCAGGGAGCAATGGTGAGTGGGGATGGGCCTGTAATGTTATTGTAGACCCTACAATAACAAACCAGCAACCCCACGCACATACCGTTGCTGGTTTGTTTTTCTGTTTGGGCTCCTGCTTCCACATAAATTACATCCAGCTATTGCATTATTAGGGCAACCCCATGATATTATGGTAGGCCCTACAATAACAAACCAGATGTGGCACAAGTGGAGCTGGGGTGAAGCAGGGCTGCCAGTGATTCTATGTCTGACCTCCTGCCCTCAAGTTTCCACAGAGCCCTGGTGTGAAGGGACCCTGTGGTATTGTGGTAGACCCTACAATAATAAACTAGCCATGGCATGAGTGTGGGGGACTGGGCTCCTCCCTCTTCCACATAGATTACACAGTCCTGGCACATGGGCAACTCTATAATATTATGGTAGGTTCTACAATAACGAGTTAGCCATGGTCTGCATGCAGGGGGGCTGGGAGTGAGTCTCTGTCTGGGTTCCCACTTCCACACAGATTAGGCACAGCCCTGGCGTTAGGGCAACCCCCTCCTTATGATATTATGGTAGGCCCTACAATAACAAACCAGACATGGCATGAGTGTGGGATTCAGAGGTGTGGGGGGTGGGGATGAGTTTGTATGGACTCCCTCTTCCTGCAAGGTTACACACAATCATGGCACTAGGGTACCCTACGATATTACGATAGACCCTACAATAACAAAGAAGCCAGGTGGGGGCATGAATTGGGTAGTGGGAGGTTCTGTTGAGGCGCTCTCCCACCCCCCCCACCCCCCCCCCCGCTATACACAGGGACCCTACAATAACAAACCAGTTTTAGTGGGCAAGCATTTCTGGGTTCTGTTCCTGTGGCGTAAGGGCTAGTCGCTGGAGCAGGGGAGCCCGCTGGGACTCAGGACTCCTGGTTTTGTCTGCTTCATCTACCCCTCTCTTATTACAGTAGACCCTACGATAACAAATTGGAGGTGGGAGGGATTAGGGTCGGGAATTCCATGTCTGGGCTACCCCTCTGGTTACTGACAGCGCCAGCGCTCAGGCACTCTACGATATTATGGTAGACCCTACGATAACAAACCAAGAGGCAGGGTGTGCCCCCATTCTTCAGGTGGGAGACACACAGGTCCCCGGATTCCCCGTTGACACCCTGTGTCCGTCTTGTCCACCAGGCTCCGACTCCTCTGACACCGGAGTCCGTTCCGACGCAGCGTTCTCCTCCTCGTGCGCAACCGTGGTGCCGGAAAGGTAGAGACGGGCCTAGCAGGGGAAGCCGGGACTCCTGGGTTCTGTCCCGGCTCTGGGAGGGGAGCGGAGTCTAGTGGTTAGAGCGAAGGGGGATTTGCTGAAGGGGGCGCTCTCCTCCGGCAGTCAGTGCTGACCCCAAGATCCCAGTGCGGCACTGTGCTGCGGGGAGCTCAGTCGGGGACCCCGGTGGTGGCTGGGTAGCGGGAGCTGTGCCATGGGGCGGGCTCAGTAGGGGGTCCTGTGGGGCAGGGAGCTCAGTGGGGGGCTCGGGAGGGAGCTCGATGGGGGCGCTGTGCTGGGGGGCTGGCGGTTCAGTGGTGCTGACTCGGTGGGTTACAGTGGGTTCTCTGCCCCCCAGTGACGAGGAAGATGGGGAGACCCTTGACGCCCCCTGCCCCTCCCTGCGCCTGAGCTACGGCAGGGAGAGGACCCCCGGCCCGCTGGAGAACGGAGTCGCTGCCCTCGGTACCGAGCAGCCCAGGGCCACGGGGGTGGTTGGGACGGACCCGGAGCCTGCGCTGGCTGCCTACCGCTTGGTCAAGGGGCCTGGCCACACGGGCATCGCCTCAGGCACGGGGCAGGGACCAGCTGTCAGGAGCCTGGGGAACGGTTGCCCCACTGAAGTGGGCGGCGTTACAGATGTGGAGGAGGCGGTACGGCATCCAGATGTTGTGCAGAAGAACCATGGACCTGCCCTCCCAGGGGACAGCGATACAGATGTGGAGGAGGCTGTGGAGAATCTAGATGTTGTGGATCCAAAGAGCCACCCGCCTGCCATTGAGATGAGTAGTGATACAGATGTGGAGGAGGCGGCAGAGAATCCAGATGTGCATGCAAAGGGCCATCAGCTTGCCGGAAATGGGGACAGCGATACAGATGTGGAGGCACCACTGGAGAATCCAGATGTAGTGCAAGGAATGAAGAGCCAGCCTGCTGCCACCGGGGACAGCGATACAGATGTGGAGGGGGCTGGTGTGAATCCAGATGTTGTGGATCCAAAGAGCCACCAGCCCAGCATTGAGATGGACAGCGATACAGATGTGGAGGAGGAGGCGGCAGCAAAGAATCCAGATGTGCAGAAGAACCATCGACATACTCTCCCTGGGGGCAGAGAGACAGATGTGGAGGGGGGAGTGGAGATTCCAGATGATCATCCCGAGAGCCCTCACTCTGCCGAAAATGGGGAGAGCGATACAGATGTGGAAGAGGTTTCCGAGAATCCAGATGTTTTACAGAAGAGCCATCAGCCTGCCGTTGAGGTGGGCAGTGATACAGATGTGGAGGAGGAGGAGAAGGCAGAGACTCCAGTGGTTGTACAGAACAACCATCAACTTGTTTCCCCAGGGAGCGGAGATGCAGATGTGGCACGGGCGGTGGGAAAACCAGATGTGCAACAAACGAACAATGAGCTTGCTGCTCCTGGAGACAGCGATACAGATGTGGAGGAGTCTGATAGAAATCCAGATGTTGTCGCTACAAAGAGCCATCCACCCGCTATTGATGTGGGCAGTGATACAGATGTGGAGGAAGAGGAGGCAAAGAATCCAGATGTAACAAAGAACCATCAACATGCTCTTCCTGGAGACAGAGATACAGATGTGACGGGGACGGTGGGGAAACTAGATGTGCATCCTAAGGGCCATCAGTCTGCAGAAAATGAGGACAGCGATACAGATGTGGAGGAGTGTGGGGGGAATCCAGATGTTGTACAGAGGAGCTATCAGCCCATTGTGGAAGCAGGCGACGATACAGATGTGGAGGAGGCTGAGGGGAAACCAGATGTTGGAAGACAAAAGGACCCTCTGCCTGTCGCCACTGGGGACAGTGATACAGATGTGGAGGAGAATCCAGATGTTGATCAACAGACGCTCCACCGACCTACAGCCAGTGGAGACAGCGACACAGATGTGGAGGGGGCTCCCGGGGCAGAGTTCGACCAGGCACCAGGTCCTGTGGTGGGCCCAGCCCAGGCGGGTGGGGAGGAGCTACCGGCCCCCCAGTCCCATGTCAGCCCAGAGACCAAGGTGATAGACACCGAGGGGAACAAGGAGCCAGCGTGGAGCCCAGCCCAGCCTGGAGACGACAGCGAGACGGATGTGGAGGGTAAATATGGGGGCTGGGAGACACAGGCCCTGCGCTGCCGTCCCGGACGCCTGGGTCCCGTTCCCTGCCCCAGTCTCCAGCTCCCTAGGGGTGAGGGCCCTGCACTGCTATCCCAGACGCCTGGGTCCCATTCCCTGCCCCGGTCTCCGGCTCCCTACGGGTGAGCGTCCTGTGCCGCCATCCCGGATGCCTGGGTCCCGTTCCCTGCCCGTCTCCGGCTCCCTACGGGCGAGGGCCCTCTGCTGCCGTCCCAGACGCCTGGGTCCCGTTCCCTGCCCCAGTCTCCGGCTCCCTACGGGTGAGCGTCCTGTGCTGCTGTCCTGGACGCCTGGGTCCCGTTCCCTGCCCTGGTCTCCGGCTCCCTAGGGGTGAGCGCCCTGCCCTGCATGCTGGGATGGGATCAGGCGCGTCGATTTCACCTGGAGTCTCCGCTCTCCTTCCCCTTCCCAGATGACGCTGATTTTGCCCTGCAGGCCACGCAGTGCTACCTGGTCGAGGAGACCCCGTCCTCGGGGGCCGAGGCCGCCAGAGCCCCCGCGGCAGCAGGTGGGACTCCTGGGTTCCATCCCTGGCTCTGGGAGGGGAGTGGGGTCTAGTGGTTAGAGCTGGAGGGCGGAGGGGGGAGCCAGGACTCCTGGGTTCTGAATCTAGCTCTGTCTTGCTGTGTGACCTCTGACATGTCCCGTCCCCTTTCTGTGCCTCAGTTTCCCCCCATGACCTAGAGTTAGTCCCTCCCTCTGGGCAGGCGATCTGTGGGGTTGTGTCGCCGTCAGCGAAGAGATTGGTGGTGGGGAAGCTGTGAAGGACCCTGGGTAATTCCTCTCTCCACAGATTCGGGGAGGGGCCTAGAGGAGGAACCCACCCAGACGTTTGTCTTCAGATCGCCCCCGCCGGCAAAAGGTGGGTTGGGGGGAATCCAGCCCCCCATGATCACAGCCCCCCCAGTGTCTCCTCCCGGGGCGGCTTCATCTGGTGGCCAGACAAGGCAGCTCAGTCTCCATGGCCCTGCTGGGCTGAGAACCCACCAATGTGTATATAGATCACCTGAGGGGTGGAGTTAGTGACCACCCCGGGGGTGAGGCCTCAGGCAGGGGCGGAGTTAGTGACCCTGGGGCGGGGCCTCAGGTAGTCACCCCTCCCCCACCAATTCCTGCTGCCACTCTGATCCCTTCGCAGGGTCCGTGATGTCGCCCCCTGCTGGCCCAACCCTGCACGCTCCAGGTGAGCACAACGGGCCCCTCGCCGGGGTTACGGCGCTCAGGGAAAGTGGGCGGGGGGCAGAGAGGAGACTTGTCTGGAGCCGCCATCTTGGATTTCACGGTGGGGTGGGGGCGGAGGGGTTGCTAAGGATTCTGGGAAGCACGAGAGCTGCCACCATGACAGACCTGCCCTGACTGGTCTCCCCACCTCCGTGCCAGACTGGGCCGAGCCACCCAGTGCTGACTGGAGTGATTAGAGCAGGGGGCGCTGGGAGCCCGAACTCCTGGGTTCTCTCCCTGGCTCTGGGAGGGGAGTGGGGTCTAGTGGTTAGAGCGGGGTGGAGATGGGAGCCAGTATTCCTGGGTTCTCTCTCCCGGCTCTGGGAGGGGAGTGGGGTCTAGTGGTTAGAGCGGGCGGGCTGGGAGCCAGGACTCCTGGGTTCTCTCCCCAGCTCTGGGAGGGGAGTGGGGGCTAGTGGTTAGAACGGGGAAGAGGGGGCTGGGAGCCAGGACGCCTGGGTTCTATCCTCATCTTCTCCCCCCTGCCCTCAGTCTGTGCCTCTTCAGAGAAGGAGGAGGACTCGGACGAGGATCTGTATGTTGTGGAGGCGACTCAGTCGTTCTGCGAGGATCCCGGGCTCCCCTCGGACCAGCCCACCCAGCCCTTCATCCCCGAGGAGGACACCCAGCTGCTGCCCCGCCCTGCGCCACCAGGGGGAGCCCTGTCTCAGGAGCTAGCGCAGCCCGCAGTACCCGGCCCGGCCTCTGGGGGGCTGCTGCCCCTCGGCACCCAGGCCCAGTTGGAGCCCGCTGGCGGGGCCCTGCCAGCAGGGGGCGCCGGGAGGGAGCCGCCGGAGGAGGAGGAATCTCAGCCCGTGCGCCTAGCGCTGAGCGCTCCCTGCAGGCCAGCCCTGGCACTGCAGTGGGCAGGAGCCGAGCCCGGGGGCAGCAGCTCGGGGCGGCGCCTGGGACAACAGGGTGAGTGGTGTGTGTGTGACACACCTGGTGCAGTGGTACTCTGTGAGTGTGTGCTCCCTGTGCAAGGAGGGGGTGCTGCTGGCAGTCACAGGATGTGCCTGGGCAGGCAGCAACACCTAGTGGCAATGGAGGGAACTGCAGTAGCCGGTTGGAATTAATTCATCCTCTTCCCCAGGTGGCCCGGAGGCCGCGGCGAGACGGGAGACCCCAGCGGCTGTCGGGGTCACGGGGGCTGGGGCCCACCCCCCGGGGGCACGGCCTGAGGATGCTGGGAAGGTGAGCAGGGGCTGGCGCCCTCTCTTGGAGGAATGGAGCCTGCACACGCTGACTGGGGAGCTCCTGCACCCCCTTCTCCCAGAGCCGGGGACAGAACCCAGGAGTCCTGGATCCCAGCCCCCCCCAATCTTTCTCTCTGCCCCCCGCAGGTCCCAGAGGCTCATCCCAGCCCCTCCACCCCTGTGAGGCGCCGGAGCCTGCGATCCACTCCGGTTCCCGCTCCCCCACCACCAGCCCCTGCCCTGGAGAGGCGGACCCGGCGGGGTGGGGCGGAGAAGCCCGTGGGGTCCGGAGAGCCCCCCCCGGCGGCCCCCCAGCGTAGGGGGCGGCGCCAGTTCTGCAGCCCGGCCGTGTACATGGAGGCGCCGGAGCTGGGGAGCGCCGAGGAGGTCGCTGTGAAGAGGCCCAGGAGGGCCGTGCAGACCCAGGACCCCCCCACAGAGCCAGAGGCCTTGAGCCAGGGGGCTCCGGGCCGGGCCCGGAGATCTCGGGGGGCTGCAGGTGCGGAACCGGCCCCAGCCAACGAGCCCAGGAGGGGCTCAGGGGGAGCAGGGCCAGAGGCGTCGCAGGGCCGAGCCCGGCGGTCCCAGAGAGCCCCCGCCCAGGAGCCGGCCCCCAGGAGGAGGGGGGCTGCAGAGCCAGCCAGGGAGGCCCGAGGCAAGCGCAGAGAGGTGGCCACCGCGGATCCGCCTCAGGCACAGGGCGAGGGACGAGCGGGCAGTGCCACAGCCCAAGAGGATGGTGGGAGCAACGCCAGAAAGAGGCAGGTGGGTAACAAGCCACTGGGCAGGATTGGTGGGGCTGGGAGAAAGTCCCCACCCCGGGTGTCAGGCCCCACCCCTAACTTGCTATGGATGGGGCCTGGCCACTGGGAGGCGGGGCCTAATATGCTATGGGTGGGGCCTGGTACGAGGGGGCAGGTTGTACTTTATGGTGTGGACAGAATGGCTGGGGTTGCTCGCAAAATGGGCGGGGTGTAATTTTCTGGGGGCGGAGCCTGATAGGGAGGGGGAAATCCATTGCTGGGATGGACTCGAGGGGCAGGGCCTCTCCTGCTAGGGGGCGTGGGACTATGGGGGTGTGATCTAAGTGGCTGGGGGTGGGATCTGTCAAGGGGTTGCTGGAGAGAATTCCTAAGGGGTGGGGTGTGGTGGACGGGGTGGGGGAGCTATAAGTGAGTCTCACTCCCCCCATTCCCCCTGCAGGAGGCGCCGGTCCCCCCATTGCGCCGCCAGAGCACGGAGAACAAGGTGGAGGGGCTGCGGGCCAGGGCCCCTCGCCGATCCCAGGGGGCAGCTGGTGGCACGACCTCCCCCAGGGTAAGAGAGCCCAGGACTGGGGGGTGAGGCCAGCAGGGTGGGACATGGGAGCCCTTCCCCCTCTAGGGGGTGCCAACTCCCACCCTGCCCCAGGTATCTCCCAGCTCTGGCAGGGGAGCGGGGGCTAGTGGTTAGAGCAGGGGGCTGGGAGCCAGGACTCCTGGGTTCTATCCTGGCTCAGAGGAGGGAGCGTGGGGACAGGGACTGTGTAGACCGATCTATAGATTATATATAATCTGCCCCCGTCTGGGGAGACACACACTGAGTTCTCCACCTTCCCAGCGGCGGTGGGGTCAGACTCCAGCCCTGGGGCTTCGGGCTCCGTCCCCCCAGCTCCCCACACCCCTCGCCTGGCCCCCCGCTGCCTCCCCACCCACTTCCCCCTCCAGGGCTTCCTTTGTCACAGTAAATCTGCTGGGAAAAGTGATACTTGTCGGTGTGTTAATCACTTTTCACAGCAGACTTCGCAGCTGGCTGGGAGATTGTGAAAAGTGATAGTGACAGACACGGGTCACTTCTCACAGCAGCAGACCACTAGCTAACACACCAACGCCCCCCCCCACGCCCCCCTCCAAAAAGAGACGGGAACGTGCAAAGCCCCGTATCTGTGTTGGCCCAGTACAGACTAGACACGACTGGACGGTGGTTTTATCCTACGTAATCCGTGACCGTGACTTGGGCGTGTCTAGGTGCCCGTGTCTTTGTTTTTCCAAAACGGGCAGAGTGGCCGCCAGCAAGCGTCAGTAGCCGCGCTCTCAGGCCACCGCAAATGTGTCGTGCGAGCGTCGAGCCCTTGCACGGCCGCTGAATAGTGCAAAGCAGGGGCTGGAGTGGAAGTGGGGGTCAGGCTGTACCAAGTTAGAGTGGGGGGGTGGGAGGCTGTACCCCAAGCTTTAACAGTCCTAATGGGAATGTACCAAGCCATAAGGGTGGGGTAGGAGAGGAATTTACCATGGTGCCTTGCTGTGGGGAGGGATGAGCAAACAGCCCCCCCTTGGGGATGTACCAAGTTGCCCTGCCCAGGGGTGTGTGTGTGAGGGGACCGTACCAAACAGTCCTGCCCCCGGGTAAGTTACCCTGCCCCTGGGGGTGGTGGGAAGGGACTGTACCAAGTGGCCCCGCTTCCAGGGGTGGGCTCAGCCCGGGGGATGGGCCGGCCCGTGCTGACTGCTCCCCTCCCCCAGGTGCTGTTCACGGGGGTGATCGACGAGGCGGGCGAGCGGGTGGTCTCGGCGCTGGGCGGGGCGCTGGCCCGCTCGGTCTTCGACTGCACCCACCTGGTGACGGACCGGGTGCGCCGCACGGTCAAGTTCCTGTGCGCCCTGGCCCGCGGGGTGCCCATCGTCACGCTGGACTGGCTGGACAAGGTACCGCCGGGGGGGAGGGAGCGATGGGGGGGGGAGGGAGTGACATTGGGGGGCTGCCCCAGGTGACGCTGCCCCCCCTTCCCCTCCCCCAGAGCGGGCGCAGCGCCTGCTTCCTGTCGCCCGGCGGCTTCCTGGTGCGGGACACGGAGCAGGAGCGAAACTTCCACTTCAGCCTGGCCCAGTCGCTGCAGCGAGCGCGCGGGGGGGCCCTGCTGCAGGTGAGACCCCCCCCCCCCCCGTCCGCCCCTCTGACCCCAGTGACACCCCCCTGCACCACGCGGGGGGGCCCTGCTGCAGGTGAGACCCCCCCGTCCGCCCCTCTGACCCCAGTGACACCCCCCTGCACCACGCGGGGGGGCCCTGCTGCAGGTGAGACCCCCCCGTCCGCCCCTCTGACCCCAGTGACACCCCCCCTGCAGGTGAGACCCCCTGTGCACCCCTCGACCCCAATGACACCCCCCTGCACCACACGGGGGGGCCCTGCTGCAGGTGAGACCCCCCCCGTCCACCCCTCTGACCCCAGTGACACCCCCTGCAGGTGAGACCCCCCCGTCCACCTTCCTGACCCAGTGACACCCCCCTGCACTGCGTGGGGGGGGCCCCTGCTGCAGGTGAGACCCCCCACTGACACCCCCCCTGCACCACACGAGACTCCCCGTCCGCCCCCGTCCGCCCCTCTGACCCCAGTGAGACCCCCCCTGCACAACGCGGGGGGGCCCTGCTGCAGGTGAGACACACACACACACCCCCCTTGCCCTATGCACCCGGCTGGGCTGGACCCATGTGGGCAGGACCCCGCCTGCAACTGGCCCCGTCACGAGCTCCTCCCCCTCAAGGTCTCAGCTGTGGACACATGGTCCCTGGGCTTAGCTGCCTCCCCTGCCCCTCGCTGGCTCCGCCCCTTCCCTCATGGGAGCCGGGGGTGGGTCAGTGACAGCCCGGTCCCCCTCCCCCAGGGCTACGAGATCCACGTCACCCCCAACGTCAAGCCGGAGCCCGAGCACATGAAGGACATCATCCAGTGCAGCGGGGGGGTCTTCCTGCCCCACATGCCCCGCGCGTACAAGGTGAGGGGGGCTGAGGGGCACCGGCAGAGCAGGGAGGGGGGCTGCGGGTCGGCAGTGAAGGGCAGGGGGCGTTGCCGGGGTGGGGGGCTCCAGGGCAGCCATGAGGGATGCAAGGGGAGGGGGGCTGTGGGGCAGGAGTGGCAGAAGGAATGTGGGGGGCTGCGGGTCGGGAGTGAGCAGGATTTAACCCTTTCAGGACAAGCGCATCATCATCTCCTGCCCCGAAGACCTTCCCCGCTGCCGAGCCGCCCTGAGCGCCCGGCTGCCCGTCGCCAGCACCGAGTTCATCCTGACGGGCATCCTCCAGCAGGCGGTCGACCTGGCCCCCTACCGCCTGGACGGGCCACCTGCCCCGCCCCCCGCCCAGCGCCACTACCCCGGCCACCCGGGCGAGCAAGAGGAAGGGGGCATCGGGTCCTGCCCCCGCCCCGCCCAGGTCTGCCAAGAGGCGGCGCTGAGGGGTCAACGGGCCCTGACCTTGGACCCACGAGCCTTAACCCTGTAAATACCCCGCTTTTCTAGCAGCAATAAAGTCATTTTGAAATAAAAATAATGTGGCTAATATGGGGCCTTTTTCCTCTGGGAGGCGCCGGCTCCCTTCCGGCCCCAGGGCGGGGACTGGCTGGCTGTGGGGAGTGGGGAATGGGGCCTGTCCCCTCTAGGGGTTGCCAGCTCCCATCTGGCCGGCTCAGCGGGATGGGGCACGGGGCCTGTCCCCTCTAGGGGTCACCGGCTCCCATCTGGCCAGCTCAGCGGGATGGGGCACGGGGCCTGTCCCATCTAGGGGTCGCCGGCTCCCATCTGACCGGCTCAGCGGAATGGGGCACGGGGCCTGTACCATCTAGGGGTCGCCAGCTCCCATCTGGCCAGCTCAGCAGGATGGGGCACGGGGCCTGTCCCCTGCAGTTGCACTGACGTCACCAGCGTGCGTTCAGAAGCAGGGTGCAGTTGTGACTGACTGTTCCATCCTGCCCCTTGCACCGCCTGTGCTGGGTGGTGCCCGGGGGGGGGGGAGGAAGTCAGGCTGGCACTAGATTTAACCCCCCCATTCTGTCCTGCCCATTCATGCCCCGCGGCTCGCAGAGGAAACTTCCGGCTGGGACGAGGGAACTGGAGGGCTCCTGGCACCTACAGTTCCCACACATCCTGAAGGAGGCGACGTGTCCCGCAGTGAGTGGGGTGCCTGGCCTGCACAGCCCAGCACTGAAATCACTACAGGAAACTCCATCCAGCCCGGTCTGATCAGCTTCATGCTGTGTCTGCCTCTGGGTCCCTGGGCTCGGAGGGGAGGGGATGATTGTATCTGGGCGGGGGGCGAGGGGCACGCCTGATGCAGCCTCCTCCAGCACCCCTGAAATCCCCCCTGCCTGTACACACATACCTCTCCAGCATCCCCAAATACCCCCTCCCAGTATACACACACACCCTTCAGCACCCCACAAATGCCACCTCCAGTATCACCCAAACACTCCCTCCCAGTACACACACACACCCTTCAGCACCCCACAAATGCCGCCTCCAGTATCCCAACTGTTCTCACTCTCTAGCTCCCCCTCCCCCCTGCGGTGTCCTCTATTTGGGAACCTCTCTATGGTAACCCTGTGGGGACAGGGTGAAAAAATGAGACTGAATAACAGACCAGAGGGGGAGCGTTCTCCCCCCGCCCCCCAGATGTGCTGAGCTGGCCTGTCTGATGCACCCAACAAAAGCACAACAGAGAAACAGGAACTGGGTTTGTGTAGGGGTCTATTTAACTCTCTTCTCCTGGGGGAATCTTTTTTGTTCTCTGTCTTGTTACAGACAGACTTGCTGACAGGTGTTTTGAAATGAATTACCAAAATCATTGAAACTGGCGTGATTATATTGTGTTACTTTGACAGACAAAATATGCAGAATTGTGCAGAATTTTACAATATTGCGTACAGAATTTTTAATTTTTTGGTGCAGAATTGCCCTAGAAGTACTCATGCCAGGGCTCCATGTGCCTCCTTTCCCCCATCCCAGAGTCCCCCGTTCCCCCCTCGGCATGGGGTCTGTATGCCCCCTTTGCCACCCAAGCTAAGGTTTTTGTGTGCCCATCCCATTTACCTACATCCCCCCACTCCAATTCCTATTTCATACCTTGCTCACTGGGAGACCCATCATTCAGGGTGTCAGCACGTTCCCCTCCACTGGGGCGATGGGCAGAGTGGAGCTGGGGTGCGGTTATGCTGGGAGATGCCAATGGCACCATCAGCCGGTTCGCTGACGTATGGGTAATTGCAGAGGTTGTCGAAGCTGCCACATCAATTAATTGCCAGCACCCAGCCCTCGCCTCTTCCTCTGCCTGTGACATTATCTAATTAAAATATGACCATGCAAAATCATGGTTGCAACCACTGTTGTGTAATTGCAACAAATCTTATACAAAATGTGACATATGGCCAGAAAGGGTTAAGCAGCTTGCAGGCTAAATAACCCAGAGTCAACCATTAGAGAGATGTGAGAATGGTATGTACACATGGTAATTAAGGCCATTCTATGGTAGATAGGCTAGAACATTGAAATGCAAGCCTGTATTGTTAGAGAGTCAGAAGTGATACTAATTGTATGTGTGTACTCATAAATGTTAGCCATGTAAACAGACAGTTCCTGTCTGTCAGCACAGCTATTGATTGAGAGATCAAAAGGGAATATTAGCATTTAGATGAATCTTGGGTGCAATAATGTCATTGTCTATAAAAGACCCTTGGGTCCTGATCCTGTCATCTCTGTTCTGCTTAAGCTTCATCGGGGAAGTTTGAGTCACAAGACTGAGATCACAGTTCTAAGCTGGAAACACCCTGACTATGATATTGGACATTGGACTATAACCTATGGACTAAATCCTAAAAGAACTCTTTGCAACTACCAACGCTCACCATCTCTGCTATGAATCTGAATTTCAAGATTATACTCATGTCTGTATATGTACTGATTTTTTTGTGATGTTGGCTTCTGGGTAACGAGTGAGGTATAACAGAAGCTGTTTTGTGCTGGCTTGGTAAATCTAAGTACTGGAATATCCACCAGCTTTGGGATTGCGTGCCCCATTCTTTGCAGTTCACCTTAATTGAGTGACCTCAGTTGGCTCCCCTGGGACTCCACTCAGACTGCCCTACATCAATTCAGCCCCACACCCGCCCCCTGATTCCATCCCCCCGCCCCACCTGAGGTAGGGAGCTGCTTCCTGCCCCACCCATACCCCACAATCCCTGTGGAGTGGAGAAGGGAGTCAAAGCCTGGGGGGACTGGGTATGAAAAAAACACATTCTCCAGTCGTCAAGGCTAAAATCTCCTGTGCGAGCTGGTGACACAGAGCGTCACCTCCATGTTAAACTAGGAACATGGTGGGGAATCAGGGTCCTTCTTTGTTCTGTGCTTACCTGAGGCCTTTTCCCGTTAAAAACCTTTAAATTACAGACATGCTGCTGCTTACTGGAACTGATGTGCCTTGACTTTCAGAACGGCAGGGGAAAGGTTAGACAGAGGGGATAGATCCCCGTCCCATTCACCAGCCCTCTTATGCTTGCTAGTTTCTGGCTGGTTCTCCATGCTCAGTAGAGACTGGAAGAGTGAGAACTACTGGAAAGGGGATTAAGTGGATGCACTGACTCTCCAAGTCCTAAATCCCTGGTAGCGACTGCAAAGTGTGTGCGATAAGGCGCCATGAGGCTGTAATGTACAAACAGCACAAGTCACTCACCAGCAATTGTCCCCAGGAGAGGAATCAGCCCGATGCCGATATCTCGTGTCAGTCGGTTGCGCTCTGCTTCCCCTTCTTTTCTCTGCAGCTCGGCCTGCATTTCTCCGAGGTGACTGTTGGCCCTTTCCAGCCTCTCTTTCCAACCAGCGGCAGGAGTTCAGCTGGATCCTTAAGTGCTTGAGCTTCCCTTTCTTTTCCTCTTGCTCGTCCTGCAGGCTTTTCTTTTCCACTACTAGCTCCTCGGTTGTGGCATCTACCATCCCCAGCTGCCTTCCCAGCTCCTCTTCTGCTGCTGACATCTCTCGGGAAGCTGCCTCGATTCGTTCCCGGATTTTCCCGTGTGCATTCGGATCTGCCTCGGCTTCGAGTAGGTGTTGGGTGAAACACACCAGCTCCCTCATCCCTGCCTCAAAACGCTCCCGGACGACCAGCTTATAACTCTCATCTCGTCCAGAGCAAGTCGAAAGAGCCATGGGGAGCTGCCACGAGATGATCCCCTCCCCTGCCTGCAAGAACAAAATAACTCTGAGCATCGCAGACAGATGTTGGGTCCAGCTGTTAGCAGGACAGCTGTTCTCCAATCTGTGCCCTGTTACACCTGGGCAAGTACAGAACAACTCCACTGGTGCTGTGCGGCTGCTCCAGATTCACACCGGGGTCACTGAGATCAGAATCTGGCCCTTTGTCTTTATTTGATTCCTCACAAACGGAAAAGCTCTGTGGCCCCTTCAGGTCCGAAAGATCATCTTCTGGACAGATTGATTCCTTCCTTGCATTGCAAGTGGGCATGCTGGCTCCGATCCAGCCCCAGGGATGGGCTCAGGGGTGTAGGGAATGGGGCACGGGGCCTTTCCCCTTTGGGACAGTGGTTCTGATTCTCTCTCACGGGATGTTTTGTTCTGTATGAAGTACAGTGGCAGGTTCTCAGACTGGGTTACCCAGCCCGGATTGCAGTTTCAGCAGAAATGCTAAGGACTGATCAGGGCACTGAGAGCAAAATTCCCTCTTCTCCAGAGATGGCTCATTTCATGGCTGAGACCGAATGTTTTGTATGTGGTAGAAGGGGATCTTATCCACCAGCCAGCTGGGTGGGTCCTACTTTGTGGGGAGGGGACACAAAGAGGCTCCAAGCAAGTAGATAGAGAGATGGATGTGTAGGGGGAGAGATAGATAGAGAGATGGGTTGTATGATGATGGTCTGAAGTAAATAGGATGAAATTCAATAAGGACAAATGCAAAGTCCTCCACTTAGGAAGGAACAATCAGTTGCACACATACAGAATGGGAAATGACTGCCTAAGAAGGAGAACTGCGGAAAGGGATCTGGGGGTCATAGTGGATCACAAGCTAAATATGAGTCAACAGTGTAAGACTGTTGCCAAAAAAGCAAACATCATTCTGGGATGTATTAGCAGGAGTGTTGTAAGCAAGACATGAGAAGAAATTCTTCTGCTCTACTCCGCAATGATGAGGCCTCAACTGGAGTATTGTGTCCAGTTCTGGGCACCACATTTCAGGAAAGATGTGGACAAAGTGGAGAAAGTCCAGAGAAGAGCAACAAAAATGATGAAAGGTCTAGAAAACATGATCTATGAGGGAAGATTGAAAACAGTGGGTTTGTTTAGTCTGGAGAAGAGAAGACTGAGAGGGGACATGAGAACAGTTTTCAAGTACGTAAAGGGTTGTTACAAGGTGGTGTGAGAAGAATTGTTCTTAACCTCTGAGGACAGGACAAGAAGCGATGGGCTTAAATTGCAGCAAGGGAGGTTTAGGTTGGACATTAGGAAAAACTTCCTGCCTGTCAGGGTGGTTAAGCACTGGAATAAATTGCCTACGGAGGTTGTGGAATCTCCATCATTGGAGATTTTTAAGAGCAGGTTGGACAAACATCTGCCAGGATGGTCTACATGGTGTTGGTCCTGCCATGAGTGCCGGGGACGGGACTAGGGGACCTCTCGCGGTCCCTTCCAGTTCTAAGATTTTATGCTGCGTTCTAGGGCCACAGCGGCCTCTGGTGGGCAAAAGGAGTAACTGCAGCACTTCTTAGGCAAAATGTATTTTATGAGGGAAAATACAAAATTCGATGCCCAGTGCTGCAGAATCCCCCCGGAGTAGAGTTCATCACAGCACCCTGCCCGCGGAGCCAGGTTAGGAGAGAGTGGGGCACACAGGGCTAATGGGGGGATCACAGACTGGGGTTCAGAATGGCTAGTGGGGGGGACAGCGTTGAGCCTGGGGACAGGGGGCTGCAGAGACCCATAGGGATGCGGGGTGCAGGGACATGGGCAGATGTGTCTGACTGAATGGGAGAGGCTTGGGTCAGCCAGGGTCTGCATGGGGGAGGCTTCCCAACTCCCTAACAATCCCCCCTACCCCCAAGAAAGCCTCCCACCTACACTCAACACCCTCCAGGCTCCTTCCCTCTCCCTCAGCTCCTCCATTACCCCCGACTCCCCCAAGCCTCTGTACGGCTTCTGACGGGTGCAGGAAAGACAGCTCTGTGGTGTCATTTAGATGAATTACACAAAGTTGGGTATTAATACGCCTCGTAAGGAATCTATTTGTCAAAAAAAATTTTACCAGAATCTTTTTGTTTGGTCTCTATTGTTACAGACAGACTCACTGACAGATAGTTTGAAATAAATCACCAAAATCATTGTAACCGGCATGATTCTATTGTTACTTTGACAAATCAAATATGCAGAATTTTGGAGAATTTTCAAATATTGTGTGTGCAGAATTTTAATTTTTTTGGCGCAGAATTCCCCCAGGAGTCGAACCCAGGCGTCCGGGCTCCCAGCACTCGCTCCCGCTCCCCTCCAGCAGGCCCTCACCTTCCTCTGGAGCAGGTTGGTGGCGTCCGCGTGGCCGAGGTGCTGGGATCTGAGCTGCACCATGAGGGCAAAGACCTTCTCCCGCTAGCGGCTCAGCAGGGACCGGCTCTTCTGGGCCGGCTCGGGCTGCAGGGGGTCACAGGGCTGGAGGGAGACATTGGTTCAACCCCAGGCTACAGCGCAGCCCCCTGCAGCACAGGGGAGAGCGCCCCCTGCTGAGCCCCCGTCCCGCAGCACAGCGCCCCCTAGTGCCACCCTGGGGAACTGGGCCTGCCCCGGGTGCCAGGGGAGAGCGACCCCTGCTGACCTCCCTGCAGCACAGCGCCCCCTAGCGCCACACTGGAGAACTGGGCCAGCCCTGGGTGCCGGGGGAGAGCGACCCCTGCTGAGCCCTCACCCCACAGCACAGCGCCCCCTAGTGCCGCCCTGGGGAACTGGGCCAGCCCTGGGTGCCAGGGGAGAGCGACCCAGTGGTGCCAGGGGGCCGTTACCTTCCTGGTCAGCTCCAGCTCCTGCAGGGCCAGGATGTCGCTGAGCGAGGCCAGTCTGAGCTGCAGCAGCTCCGCCGTCGTCCTCAGGGCGTCGCGCTCCCCTTCTAGGCGCTGGGGGTAAGGGGAGGGTGTGAGCGCCCCCGGCTGGGGATCAGTCTTGTCCCGCCCCCCCCATGTGTGTCAGCGCCTCCTGCTGAGAGGGGGTCAGTCCTGTCCCCCCCCAGGTGTGTCAGCGCTCCCGGCTGGGAGGGGAATCAGTCCTGCCCCCTGCAGGACGCAATAGGAACTGCCCGTGTGTAACTCGATCCTCCAGAGCCCCCCCACTCCTCACCTGCACCTGGCCAAGCAGGTGCTGCCTCTCGGGGCCCAGCCCGCTCCCCTGCTCCCCCACGTAGGTCCGCAGCTGCTGCAGCAGGGCCTGCTGGGAGGCCAGCTCCGCCTGGGCCGTGCTGCAGGGGGAGAAAGCAGGGGGTTGACACGTGGAGACGGGGGCTTCCTGCCTCCAGGGGGCGCCACCCGCGGCTGTTCCTACCTGAGCTGCTCCTGCAGGCTCTGGCGCTCCCGTCCCCTCGCCTCCAGCTCCTGCTCCAGCTGCAGGGCCCGCTGCCGCAGGGAGCCGACTTCAGCCCCATGGGCCACGCAGAGACGGGAGAGCTGGGGGGAGAGAGGGGACCTGGGTGGGAAGAGAACCCAGGAGTCCTGGCTGCCAGCCCCCCCGCTCTAACGACTAGACCCCACTCCCCCCCAGAGCCGGGAATAGAACCCAGGTGTCCTGGCTCCCAGCCCCCTGGCTCTAACCACTAGACCCCACTCCCCTCCCTGAGCCAGGGAGAGAACCCAGGAGTCCTGGCTCCCAGCCCACCACTCACCTCAGCCTGGTGCTCCCCCAGCGCCCCCTGCAGGCGCTCTGTTGCCCTCTGGCTCTGGGTCTTCCCTTCCTCCAGCACCACCTGCAGCTCCCCCCACGCCACCGCCAGCTCCTGCTAGTGCTGCTCAGCAGCCACCTCTAGCTCCGCCCTCAGGGCGTCAGCTTCTGCTTGGCCACACCTCCTCTGCTCCTCTAGCTCCGCCCTCAGGGCATTAGTTTCCGCTTGGCCACGCCTCCTCAGCTCTTCCAGCTCCGCCCTTCAAGGCAGTAGCTTCTGCCTGACCACGCCTCTTCTGCTCCTCTAGCTCCACCCTCAGGGCCTCGCCCTCAGCCCGGGGCCTCGCCCTCAGCCCGGCTCCTCCCCCTGCAGGCAGGCCACGGAGCTCTCCCTGGCGGCCACCTTGGCCTCCTGCTGGAGAGCGGCAGCTCGGAGCCCAGCTAGCTCCGCCTCCAGCCGCTGGATCTCATGGAGCTGGTGGGAAATGAGCTCGGCCTGCTGGGATATGGCCAGGGTGTGACGGGCAGCTGGGGGCTCTGCCTCCCTGTCCAGGGACCTGCAGGGGAGGGAGACATGGACATGGGGCCTTTCACCTCCAGGGTGTGCCTGCTCCTATCCAGCCCTAGGGTGGAGACTGGCTGGCTCGGGGCAGGAGAAGGAATTGGGTCTTTTACCTGGTCTGCGCTCCAGGCTCCTCTGTCTCCACTTCTGCCCTCGCCCTGGGTGCCCTGGCGCCCCCTGCTGTCCATCTTTGCAGCTCCGTGAGCTCCTGGGGCTGCCAGCAGGGTGACCCAACCCTCCAGGGCGCCGTTCCAGAAGGAGCCAGGGGAGGCGCTGACCGGCTCTGGAAATGCGAGGGAGGGATCAGCCCCCTAGGACCTATGGGAGAAAGGACATAAATGGGACCCAGGCGTCCGGGATGGCAATGCATGGGGCTCGCCCCTAGGGTGCTGGAGATGGGGAATGGGACCCAGGCATCCGGGACGGCAGCGCATGGTGCCGGGCTGAGGGGACTCTCATTGCTGTGGATGTTACCGGGGGGACTGGGGGCTCTGAAGGCGGCCGGCGGGTCCAGGTGACCCCTGGACTCTCCCCTCTCGCGGGGCACGCCGGGAGCCTGGTTCTCCTCCCGCCCTCACGCGCGGGGCACGCCGGGAGTCTGGTTCTCCCCCCTCGCGCGGGGCACGCCGGGAGTCTGGTTCCCCCCCCACGCGCGGGGCACGCCGGGAGTCTGGTTCTCCCCCCTTGCGCGGGGCACGCCGGGAGTCTGGTTCTCCCCCCCCACGCGCGGGGCACGCCGGGAGCCTGGTTCTCCCCCCTCGCGCGGGGCACGCCGGGAGTCTGGTCTGGGGTCCCCACCTGTCCGGACCCGGCTGCCTCCACCGGGCTGCGGAGAATCCTCGCGAAACCAACAGTCCCCCCTCGCGCCACGGGCCCGCGGGCACCCGAACGAGCCAATCAGCGGGCCGAGGGGCGGGGGTCATAGCGAGGCACGCCCCTTCCCCCTAACTAACCAATCCGCGCCGAGAGGAACAGTCAGCGGGGGGGGAACATACGCCCTCAAGCAGCAATGACCAATCAGCGGGGAGAACGGGAGGCAGCGTATCCTCCCCCAGGCAGTGCTGACCAATCACAGCTGTAGGAGGCCAGGGCGGAGGATTGAGAAGGGGCTGGAGGCCGGGCTGCCCGCGCTGAGGCTCCCCGCTGGGGCAGGGTGGCTCAGGGACCCTTAGCGCAAGCCTGGGAGTAGCTCAGCCCTCTGTGTGGCTGCCATTAGTTCAGATGGAATGGTTTATTCCAGGTTAGTTTAGCTCTATGTTCAGTGAACTAAACTGGAATAAACCACACAACAGGGTAAGGATGTCCACCTGTGGGCGGGGGGCTTAATCCGGTTTAACTAATCCAGTTTCAGCAGGAATCAGCCATGCCACACAGTCCCCTCTGAAGCGCCGGCTCCCTGGAGGTGGCTGAGCCGGATCCAAAGCAGAGGGAACACCACGTGCAGGACCCCTTCACGCAGCACGAGGACGAGTGGGTTTCTAGCTGCGCGGCATTTCTGCTGCGATTCTTTCCTGCTGTTCTCTCTGTGGGGCCGACTCAATAAAGCTCTGCTTGCAATGAACCCAGGCGTCCGGTGATTCTTTCCCCTGCACCTCAGCTGGTCGAAAATGTAGACAGCCCCTCTGCAGACCCACCAGCCAGCCGGGCTCGGGGCGAGGCCAGTAGCCAGGGCCTGCTGAAATGGATTCACTCGCCCTCTGGTGTCTAAACCATCCCCTCTGGTTGCTCCTCCCTTAAACCTCATCCCCCAGGGGGCTCATGCCCCACGGAGCCCCAGCTTCAAACCCTCCCCTGGCCCAGATCCAGACCCCTGAGGAGTTCGTCCTTGTAGCCTGGAGGCCTGTGTGTCTCCCCCCCAGAGCGGGGGCAGCCTGGATGGGGCAAAGTGTCCCCCTCCTTTTGCACACCCAGTCCCCTTGCCCCATGGCGTGGGGCTCACTTTCCATGGCCCACTCAGTCCTTGGCTGCTCTGCGGGGGCTGCCGGCCAAGGGGCCCAATTCTGATTAGTGCCCACGGCTGGTAGAGTTTAAGTCGTACAGGTGCTGCCTTCCATGGAGCCAGCCCAGAGCCACCTCACATGGGAGACAACCAGGGACCAGACACAGCAGAACCAACCTGGGCTGGATGGGAGCTGGCTCCCCCGCAGAGGGGACAGGCCCCTTGCCCCATTCCCCACCCCCCTAAGCCAGCCAGTCGCTGCCCTGGGGTCAGACGGGAGCCAGAGCCTCCTAGAGGGGACAGGCCCCGTGCCCCATTCTCTAAAACCAGTAAAAGCCCGGGACACAAAACAGAACTCTCGACCCACCTAACAAAAAGCCAGAAGGTCTAGATGGTGCTTGGTCCTGTCAGGATTCTGTGATTCTGATTTGTTTTCTCCTGCCTGTTACCCTGGCCTCTGGCACCGCATCAGGCAGGAAGCTCAGACACACGCCTGAGGATCTTGCCTAGCTACAGCAGACCTCTCTTCTGGGGAGATCCCGCTCTGCAGGGCCAACTCTGACTCGGGCTCATAGCTCATTGTGACATGAAAGATCCCAGCGCCCGATCACGGGAATAAGAGAAAATAAAGCTCCCAATTCATAGACAGACCTGCCCGAAGGTCAGGGGGCTCCATTATTGTCATTAAAGCAGCTTTTATTTTGCAGTAAAAAGAGTTTAACTCATTAACAGCCGTGCCCGGTGCATGGGAAGCAAATCCACACCACACCAGGAAAATGCGGGGGGGGGGGGGGGGGGGGGGGCAGCAGGAGAGGAGCGGGATGTTTATTACCAAGGGAAGAAAACAGCCTTAGGAAAAGCCCCCACCCCTCCCCCCAACTTGAACTTTCCAACTTCCTCGCAGAGCGGGCCCAAGTTCCCAGGCTTAACGCTGCGCCGAGTTCCTTTGGGCATTAGCAGGACACCCCCCAGATGCAGATCTACACAGGGGACGGGGCTCGTTCATCCAGCCGGGCTGGAGAGATTGAGGGTGCCACAGAGTGTGGCTGGGCTCCGGACAGCTGCTGTCAAACTGCCCCCGGGGCCCTGGTCCCACAACAACAGCAGGTCAAGAGTGCCCGGCCTACGAGTTAGACACCTGGCAGCCAATATGTGGGTGTAAACTGCTGCCCCTACCAACTGCCCCGGGATCAGAGAGTCAAGCTCGGTTCTTTCCGTCTTGGGCATCATGACTAATAAGAACAGTTCTACAGAGCAAATCTTGTTCTCACTGATCCCCATGCAGCACCCCGCCCCATCCCACCTCCAGTAACTTCTGCCCCACCCCCCATAACCCACTAGACCCCACTCCTACAGCTGGGGATGGAACCCAGGAGTCCTGGCTCCCAGCTCCCCCTGCTCTAACCCACTAGACCTCACTCCCCTCCCAGAGCCGGGGAGAGAACCCAGGAGTCCTGGTTCCAAGTTCCCTTTCTCTAACCACTAGATCAGAAAAATTAAACACCTAAGACTGAATACAGGGCTATGTCTAATACTTCTCAACAAATTGCTAAAACGGTATTAAATATATTAGAATCAGATATTTCTTTGCAGCTTTGAGGCAAGAAAATTCATCTAGTCTTGCTTTTTCCAGACTGAAATACCAAGGGTAAGTAAGGGACAAATGTTCAGAAAAAGAGACCCAAAATCTATGGGGGAAAAACATACAATTTGCGTTCATAATTTCTGCAATTGTGAGTAGTTTGCCATTTGATTGGCCATAAATACACATAATTTGCCAGTTTTAAGGCTGCCAGAACTCTCAAACAAATTCCGGAGAAGGTTTAATTCTGCTGGGTTTGAAAACAAACTGACTTTTTAAAAAAAAATGTATTTCCTACTGAATTTTTGTTTTACTTTTGGATGATTCTGTCCTTTTTGAAAGCAAATTTCAAAATAGAAACATTCATTTTTGAAACATTTCTTTTGGGTGGGGGAAAATCCCAATAAGAAATAGTAGGAAGCCTCCAAACAATAAATGAAAAATATCGAATTGTTGGCTTTTTTTTTTTTCAAAAACGATAACATTTTGGAGAAAAAGCCCAACATTTTTGCTAAAAACTTTCCTTTTTTCCCCTCAGAGGTTTCCAAACCGAAACTGGTTCCCAAACTTACACTTTGCATCTAATTGTCCTAAACTAAATTGCAGAGACAGTCAGTGTAGCAAGCCCGGCAGGGTTCCCTTGTGTAGACACAGCTTACACCAACACCAGGAGCTTTTCAGATGGTACAACAAACACCAACCACCTCCCAAAAAGATGTTAGTGAATCCGCCGGAAGCATTCCTCTGTTCACACAATTGCGTCTGAATTGGGGGTTTTACCAGCACAGCTGTGGGGTGTGTGTGTTGTTTTTATACCCTGCCTAACACAGCAATGCCCGTAGAAGTTTTGAGCATAGATCAAGCTTCACACCGGTTACTCCTAAACCAGAACAAAGCGTATCCACACAGGGGTTACAATGGTTTTACTCAACCACGTAAAAAACAATGTAGGTCTAGTCTACACTAGGAAGTTGTACTGCTTTAGCTCAGCTATCCAACTCCAGTGTGGAGGCAGCTATACCGGCATGCCGGTGCCTATTCCCACAGGGAAAGGGGAATAAGCTAAACCAGTAAAGGCCCCTTTACACCAGTATAACTGTTTGCACAGAGGGGGCTGTGCCGGTTTCCCTGTATTGGTTAAAATGGCACAGCCCTAGCTGGGGTTGGCACCTGGCCATTTTTTCTCCTGCTGGTTGCCATGCACTAGGGGTGTTTTCACCCATAACCCCAGTGGCCGCGCAGCGATCTCGGGAGGACTGTGCCGGGTCACGTGGCGGAGAAGGGAGGGCGGGACGCGAGGCTCACCAGCAGGGAGAGTAAGGAGTGGGTACAGGGGTGTGGGGATGGGGGTTTGAGCCCCAGGGGTTGCCTGAGAGAGGAAGAAGAGGGTCAGGATGATGGAGGTATGGGGCAAAGGCTATTTTTTTGGGGGGGCGTGTTGGATCTTGGAGGTGGCAGCCCAACTAACCAGCATTGTAGCCTGGTACAATTCTCAAGCATAGATGGAAACCCAGGCGCTCGCCGTAGCCGGGCCTGGGCCTTCGGCTTTTGAAATTGTGGCCCTAAAAGTCAATTGCTGCTGCCTCTGCATCTGCCAGGGCTCGGACACTGCGATCGCCCGACTTTAACTTCTCAGTGAGGCCCTGGAGTTCCCCCGCGGCCAGGAATCTCATGCCAGCCTCGCCTCCCGGGCTCATTAGGGGCAGCACCTGCTGGACGACCTCTCCGAGGATGTTGGCTAGCTCCTCGTAGATCAGCAGGTCCTCGGTGAGCCTCTTAGCCACGCGGACCCTCCCCGCTAGCCCGTTCACCAAGGTGGTGCATTTCCTCAGCTCTTCCTGCAGGGCAACGATCTCCTTGTGTGACGCAGCCAAGGTCTGTCGCTCTGCGTCGATCTGAGCCAGTCGCTGCTCGTTGGCCGCGATCTCGGCCTCCACCTGCCGCTCCTGCTCCTCGTACCTGCAGACTTCTGCCGAGTACGTGGACACGTCTTTCGTGTGTCGATCAATGGCATCCTGGGCCTCGCGTGCGGCATTCTCAGCGGCATCCAAAGCTACCTGCCCACAGCCGACCATGATGGAGCCTGGTGGAAGCGAATATAACTAGTGGTAGGATGATGAGGATTACTGGTAACACACTAGTGCGTGGAGGCCCCGACCGAGATCAGGTCCCCTCATCACGCCAGGCCCGGCACAGACCCCGCCCAAAAGAGATCAGGGCGCCATCGCCCTGGGTGCTGCCCACCTCCCCACCCCCGACCAAGTTTGGGCCCCTGTCCACCGGGTGCCACACAGACCCCCCGCCCATGGGGAGGGGTCCCTGACTCCCCAGCTAGCAGCTAGTTCCAAGCCCTCCCTTGCTATGGGGTGTAGACCCTCCCACAGCCGTTGGGGAATCAGGCATTTACCCAGCACTCACGGTCCCAGGGCCCCGCACTGACACTCAGTGGAGGGTTTTTGGTTGCCAGCTTCCAGCACCAAAAGAAAGGGGGAGGGGTCGATGGGAAACCAGGACCCTGAGACTGACAGTCCCCAGGAGCAATGGGAAGAGGCCAATGCTCCAGGTGAACCTGATGGACAACGCGGGTGGGCTAATGAGGGAGTCAGGAGGCCGGAGAGGGAGGGCGGGGTCCCGTGTGAGCTGGAATTGCCTGGGCACAGTGGGGCTGAGCTAAGGGGGGAGCAGGAGCCTGAGCTGAGCTGGGAGCAGAGCCCGGCCAGCAGGGCCGGCTCTAATCCTTTCGCCGCCCCAAGTAAAAAAAAGAAAAAAACGAAACCGAGCGCCGCCCGCCCCCAGAAAAAAAAAAAGAGCGCCGCCCTGCCGAAACAACCCCCCCTCCCCCGAGCCCCGTGCCGCCGAAACAACCCCCCTCCCCCGACCCGCCAAGCCGAAATAACCGCCCTGCTCCCCCGAGCCCCATGCCACCGAAACAACCTCCACACCCCGGCCCCGCCGAACCAAAACAACCCCCCCTCCCCCGAGCCCCGCCCCACCAAAACAACCCCCCGTCCCCTCCCCCGAGCCCCGCCCCGCTGAAACAACCCCCGCTCCGCTCCCCTCCCCTCCCCCGAGCCCCGCCGAGCCAACCCCAGCTCCCCCGCGCCGCCAAGCCGAAACAACCGCCCCTCCCCCGAGCCCCGCCCCGCTGAAACAACCTCCCTCCCCTCCCCTGAGCCCCATGCTGCTGAAACAACCTCCCTCCCCTCCCCCGAGCCCCACGCCGCCGAAACAACCTCCCTCCCCTCCCCTGAGCCCCGCGCCGTCGACGACGTTAAAAAAAACAAAAAACCCTCAAGCGCCACCCCTTGCAAGGTGCCGCCCCAAGCACCTGCTTGGTCGGCTGGTGCCTGGAGTCGGCCCTGCCGGCCATCCAGAGAACCAGAGAAGCAGCCCAGGGAGCAGATCCTGTGCTGGGAGCAGGGCTGCAGCCACAGGGCCAGAGGGGCCAGAGAAGCACCCCAGGGATCTGGAGGCAGAGTAGCAGCAGCCGGGCTGAGGCAGAGTGGAGGAGCTGGAGCTGAGGCATTGGGGTGAAGCTGGAGCTGGAGCAGTCTGGAGCCGGGTGCAGCTGGCAGGGGAGGGGGACTCTGGGCAGTGGGCCTAGCTCAGGGAGAGGCCCCCAGCCAAGAGGCCCTGCGGGCCAGACTGGGAGGGGGAGTGTAACCCAACGGGAGACTGGTGCTGGGAAGAAGGGTCCTGCCACCTAGAGCCTGAGGGCGTGTGGCCACCGCCAGAGCGAGTGTCCGACCCGCAGCGTCCCTGCAGCACAGCCGGGGCTGAGAAGGGGCCTGGGACGTGCGAGGAGCAGACTGTGAACAGCCCTGGCATCCCAGAGACGCTGGCTGTGACGTCCCCGTGTTACAGAGCGGGTGACGGGTTTTCCTTTCACCTTTCCCAGTTTTTCCTTATTCTTTCTTTTTTCATTGGTTGCTGTTTAATAACTTGTATTTGCTTTGAACTCTGTACAATTAATCAGTGGGTCGGGGAAATGTCCAGTGCAGAGAGAGGCCCCCGGAGTGGGGACACCCTAGCCCCTGCCCTAAGTGACCACAGCAAGATCGATCCCCCCAGGAATCCTGGGCCCAGCCTTGTTGGGGTTACGAGGACTCTGCCCCACAGGAGGGTGGAAGGGGAGCCCTCGAGGTCAGGCGGCCTCTGGGTAAAGGACTCAGATCCTTTCATTAGCCCATTTCACCGGGGTCGTGTAGAAGCCAGGAAAGTTCCCCACAATGTAGAGAGAAATCTCTGTATTAAGTATCTCTATGAATCCTTATGATGTTGCATTGTGTTATTTTGTATTAAGTATCTTTATCTTTATGACATTGCATCTTGCATTGTGTTATTTTGTATTTCATATGACTTGGCATTGTGCCTCTCTATTTTACTTGGCATTGCGCCTCTCTATTTTCATACAACTTTGTATTAGATCCCTATATAGAAAACTTGTAGAAAACTTTGTATCAAGATGTTCTAGCCCCTAAGGACAGTATAGTTAAAGTAGAAGAAACATGTGTCTGTTTGCTAGGAGTAGGATAAGATCTTCCCCCCACTCTGTAATCAGTTGCCCTGTTGACTGAATGAGGTGTGAATGAGTGAGGCTTGGAAGACACCCACCTCCAGACACTGCAACAGTTGGAGAGGGGATGGGAGCCAGATCAAAGAACAATCAAGTGGCAAAGAAGAGCAGACATATTGACGGCCTTGGGGATTAGAAGCAAGCACCTGCTTTAGGTAACACCCTCTTTGAGCAGCCTGGGGACAACACCCAGAGAAAAGCAAGCAGCACAAAGACCAACGGACATAGACCAACGGACACAGACCCAGATTTTGAATCTGGAGTGGATTTGCATAAGAGGGAAGCTGCTATAAAAGTGAGGTGTCTTGCAGAAGGACCCCGGGTCTCGTCTGGTCACCATCGGAGCATCGATCCGGATCGGCAGAAGCCCGGCTCCACCCCTCCCCCATCTAACTCACCTGGCCAGTGCAGTTAAGGGGAGCAACCAGTTGGTAACAACAGCAAGACGGAGTGTGTTTGTGTTTGTGTGTGTGTGTGAGTGCATGAGTGTGTTATATATATCATATGCATATGCTAGAGTATTGATTGATACCTGTATTACTAATAAATGTGACGTTTTGCCTTAATCCCCTTGAAAAGATCCTGCATAGTACTTTGAGTACAACAACAATAGCGGGACCATCCCCCGCTTACACCGGGTCTATTCACAGTTCTGCCAGGGCCCCGCTGGGTCACCTTGAGCCAGTCACTGCACTGCTCCGTGCCTCAGTTTCCCCCTCTGTACAGTATGGGTAATGACACCCCCCTCCTTTGTGAGTCATCTCCGGAGAAGAGGGAATTTTAGTCTTGGTGTCCTGAGCATTTCGACTGAAACTGCAAGCCGGGCTGGGGAAACCCAGCCTGAGAACCTGCCAATGTACTTCATACAGAACAAAACATCCCCTGAGAGAGAATCAGAACCACTGCCCCAGAGGGGAAAGGCCCCGTGCCCCATTCCCTGCACTCCTGAGCTAGCCTCCATGGGGCTGGATTGGAACCGGTGCCCCCTAGAGGGGATAAACCTCTGCCCCATTCCCCAGCCCCCTTATGCTAGCCAGTTTCTTGGTTCGCCATGATCAGTAGAGATGGGGAGAGCAGGAATTACTAGACAGGGATTGAGTGGACAAGTCCTAGAGCGCCAGCAGATGGACGGACTCTCCAAGTCGTAAATCCCTGGTAGCAACTGTGTGTGCGATAAGGCACCATGAGGCTGTAATGTGTAAACAAGACAAGTCACTCACCAGCAATTGTCCCCAGAAGAGGAAGAAACATTAGCCCGATGCCAATATCTCGTATCAGTCGGTTGTGCTCTGCTTCCGCTCGTTTTCTCTGCAGCTCGGCCTGCATTTCTCCGAGGTGCCTGTTGGCTTCTTGCAGCATCTCCCTGGCCTCTCTTTCCGACTCGCGGCAAGAGTCCAGCTGGATCCTTAAGCACTCAAGGTTCCCTTTCTTTTCCTCTTGCTCGTCCTTCCTCCTTTTCTTCTCCACTACTAGCGCCTCGGTTTCGGCATCTACGATCTCCAGCTGCCTTCCCAGCTCCTCTTCTGCTGCTGACATCTCTCGGGAAGCTGCCTCGATTCGTTCCCGGATTTTCCCGTGTGCATTCGGATCTGCCTCGGCTTCGAGTAGGTGTTGGGTGAAACACACCAGCTCCCTCATCCCTGCCTCAAAACGCTCCCGGACGACCAGCTTATAACTCTCATCTCGTCCAGAGCAAGTCGAAAGAGCCATGGGGAGCTGCCACGAGATGATCCCCTCCCCTGCCTGCAAGAACAAAATAACTCTGAGCATCGCAGACAGATGTTGGGTCCAGCTGTTAGCAGGACAGCTGTTCTCCAATCTGTGCCCTGTTACACCTGGACAAGTACAGAACAACTCCACTGGTGCTGTGGGGTTAATCACCAGTGTGAATCCAGAACAAGATCAGAATCCAGCCCTGACTCCACTGCCATCAAAGGGGTCACTCTGGATTCACACCGGGGTCACTGCGATCGGATTCTGGCCCTTTATATGATTCCCCAGAAGTGGAAAAGCTCTGTGGCCCCTTCAGGTCCAAAGGATCTCCTACTGGACAAACTGATTCCTTCTCGGCCTTGCAAGTACGCGTCTAACCTTTCCCCTACCCTTCAGAAACCCAAGGCACATCAGCTCCAATAAGCAGCGTCACATCTGTAATGTAAAGGCTTTTAATGGGAAAGGGTCTCACATAACCACAGAACAAAGGGGGGCCCTGATCCCCCGCCGCGTTCCTAGTTTAACATGGAAGTGACTCTCCGTGTCACCAGCTCTCGCGGGTGCATCGCTGTGAAGGAGATTTTAGCCTGACATAAGGCAGGGGCAGATGCAAGGGCTGGGTGCTGGAATTACCCACGGGTCAACGAACCGGCTGATGGCATCATTGACATTTCCCAGCATCAGGGCCGGCCTTAGGGAAAATGGCACCCTGGGCAAACTTGTATTTTGGCACCTCCCCCATCATCCCTGGACCCCATGGGCTCCCCCCACCCCATCACCTCTGGGCCACGCTGCCTCCCCCAGTGTTTAATTTGGATGGAAAGAGATGCCAGAGCTCAGCCCTGGCACAAATGAAGCACCGGCAGGGCGACCTGAGACCAGCGGGTGCTGGCCGGGCACCCAGCTCTGAAGGCAACGCCACCGCCCGCAGCAGCGCAGCAGTAAAGGTGGCCTGGCATACGGTGCATTGCCACCCTTATTTCTGCGCTGCGGCTTGTGGTGCCCGGTGCTTGGCATGCGGCTCAAGGCGGGCTTCCTGCTGTCACATGGGGGCTGCATCTTGCCAGAACCCACGGCTCTCCCGCAGCCCTCTGGCCACTCCTGGCTCACCCGGGGCCCCATTTCAGATTTTGGTGGGGTGGGGGAGGCAACTTTTCACCATGATTCCAGGGGATACTTAGACACCTGAAAACGAAGGTGGCTTAGTTGAGGAGGCCACTTTTGTACGTCAGAGCAGGCAGGGGCCCGTGCCCCTCCAATCTTTCTGCTAAAAACGGGGCACCCCCGGGGGCCCTCCCATCTGTCCCCCATCCCCTCCATAACCACTCGCCCATGAGCCTCAGAACTGCTTTAATTTATACTCCGCTTCTTATGGCCTCCTGTGGGCCTTGGGAAGCAGAGAACGTCTGTAGCACGACATCCCTGACACCCGCCTGATGCTCCCCCTGTGGTGGTGGCTGGAAGCAGGGCCAGTCCAGAGCCCTTACACTAGCCAGGGAGGCTCTTTGCAGGGAAATTCCCAGGGGGCTGTTTCTGGGCCCTTTGCATGGGAAAGCAACATAAAGAGGCCTAAGTGTAATGGAGAATGAGGGCCTAGATGTGTGCAAGAGTGTGGGTAATAATCCTCAAGCCTGCGACTGGAACTGTTCATATCCTTTGTATTCTGGGAATTTTAAATAACTCCAGGCTACCCAAAGGGTAGTTTTCTAAACAAGCACACAGGGGTCGGGAATCTTTTCTATTAGCAACAATTTCCGTTTCGGCAGTAACTATAGAAACAGTGAAACCTGAACAAATAAACTACGCATTGTAAGACCAGGATCTCAGAGTTTTCATCTGTATAAATCACTTTCTTCCCTGCCGCTGAGTTTCAGTGTCCTTCACTAGTGACCAGCTTAGCGGTGTTCAGAAACTTTAATGCCCCAGTCCCTCAATGGAAAAGGGCAAGGCTTCCACTCTCAAATTTGAATAGACCCCGGCACTCTCAGAACGGTCAAGCATCCTCCGTCACCTTGGGACAAGTTGGGTCCAGATATGGGAAAACCAAAGGTTTAACCCCTCCAAATAAGCAGTTAAACCAACAGACTGCATACGGACTGCGTTACTGCACTGCACTATAAAAGTACTGGACAATAGAAACCTCTCAGAGACAGCATCACACAATCGGAACTATTTGACCCAGGTCACAGCAAAACAGCTTTCCAGCATGTTGGAAGAAGATATAAAAGGAGGAAGTGATGTCATGACTGGACCTCACGCTCCCTACAACACAACACCTGAAAGACCAGAGGAAAAAAGACTGAACCAGGGAGGAAGTGCTGGTCCCAGGCAGGAAAGAAGAAAGCCCTGCCTTTGTATGAAACACCAGCAAACTGCCTGTACTATGCAACAGGGTGAGACACTGCTTGATTCAAATCCTATCTAGTATATTAGGCTTAGATTGCGTTTTTGTTTTATTTCTTTTGATGATCTACTTTGATCTGTTTGCTATTATTTATAATCACTTTCTGAAGTCAATATAGGGTGACCAGACAGCAAATGTAAAAAATCGGGATGGGGGTGGGGGGGTAATAGGAGCCTATATAAGAAAAAGACCCAAAAAACAGGACTGTCCCTATAAAATCAGGACATCTGGTCGCCCTAAGTCAATAAACCTGTTTTATCTTAACCAGTGTGTTTTGGAGTGAAGTGTTTGGGGAAAAATCTCAGCTCAGTTAAGAAGGGCTTGTGCATCGTCCTCTTCACATCGAGGGACGGGCGGACTGGGTAATAAATTGATACTGGTCAAGTTTTGGCCAGGGCAGGACGGTACAGCTCTGGGGTTCTAGGCCGGGGAGCTGGGGGATATTTTGGCTGGAGCCTCTCTATTGTGGGCTCATGACTGGCTGGCCAGAGCATTCATGAACACAGCTGGGTGCGGCCCCTGCCTGTGGATGTTGGTCAGTGCTAGCGTGGAGGGCCTTGAGAGGGAGCCCAGACTGGTAAGACAGAGGGCTCAGCTGTTCCCCGGTTCCAGGTGGTATCCGGGGGGATGGGGGGAAGCTGTCACACCTCCTATGGGGTCTTTTGAAAATTTGACCCTGGGCCCATTATTTTCAGCATTTCAATAGCCCTGTCTGGTCAACCTGGTGGAGAAAATTGAAGCCGGAAGCCAGATTGTCAGGCCAGTCAAAGCCAAGCTGGGGAAGGAAGCCAGGATCAGGATAATAAGCACATCTCCGTCTGTGCCACCCTCTCAACGGAAGCTAAACCCCAGCTAGGTTTTGTTTAACACTTTGCACCTGGTTCCTCTACTAAAAAACGACAGGCTCGTTAGTGCTAGCAAATGCCACAGGCTTTATTAGAAATGCTCAATGCTGCGGTGTTGTGAAGCGGGAAGTCCAAGGGTGGTTCGGGTTCTCTGCGCCTGGTGTGTGCAGTGCGCCGCCAGCTGGCTGGAGCCCCCCTGTGCACGTCTGGGGAGCTACTCAGAGTAGGCGAGGCAGCTACATCCGGTTCTGATTTCCAAGCATCAGGAGGAACCGGGGGCCAGTCAAAATTGATCGGAGTTTTGCCTCGTCTTCAATGGGGACAAGACTGGCTCAGCTTCATACCACACCCCTGTAAGCCACGCTTGCAAAGGCCTTTAGGTACCTAACAATGCAGATGGGGGCCTAGTGGGATTCTCAAAAGGGCCAAACCTGGTTGGGGGCCTAACCCCCCTTGCAATGCACTACGGTGCCTAGCTCCCCTGGCAATCCAAGTTAGAATTCCACTAGATGCTGATCTGCCTCTTTCGATGACTAAATACCTTGAACATCTGGCCCTGAGGCCAGCATGTGCTGTGGCCCCATCTCGCAGATGTGAGGCCCAGAAAGTGGTGAAGCGTCTTTCCCTCCAGCAGACAAAGTGAAACACAGGAGAGACTGACTGGAACCCAGGAGTCCTGGCTCCCAGCCCCCCCGCTCTAACCCACCAGCCCCTCCTTCCTTCCCAGAGCCAGGGATAGAACCCAGGAGTCCTGCCTGCGAACCTCCCCTGCACTCACTACTAGACCCCATTCCCCTCCCAGAGCCAATGATAGAACCCAGGAATCCAGCCCCTATCTCACCTCCCCAAGCTAATTGGCTGGCTGCGTGGCTGGTTCCAATGGCAGCATGTCAATGGAAATTTCTCCTGGGTCATTGAAGGTGGAATTTGCTCCCCAGCGCAAGTAGCGGGAGCTCTGTCGCTTGTGACAGTCTATAAAATCTTCAAATCCTGCTTCGGAGAGAATGGGCAGTTTCCTCATCTCCCCCTCCATGAACCTCTCTGTAGGTTCTCATCAGGGCCCGCTACTACCTAAGTGTCTCACCTTCCATCCCCCACCCCCACGCCCACCCCCACCCCCACCCCTTGGCTCAGATGAGGTAACAATACATACCTATCTTATAAATGGGAAGCTCAAGCAGAGAGAAATAAGGTGACTTGCCCAGGGTCACAAAGGACAGCGTGTGGCAGAGTAAAGACTAGAACCAGCGTCTGCCATGTCCTCGCGCAGCACCTGGACTGCAAGGCTGGCCTTTCTCAAGCTCGGGTCTTGCAAAGCAAAGATCATACTTTGAGCAAAGCAAGGTGGGGTTGCAATTGGTTGATTATGAAGAATCCCCACGGCATGAGCCAGTAGCTGGGACCCCACCAGTGCGTTCTTCTACTCAAACTGGTCTTCTTCCTCCGCAGTCAGCTCCTTCATCCCCCGTTGCACGGCTCCCTCAATTGCCTTCTGCTCTTCCATGCTCACTGGGGGCAGCACGGCCTTCAGCTCCCTGTCGATCGTCTCCACCCTGGCCTCGACACTCCTATCAAACTCCTCCTTCTTCTCGATCACCATTTTGTAGATGGCTTGGCGGGCCTCTTCGCAACCTTTCTGTAACGCCTCCCGCTCGGAATAGAACCTTGGGTCGGAAGGTTCCAAGGTAATCAGTCGTCCCAGGCTGCTCACACGATCCATCAGGTATTTATTGGACACTTCGGTGTAGGTCTCGGAGATCATGTGCACCAGGTGGGCCACGTTGGAAGCGTTGAACGCCTGGGTGTAGATGGTGTCTATCACAAAGGAGTTGGAGGAATAGTTTTTAATTTTCTGTACGTCCGAGACAGAGCTCACAAATTCCTTGATGTTCCGACTGAGGCAGGAGTCAATCAGGCTGGAGATCATCTGGAAGAACCTCACCATCTTCTCCCACTGCTCCTTCACGCTCCCCAGGGCCTCCAGCCCTTTGATCAGCATCTTCCTGGCCGTGTCAAAGTCTACGTCTTGCACCTTGCATTTCTCCATGGTGCACATGATCTCCATCAGCTCATCATTCTGCCTCTTGAAGTTCTCGAAGCTCCTCTGATACTCATCCTGGGTCGACTTCAGCATCTCCCGGCTCTGCTCAACCTTCAAATGGGCATTGCGCAGGGCACTGGATCCTCCTGTTGAGTCTTTTTCACATTTAGCCACGTTCGGCGGCTTGGGGGCGAAGGCCGGAGAGCCCATTGAGGATTTACTGTGTGAATCAAATTCTGATGCTTTTTGGTATAAGCGTTTGATCTCTTCAACGAGAGACTTCTCTTCTCCCTCTCCTTTGTTTTGAGACAAGGCCATCCTTTCCAGCCGTTCACAGATATGGAGGCCAGATGCACAGATTTCTTGAGCTTGATTTTTTGGCTCACACATGTTTTCCGTGTCTATGCTGCTCTTCGTCTTTAGGAAACCGTCTTTCAGCCAGTTGGTGTTAACTTCCTGAGTTTGCTCATTGACGACTTTCTTCATGTTGAGGCCATTGGGCTCATCGATTAGCTCTTTGAGCTGCGTTGCATAAGTCAGTAGCATTCCTGACTTTGCAAAAATGCAGAGTGCTGATATTATGCTTCCCTGGTCGAATTGCTCTGGGTCATCTGCTGTAACGCCTACCAATTTCCCAGTCTTGTCGACTATTTTTGTGAACATGCCTGCAATCCCAGTGGTAATATTGGAAAGTACATTTGTAAGATTCTCCACAATGGTCATGCCCACAACATCCCACCCTGTGGGGATGGCTTTCATGGCTTCCTTGTACTCGTTAAAGGATTCGTCGATCTGCTGCTTCACCTGGTTGTGATACTGCTCAGCCAGCTTCTGAGCCTCCTTGGCCGCTTTCTCCTTGATCTGTGCCTGCTGCAGGGCTATCTGGATGTCTTTCAGATCATCCTCATAACCTTTCTTGGCGTTCAAACAGGCCTCCATCAGCTCCTGGATCAGGTAGATGACATCTGAATACTTTTTCTCCACCGCCTGGGCTAAGTCTTTGCAGTCATCTGCCACGGACTTCATGTTCTTTAGGTGCGTCGGCACCATGGCATTCACCGTCTCCATGTCCTGGAACAGAATTTGAACAAACACCTTCATCCGTCCTGGGACGCTCATGGAGAGGAGTCTGATCCGGTCCATGTTGACGTGTGCAGCGTTGAAGGCTGCCCAGCCTTGGTTACTGACTTGACACAAGCAGGCCCTGAAGGATTCTGGGTATTTGATGTGCTTGAAGCCGTCCTTAGGGGGGTTCTTATTGATGGAGAAGTCTCCCTGCCCCGCTGAAATGAAAACCAGCTGCCCCAGGATGGCGATGGAGATGGGGGCCGGCATGAGGAACTCCTCCCAATTGGCATAGGACTTCATCCTCAACTCCGTCTCCTTCCGCACATCCTGGGCTTTGCAGATACTCAGTTCAGCTTTAACCAGTGCCTGGGACTTTCTGTCTTCATCTGCCATTGTGCAGCCAGTAACCCTGAAAATATTATTAATTATTATTAAATGTGTATATTACTGTAGCGCCCAATCAGGATAAAGGCTCCATCGTGCTGGGTGTGAGACAAAGACCTGGGAATACATGGTCCCTTCCCTAAGAGAACTTACAAACTAAGACACATGGACTAGTGGGTTAGAGCAGATGGGGCTGGGAGTCAGGAATTATGGGTTGTATTCCCAGCTGAAGGACGGGAGTGGGGCCTACTGGTTAGGGTAGGGTGGGGACTGGGAGGCAGGATTCCTGAGCAGAGTGGGGTCCAGCAGATTAGACCAGGGCGGTGTGGGAGCTAGGACTCCTGGGTTCTATCCCCAGCTCTGGGAGAGGAGTGGGGTCAAAGGTGTGGGGCTGGGACTTAGGACTCCTGAGTTCCATCTGTACAATGGGGCTAATAATCCTGCTTTCTCTCGTAGTTACCTATTTGTCCCCCTTCACTGCAGTATCTCAGCACCTCACAATCTAATGTTTTACCCTCACACCCCTCTGGGAGGCAGGGCAGAGCCGTCATCTCCATAGCAGGGATGGGAACAGAGGCACAGAGAGCCTAAGCCCCAGATGTTCAAAGGTGTCTAGGCACCTAACTCCCACTTAAATCAATGGGAGTTAGGCACCTAAAGGCCTTCAAAAACCTGTCCCTAAGTGACTCACCCAGTGCTGCGGCAGAGTCAGAACTGAAAGTGGGTCTCGTCTGGCTGCCTAACCACTGGCCCAGCCGCCTTCCTCTGCTCTTGTCAGTTTAGATTGTAAATAAACTTCCTGGGGCAGGGACTGTCTCTCCCTGTGTGTCTGGGCAGCGCCCGGCACAACGGGGCCCTGATCTCAGCTGGGGCAGGGACTGTCTGTCCCTGTGTGTCTGTGCAGCGCCCGGCACAACGGGGCCCTGATCTCAGCTGGGGCAGGGACTGTCTCTCCCTGTGTGTCTGGGCAGTGCACGGCACAACGGGGTCTGATCTCAGCTGGGGCAGGGACTGTCTCTCGCTGTGTGTCTGTGCAGCGCCCGGCACAACGGGGTCTGATCTCAGCTGGGGCAGGGACTGTCTCTCGCTGTGTGTCTGTGCAGCGCCCGGCACAACGGGGTCTGATCTCAGCTGGGGCAGGGACTGTCTCTCGCTGTCTGTCTGTGCAGCGCCCGGCACAACGGGGCCCTGATCTCAGCTGGGGCAGGGACTGTCTCTCGCTGTGTGTCTGTGCAGCGCCCGGCACAACGGGGTCTGATCTCAGCTGGGGCAGGGACTGTCTCTCGCTGTGTGTCTGTGCAGCGCCCGGCACAACGGGGCCCTGATCTCAGCTGGGGCAGGGACTATCTCTCCCTGTGTGTCTGTGCAGCGCCCGGGACAACGGGGCCCTGATCTCAGCTGGGGCAGGGACTGTCTCTCCGTGTGTGTCTGGGCAGCGCCCAGCACAACGGGGCCTGATCTCAGCTGGGGCAGGGACTGTCTCTCGCTGTGTGTCTGTGCAGCGCCCGGCACAACGGGGCCCTGATCTCAGCTGGGGCAGGGCCTGTCTCTCCCTGTGTGTCTGTGCAACGCCTGGCACAACGGGGCCCTGATCTCAGCTGGGCCAGGGCCTGTCTCTCCCTGTGTGTCTGTGCAGCGCCCGGCACAACGGGGCCCTGATCTCAGCTGGGGCAGGCACTGTCTCTCGCTGTGTGTCTGGGCAGCGCCCGGCACAACGGGGCCCTGATCTCAGCTGGGGCAGGGACTGTCTCTCGCTGTGTGTCTGGGCACCGCCCGGCACAACGGGGTCTGATCTCAGCTGGGGCAGGGACTGTCTCTCGCTGTGTTTCTGGGCACCGCCCGGCACAACGGGGTCTGATCTCAGCTGAGGCAGGGACTGTCTCTCCCTGGGTGTCTGGGCAGCGCCCGGCACAACGGGGCCCTGATCTCAGCTGGGGCAGGGACTATCTCTCCCTGTGTGTCTGTGCAGCGCCCGGGACAATGGGGCCCTGATCTCAGCTGGGGCAGGGACTGTCTCTCCGTGTGTGTCTGGGCAGCGCCCGGCACAACGGGGTCTGATCTCAGCTGGGGCAGGGACTGTCTCTCCCTGGGTGTCTGGGCAGCGCCCGGCACAACGGGGCCCTGATCTCAGCTGGGGCAGGGACTGTCTCTCCGTGTGTGTCTGGGCAGCGCCCGGCACAACGGGGCCTGATCTCAGCTGGGGCAGGGACTGTCTCTCGCTGTGTGTCTGTGCAGCGCCCGGCACAACGGGGTCTGATCTCAGCTGGGGCAGGGACTGTCTCTCGCTGTGTGTCTGTGCAGCGCCCAGCACAACGGGGCCCTGATCTCAGCTGGGGCAGGGCCTGTCTCTCCCTGTGTGTCTGTGCAGCGCCCGGCACAACGGGGCCCTGATCTCAGCTGGGGCAGGCACTGTCTCTCCCTGTGTGTCTGTGCAGCGCCCGGCACAATGGGGCCCTGATCTCAGCTGGGGCAGGGACTGTCTCTCGCTGTGTGTCTGTGCAGCGCCCGGCACAACGGGGTCTGATCTCAGCTGGGGCAGGGACTGTCTCTCCCTGTGGGTCTGTGCAGCGCCTGGTATAACGGGGTCACTGTCCCTGTTGGGGCCCATAAGTGCTCCTGTAATACAAACAGTTAATAATACTAAGGAATTAATGTGCTGAATGCTCTAAGTAGGAAATGTTGAACTTAGGAATTGTGCAACTGGATCAGATCTGGGAATATCGTCTGTGTAGCGTCCGGTCCCCTCTCTCAGACAGCAGCCTGTGTCAACTGCTTCAGAGGAAGGGGTAAGAACTAGGCAATAGGAGACACTGGATAATCTCCCAGCAGGAAATGTTCCCTCCTGACCTGCGGTAGCTGATGGTTGATTTTCAGTCTGAAGCAGGAACAGGAAGGTTAGATACTCGCAGAACCGGAGGGTTTGTTTGTATGGGGAGGATAGAGCTAAAATTCAGAAAGATCTTCATAAATTGGAGAACTGGGCTATACAGACCAAAATGAAATTCAGCAAAGACAAACGTACGGTGCTACACTTAGGGGAGAAAAAACACAGATGCACCGATACAGAATTGGGGTGTGATGGGGCATTCGCCCACACGGGGCTCTGCGGGGTAACAGAGCCCTAGGGAGGTTGCACAGGGAGCAGCCTATCAGGAAAAGGCTGATTAGGAGAGCCAATCAGGGGAAGGCTTGCCTGGGCAGCCCAGATATAAAATGGGTGCTCAGCTGGCCAGAGACAGAGAAGCTCTGTCTCTTGCGGCGGGGGGGGGGGGGGGGGGAGAGAAGTGGCCCAGGGAAAATAGGTAGCAGGAGTAGGGGAGCTGTAGTAAGTGGCTACCAGCGATAGGGTCCCTGGATTAGGACCCCGAGTTCCAGGCGGACTTGGGCTCCTTCCCCTCTTTCCCCTACTTGGCAAGGAGGAGATTGGCCTGAATCCAAACTGCAGTTTGCCCCTCAAGGCAGGGGCTAGGCTAAGGGCTGCAGTCGGCCGCTGAGGCGAGTGAGGGGACTGAGCCTGGGCTGCCTGTCCCCCAGAAGGGCTGGGGGGTGGAGCTAATTCCCTGAACGTCCAGCAGGAGGCGCCGTGGTGGTGAGCTGCGAACCCGTTACAGGGGGTGGGGGGGTAACTGGCCTGGCAGTGGCACAGCTGAGAAGGATCTGGGAGTTGTGGGGGGTCAGTATGAGTCAGCAATGCGATATTGTTGCAAAAAAAGCAAATGCAATTTTAGGCTGCATTACCAGAGGTCTAGCATGCAAGTCACGGGAGGTGACAGTACAGCTCTACTCGGCGCTGGTTAGGCCTCAGCTGGAGAACTGTGTCCAGTTTTGGTCACTAATGTCTAGAAAGGATGTAGAGAAACTGGAAAGGCTCCAGAGGCAAGCGACAAAGATGATCAAAGGGATGGAATGCAGCCATGGGAGCAAAGGCTGAAGGAACTGGGTATGTTTAGTTGGAAAAGAGGAGATAAAGGGGGAACATGACCGCAATCTTTAAATACGTGAAATGTTGCCATGAAAAAGATGGAGAAAAGTTGCTCTGTCTTGCCACAGAGGGCAGGACAAGAGACAATGGGTTCAAACTGCAGCATAGCAGATTTAGATTAAAATTCAGGAAAAACTTTCTAGCTGTAAGAACAGAAGCACAATGGAACAGACGCCCAGGGAGGTTGTGGAAACTCCGTCACTGGAGCTTTTACTCCAGGGCAATTCTGCGCCACTGCGCAATGCAGAATTTATGCAGAATCAATGTTCTGTGCAGAATTTCGTTGTCCTCTGCAGAATTGGTACCACAGAGCTGCTGTCCCCTGGCTGTGGTCCCGGAATGAGCAGAACTCTGGGCACTGGGCGGGTGGGAAGCGCTGGGAGGGAGGAGGAGCGGGTACGCGGTGCGCTGAGGGGTGGGGAGAAGAAGGCGGGGAGCGGGGAGCTTGGCTGCCGATGGGTGCGGAGCGCCAGCTGATTTTTCCCCATGGGTGCTCCAGCCCCAGAGCACCCATGGAGTCGGCGCCTATGGCCCCTGGACCCAGCAGAGCCCAGCTCCCCAGCTCACAAATAGAGGACACTGCCAGGAGGAGGCAGGAACATAAGAACGGCCATACTGGGTCAGACCAAAGCTCCATCTAGCCCAGTGTCCGTTTTTTTTTTTTTTTTTTTTTTTTTTTAAGGACATATGCCTTATTTCCTAGAACTGGAAGGACCTTGCAAGGTCATTGAGTCGAATCCAGTCCCCTGCCTTCGCTAGCAGGACCAAATACTGTCCCCTGACAGATTTTTTTTTACCCCAGATCCCTAAGTGGCCCCCTCAAGGATTGAACTCACAACCCTAGGTTTAGCAGGCCAATGCTCAAACCACTGAGCTATTCCCCCCCCCGGTCTTCCCACAGTGCCCAATGCCAGCTGCCCCAAATGGGAGGGGGAGCTGGAGGGCTCATGGCAGCTGTGGTTCCCGGCACACCCAGAAGGAAGGAGGCGGCGTGTCCCACAGCGAGCGGAACGCCCGGCCCAGCGGGGATGGAGCCATGTGTCAGATCAGCCCTGCACAGCCCAGCACTGAAATCACCACAGGAAACTTCAGCCAGCCTGGTCTGACCAGCATCAGGCTGTGTCTGCCTCTGGATCCCTGGGCTGGGGGGGGGGATGTGGGTGTCTGAGCTAGGGGGGCCCACGCAGCCCCATTCAGCACCCCCAAAATACCCCCTCCGTCATCCCCCAATACCCTTTCAAGTACACACATCCATGCCAGCATCCCCCAAATATCCACTCCAGTGCCCCCAAATATCCACTCCTAGTGTGTACACACACACCCCCCTCCAGCACCCACACTGTACCCCTCTCCAACTGCCCCTCACGCTCCTCCTGGCAGTGTCCTCTACGTGGTAACCCTGCAGGGTGAGGGTGAAAAAAGAAGTTTCGCGCCCTAGGTGAAACTTCCTTGCCCCGGCCCTGCGCACCCCTCCCCCAGCTAACGCCACCCCCCCAGTGGCAAGCCACCCACCTACCCGCGGCAGCCTCCCGCCCCCACGCAGCCTGGGCTGGGCTCCCCGCTCCCCCCACCCCCCTGCAACACGGGGGGCGGGGGCGCAGGGCTCGGCTCCCTGTGCGCCCGCCTGGCCGAGGCGGGGCTCGGCTCCCCGCGCTCTCCTGCGGCCGCCCCCCCCCCAGACCCCCACCAGCGCCCGGCCGCCGCAGCTCACCTCAGCTGGGGACGGGGGCAGCAGCTCAGGGGAAGCTGCGTTCCCGGTGGCGTTTTGAATCGCCGCCGGGAGTCTCTGCCCCCCAACTGCTGGAGCCCTAGGTGACCGCCTAGGGTCGCCTAGTGGGTGCGCCGGCCCTGGTTACCCACCCAGGCTGAGGTGCCCAACAAGAGCGTAGCAGAGAAGCAGGAACTGGGCTGTCGCAGGGGTTTCTTGAACCCTCTACTCCCGGGAATGTTTGCTGCTGTCCAGATTGTTACAGACGTTCCTGCTGCCGGGTGTTGGGAAGTGAATGACCGGAATAGCTACCCTCAGGGCGGGGGAAGGGGCAGTTCTCCAGCCGTGCGGCTGTAGCGCTTCAGTGTAGACACGGCGGGAGGGGGGGGGTCCTTCCTCGGCCTAGTTAATCCACCTCCCGGAGAGGCCGTAGCCCGTTGGGCGGGAGATTCTTCCAGCGCTGTCTACACGGGCACTGGGCTTAACTGGGGGGGGGGGGGGCTCTCGGGGCCCCGGCAGACGCAGCTCTGCAGTGCTGATGGGCGTTTGCAGCAGAGACCAGCCCCGGCTCCACACTCCTGGAGTCACCGAGCTCCTGCAGTGGATGCATCGCGGGCGCGGCCCCCGTGTGCCCCCGGCTCCCCGCTCGCTGCGCTCGGGCTCTGCGGCTCCCGGGCGTGCGAGCCGCCGCCGGGGCGTGGGGCTCTGAGCCTGCTCCGGGAGGGGGCGGCTCCTCCTCCTCCTCACACGCCCGGGGAGCCGCAGAGCCCGAGCGCAGCGAGCGGGGAGCCGCGGGGGCCGCGCCCGCGATGCATCCACTGCGGGGGCGCCGGGCTGCAGCCCGGGCAGGAAGGGGGGGGAGGGCGGCTGCCCCCCCCCCGCGCCGCGCCGGGTAGCGCAGGATTGTGCTCCCCGTGGGAATAGGCTCGTTACTGAGCATGCTCAGTTCATCTGCTGAAGCCACCGCCCTTCACCCTGCCCTTATTACCGGTAAGATTCTGCGGACCGCTATGGACAGGGGTTAAAAAGGGGCCAAGGGGCGAATCGGAGCAGGGGGGCGGCCAGGGTCTGAGCTGGGGGTGGACATTGACTGGTCGGGGGGGTCAAGCAGCTGCAGGCAGGGGGAGAAGAGGGGCTGAGGGGCAAAATCAGGGCTGAGGGGCGGAGGAGGCGGAGTTAAGGCCACGACTCAGGCGCTGGCAGGGGGCAAAACCCAGCACAGGCGGGGCACAGGGGGCAGCAGTCACCCCGGTGGGGCTGAGACACCCGCGTTTGCCAAAGCAGTTTGGGGGGGGGGGGCAGAGGCTTTTTGATTTGAGCAAAGTGGCCGGTTTGAACGCGCACACGAACACCGTCACCTGCAGCAAAAAACTTCAGGACCAGACTCCAAAGAGAAAGTGCCGAGCTTCAGCTCATTTGCAAATTTGACACCATCAGCTCAGGACTAAACAAAGACTGAATGGCGAGCCAACTACAAAAGCAGTTTCTCCTCCCTCGGTGTTCACACCGCAGCTGCTAGAAGAGGGCCTCACCCTCCCTGAGTGAACGAACCTCGTTATCTCCAGCCTGACTCTTCCCTGCACATTTATACCGGCCCCTGGACATTTCCACTGCTTGCATCTGACGAAGTGGGTCTTCACCCACGAAAGCTCATGCTCCAATACCTCTGTTAGTCTATAAGGTGCCACAGGACCCTTCGTCGCTTCCACATGAACACGGCTCCCCCATGGCTGGGGGTCCCCCCGCGGCAAGCGGGATGCTCTGGCTCTCTGGTGTGCGGCTCCTCCCTGCTGAGACGCTGCAGCGGCCCAAGCCCAGCAAAGCCAGCGAGTGGACTCGGGGCGGGCGCCACCGGAGTGGGGTGGGGAAGGCTCGCGGGGGGGCTGTGCACCCTCCAGGGGAGTTCAGGGGGTGGGAGGGGAAAACCTGGTCTGGGGAGCAGCCCCTGGGCACGGCTGGCCCCTGGGGTTCCCTCAATTAACCGATGTGTAAGGAGTTTTGGGGGGGCGCAAGGTGGAAGTTTTGCCTAGGGCGCAAAATATCCTTGCACCAGCCCTGCCCTCCCCCCCAACCAAGGCAGAGAAGAGCCTTACCACAAACCGCAGAGCTGCGCCCGCTTGCTCGGTCCTGCCAGAGATGCTGGAAACCAGACCCCGGCGCTGAGTGTAGACAGCAGTGACTGCCCCAGGCGGCTCCTCGGAGGGTCACTCAGGCAGCCCCGTGGGTGGGAGCTGAGGTGTGTGTGGAACGGGAGAGATGTCCCTTTATAAGGAGGTGGGGGTGGGCAGAGACCTGGACCATCTGCTTTCAGTTTCTCTCTCTCCCGCACTAGGGTGGGGACAGGACATCAGAACTGCTGAGCTCACTGCACCCACCCAGGCTCCCGGACCGCTCAGTGGCCCCCACAAACCTCCCTGTGTGCCACCCTCCCCTACCTCCTGGGAGCCCCCTTCCCTCCTGCCAGGTACCCTGTGCCCCCCACTGCCCCTTCCCCCCCTGCCAGTGGCTCTGTGTGCCCTGCAGGATTGGGGGGCACAAAGAGCAGGACTCCCCATTCTCCCCCCCACACCATACCAGCCACCCCATCCTCCTGGCAGGGGCTCCCTATGCCTCCCACCTCACTCTCTATGTGCCCTCCACTGCCCCATCTCTCCATGCCAGGGGCTCTGTGGGACTGAAAGCAGGCGTGGCTAGGCGCTTCATGGTAAGGTTTTTCTCTTCCCCCGGTGGTCAGGTTGGCAGGGGGGCAGGGCCGGCGCTACCATTAGGTGACCCTAGGATTTGGGGCATGGCATTTCAGGTCCCTCGGTGGCCGCTTCTTCGGCCGCTGGGGTCCTCGGCGGCACTTCAACGGACGCTTCTTCAGCTGCCGGGGTCCTCGGCGGCAGCCTTTCCCAGTGCCGCCGCCTTGGGCAGCAAAAAAGCTGGCACTGCTACTGGGGGGGTGGGGGAGGGCATTGTTGTTTTTTATAAAGAAACAAAAAACCCTGCAAATCAGATGCCGAGCCGGGGCTGGTCTCCACAGTTACAGCTGCCAGGGATGTGAAAAATCCGTCCCCGGACGGATGCAGTTAAACCAACCTAAGTCCCCGTGTAGACAGCACTGGGTGGATGGAAGAATCTCCTGCCCAACGGGCTACGGCCTCCTGGGTAGGTGGATTAACGCTGTTGAAGGAATCCTGCCCCTCCCCACCAGCTGTGTCTACACTGAAGTGACACAGCCACGCGGCTGGAGAGCTGCCCCTGTGCCGTGGGAGTGTTTGACGTGTAGATGTACCCTGGGGACCTTCCCCAGCCCTGAAGAATCAGTCTGTGGAGCTTGAAAGTTGGCCCAATAAATTATCTTCCTCCCTCCCCACGTCATCACAGACATTCCTGGAGTCACCCTGGCACCAGCTCCGCGAGTGGGCAGCATGGCAAGTGGGGGGATCCATACCCAGAGGGGCAAAGTGAGTTGCCCAAGAGTGGGAAATTGAACCCACCTGGCCTGACTCTGTCCCCGTCCATCCCAAAGCCAGAAGGGGCCATTGTGACGTCTAGTCTGACCTCCCGGATAACACAGGCCAGGGACCTGCCCCAGAATAATCCCCAGACAAGATCTCTGAGAGAAACACCCAACCTTGATTTAAAAATTGCCAGAATTGCCAGTGATGCAGATTCCACCACACCCCTTGGGAAATTGTCCCAACGGTTAATTCCCCTCGCTGTTATAAATGTACGTCACATTTCCAGGCTGAATTTGTCTAACTTCAACAGATTTGTTCCCCATGTAGGTTCTCCATCAATCACTAGGCTTCACTTCCATCTATCTCCAGCATCAGACCTGTCCTATTGGGTTCCCCGCTCATGCCCTGAGGGGCTGGAAACAGCCCTGGGAGAGGGCTGAGGCTGAGAAGCTGGGCTGATTGGCTGCAGAGGCTCCTTTATGGTGCAGGTAGTCCGGCGTGGAGCACGTTGGCGCACGCCTTCCTCCGCCGCCTCCGAGGGCTCCGATACGACCGGCAGCTCCTCTTTCTCCACCCGAGCAGTCTTCCGCGAGACCTCTCCGAGCTGCCGGTCTTCTACCAGGACCTCCTCCGCACCTGGAAGCTCTTTTCAGCGACCAGGTCCTTTGTGGCCACCGAGGGGGCGGATCTCCTCGCGGAGCCCCTGCTACACAATCCCAACCTACGTGTGCAGGTGGCGGAGTCTCCCTCGGTGCGCCGGAGGTTGGTCCTGGCAGACGCCACCAGGGTCGGAGACCTCCTGGACTACGGCACGGGGGACTGGGTGGCTCCCCGGGCGCTCGCACGGCGCATGGGGCTCGCCACCCCTCGGACCCCCCGGCGCGTACTCCGGGAGGTGAAGGCCGCCCTGTTACCCAGGTCTCTCGATTTCCTGCGGCGAGCCCTGAGAGAGGGCGCCCCCCGCCCGCCCCTCACCCCGGGCCCTCCGGATATTTTTTTAGGGCCCCATTTCCGCGAGCCCCCCCGGCACCCCCGCACCCATGCGCCGAGCCGGCTGCACGCTCTGCAGCCGGTCCGGTTCTGAACCGCGCCCAGGGCCCATCTGTGCACGCTCGTGCTTCACACGTTGCATTTCCTCACCCTCGCGTCCCGCCTCGATACCAAATGGCGGGACTATCTGCCACCTAAGGAGGGTGAGGAGCCCCGGTGGGCCAGCCTGTATTCCACCCTGGTTCCACGGCCCGCCGGGGATATTGGCTGGAGGCTCCTTCACGGAGCCGTGAGCACGGGCGTACACCTGGCGCGGTTCACCCCAATCCCCGAAGCCTGCCCTTTCTGCGGCGTGAGGGAAGACCTGGCGCACGCCTACCTCGAGTGCGCCAGGTTGCAGCCCCTATTCCGGCTCCTCCAGAACCTCTTGCTGAGGTTCTGGCTGCACTTTTCCCCGCACTTGTTCCTGTTCGCACACCCTGTCCGTGGCCCCACAAAGTCGCGAGACCTCCTCGTCAACCTCCTCCTGGCCCTAGCTAAAGTGTCCATCTACAAGACCAGGAGGAGGATGCTAGACGAGGGGGAGCTCTGTGACTGTGGGGCCTATTTCCGATCCTCCCTCGTGTCACGGATCCGGGCAGAGTTCCACTGGGCAGCGTCCGCTGGCTCCCTCGACAGCTTTGAGGAGCAGTGGGCGCTGTCCGGGGTTCTCTGCTCGGTCTCCCCCTCCGGTCTCCTAGTTTTGAACCTTTGACCCTCACTTGATCCCTGTTTTTTCATTAGTTGTCCCCCGGATTTACTTGGCCCCTGGGTCTAGTGGTCCCTCCCGCTAGGCTGGGGGAGGGGCTTTTAGCAGTGGGCGGGCTTGCGCCCGCCCACCTCCTGGGGATCCCAATAGGAGCTGGGCTGATTGGAAGCAGCCACAGCTGGGGCCAGTTTAATCAGGGCTCAGCTGGCCCTTATAAGAGGGCAGTGGGCCGGGAGCAGACACTCTCTCTCTGCCTTTAGAGAGGGAAGGGCTTGGCTGCAGGACCTGAGCAGGTACCTAGGGTGGAGCAGGGCTGGGGAAGGCCAGAGGAGCTGGGGAGCTCCGGCCTGAGAGAACCCCAGGCTGTGGCCTAGGGTTAGGCCCAACTAGGTACTGGGGTTGCGGGGGCAGCCCATGGGTAGGCTGAGGCAGCAGGTCCAAACCCCTGTTGCCTGTGATGAGTGGCTTATAGTGCAGTCTGCCCCAGGGCGCGGGGGCTAGCTGGTGACTGGCAGTAGCCTACGACTGAGGCGAGGTGGGGATAGTGGGTTCAGGGTTCCCCTGGGGAGGGGAGACCCAGATCTGGGGGTATTGCTAGGGGGCAGCACCCCAGTTAAAGGGGCACCGGGTCATGGGAGGGACATGGGCCAGAGTGGTCAGGCGGATCACTGGCCTGCAGAGGGCGCTCCAGAGGCTGGCGAGCCAATTCCCCAGAGAAACCAGCAGGAGGCGCCGCAGGGGTGAGTCGGACCCTGTCACAAGACCGAACAAAAGGGCCCCTTTAAGCTATATTATAAATTGTTGCATTGGCTGAATGACGCAGGGCCGTAGCTCAGCTCCACGGCCTTTCTCAGCCTGGCTGGTGCTACCTCTCAGAAGGGCCACCCGGGGGGGTGGGCAAGTGGGGCAATTTTAAATCTTTTTCCTGAGGGGGGCAAGTGCTGATTGTTCCAGTCAGAGCAGCCAAGGGTATAACCAGCAAAGCATTTGAGTTTCCTGCCACAACTAACGCCAAAGGAGCCCGCCTGGCCGCACTGCAGTTATCAGTAAACAGATTAATCTTTCAGGTTATTATATAAGCCAGAACATTCGCCTCTCCCCTTTGGCGATGTGAGCGCTTCTAGTTTCCCTTTCTCATCATAACACAAGACTCCAGGGAAATAATCAGTAAAAGTGAAAGTCAATGCATTTATAAGAAATGGTTACCTACCTTCTCGTAACTGTTGTTCTTTGAGATGTGTTGTTCACGTCCATTCCACATTAGTTGTGTACACATCGCGTGCACGAGCGTTGGAAACTTTTCCCCTTAGCGGCTCCTGTCACGCCAGCAGGGCCCCCCCTGGGTGGCGCCACTGTGCCGTGTATATATACCCCTGCTGGCCCAACCCCGTCCAGTTCCTTCTTGCCGGTGACTCCGACAGAGGGGTAGAAGGGCAGGTGGTGGAATGGATGTGAACAACACATCTCGAAGAACAAGTTACGAGAAGGTAGGTAACAGTTGTTTTTTCTTTGAGTGCTTGTTCATGTCCATTCCACATTAGGTGAATCACAAGCTTACCTCTGGCAGCGGGTAGGAGGCACGGAACAATAGATCGGAGTCCCGAGGTCCCCCAGGTGAGCTCCCCATCTGAGGTCTGACGCATCCGTCACCAGCATCAAGTCCAGCTGTTGAGCGGTGTGACGTTATTGACATAATCTGTAACTGTATAGATCATTGTTGCAACCACTGTTATATATTTGCAGCAAATATTGTACAAAGGTTGTAGTGTAAGGTGTCTAAGACCAAGTTATGCTTTGGTGGTTATGATTATGCTATCTGTATGTATGTATCATTTTTGTAGATGAAGTTATGAATATGGGCTCTAGACTGTATTTCACACTTGTGCTGTGCTTCTGAGTGACACCCCAGACAAGTTGGTGTCAGCTCTGCCAAGCCTGCTTGATGGCCTATTAAAGCCCATCAGCTACACAACTGACCCATTGAGAGAAGGCAGATACACCTTGTAACTCAGCAAAGTACGCAGGAACTTGCCCATGTGACTCCAAACTCCATTTTGCTGTAATTTTCCACAGTAAGAACACAGAGGTGTTCTTACACCTGGAAAAGACTATAAAAGGGTGATGCCTCATCTCCATCTTGTCTTCAATCCTGCTTCTCACCTCTGGAGGGACTTTGCTACTAACTGAAGCTCTGAACAAAGGACTGAAGGACCCATCCCAGCTGTGGATGTTCTCCAGAGACTTGATTTGAATCTGCAGTTTATTCTATCACTGCTACAAGCCTGAACCAAGAACTTTGCCATCACTGTGTGTAATTGATTCCATTTAACCAATTCTAGCTCTCACTTATACCTTCTTCCTTTTATGAATAAGCCTTTAGATTTTAGATTCTAAAGGATTGGCAACAGCGTGACTTGTGGGTAAGATCTGAGTTGTATATTGACCTGGGTCTGGGGGCCTTTGGGATTGGGAGAACCTTTTTTCTTTTACTGGGGCATTGGTTTTCATAACCATTTGCCCCCATAGCAAGTGGCACTGGTGGGGAGACAGGGAAACTGGAGTGTCTAAGGGAATTGCTTGTGTGACTTGTGGTTAGCCAGTGGGGTAAAACCAAAGTCTTCTCTGTCTGGCTGGTTTGGTTTGCCTTAGAGGTGGAAAAACCCCAGCCTCGGGCTGTAACTGCCCTGCTTGAAGCGATTTGTCCTGAATTGGCACTCTGTTAGGTTCATGCGGCATAGACATGGAAAAAGTGTGAGCCAAAAAATCAAGCTCAAGAAATTGCGCATTGCTGTTATTGTTATTGCACCACCCAGTGACTCAGAGAAAACCCTTCAAGTCACAGGCTCCCCCTCAGCGCCACTTCCAGCCTCGTCCTAGACATGAGCCTTACTATAGGCGAGGCAGAGATAACAGGAGGCGCCGCAATAACAATAACGGCAATGCGCTGGGCCAAAGCCAAGGCCAACACAAGCCTCAGCCGGGCTCTAAGATAGGCTTTTGAAGGTGCGCTTGAGGACAGTGTACCGGACCAGTCACCGGATCCATCCGCTTGCTTCCTGAATCGTCTGTCCTGCTTCTCTCGTGCATGGTCCAGCATTACATCTGACCGTTGGGTGTTACGCACGGTGCGAAGCAGGTACATGCTGCAGTTTTCTTCCCTACCTACCTCCCTCCCACCCACCTTCCCCCTCCCTCTTCAGGGACCCCTCTCATGAGCATCTCCTGGAAGAGGAGGTTCGCTCACTCCTAGTAGCAGGAGCGGTAGAGGTAGTGCCACAAGGCCTAAGGGGGAAGGGATTCTACTCCCAATAATTCCTCATTACGAAGGCCAAGGGGGGCCTTCGTCCCATTTTAGACCGGCGCGGGCTCAACAAGTTCCTGGTCAAGGCCCGGTTCCACATGGTCTCCCTGGGCACCATCATCCCTTCCCTGGATCTGGGGGACTGGTACGCTGCCCTCGACATGAAGGACACGTACTTTCATATCGCCATCCATCCAGCGCATCCCCGGTTCCTGCGTTTCACCGTGAACCAAGAGCATTACCAGTTTTCAGTTCTCCAGTACGGCCTTGCTGCGGTCCCACGGGTATTCACAAAGTGCGTGGCGGCCTCCTTACGGCGGCAGAGGATTCAGGTTTACCCGTACCTCGGTGATGGGCTCCGGGCAGGTCGGTCCGAAGCAGAAGTGCGGGTCCACGTAGAGGTGGCCCTAATTATATTCTGCAAGCTGGGGCTCCTGTTCAACGTCCCCAAATCCACTCTGATCCCAATGCAGAGAGTGGAATTCATAGGGGCGGTCCTAGACGGGGGCCAGGCCAGGACGAGCCTTCCAGAATCCAGGTCGTGGGCCATCCAGCAAGCAGTAGACTCCCTGTGTCAGTTCCCCCCTACGACGGCCAGGTGCTGCCTGCAGCTGCTGGGCCACATGGCAGCATGCACGCATGTGGTCAAGCATGCCAGACTGAGACTCAGGACTCTGCAGGCTTGGCTCACCTGAGTATACCGCCCAGGCAGGGATCCCCTGGACTTGGTAGTGACAGCCCTCGGGAATGTGCTGGACTCCCTGATGTGGTGGCGGTCCCACTCTGTGGTTTGCAAAGGCACACCCTATGCCGCTTGTAACGATGTTGGTTCGGGCGGGACCCAACTGGCAGGGGGATAAAAAACAATGCCCTCCCCCACCCCCCCAGTAGCAGTGCCAGCTTTTTTGCTGCCCAAGGCGGCGGCACTGGGAAAGGCTGCCGCCGAGGACCCCGGCAGCTGAAGAAGCGTCCGTTGAAGTGCCGCCGAGGACCCCAGCGGCCGAAGAAGCGGCCACCGAGGGACCTGAAATGCCATGCCCCAAATCCTAGGGTCACCTAATGGTAGCGCCGGCCCTGCCCCCCTGCCAACCTGACCACCGGGGGAAGAGAAAAACCTTACCATGAAGCGCCTAGCCACGCCTGCTTTCAGTCCCACAGAGCCCCTGGCATGGAGAGATGGGGCAGTGGAGGGCACATAGAGAGTGAGGTGGGAGGCATAGGGAGCCCCTGCCAGGAGGATGGGGTGGCTGGTATGGTGTGGGGGGGAGAATGGGGAGTCCTGCTCTTTGTGCCCCCCAATCCTGCAGGGCACACAGAGCCACTGGCAGGGGGGGAAGGGGCAGTGGGGGGCACAGGGTACCTGGCAGGAGGGAAGGGGGCTCCCAGGAGGTAGGGGAGGGTGGCACACAGGGAGGTTTGTGGGGGCCACTGAGCGGTCCGGGAGCCTGGGTGGGTGCAGTGAGCTCAGCAGTTCTGATGTCCTGTCCCCACCCTAGTGCGGGAGAGAGAGAAACTGAAAGCAGATGGTCCAGGTCTCTGCCCACCCCCACCTCCTTATAAAGGGACATCTCTCCCGTTCCACACACACCTCAGCTCCCACCCACGGGGCTGCCTGAGTGACCCTCCGAGGAGCCGCCTGGGGCAGTCACTGCTGTCTACACTCAGCGCCGGGGTCTGGTTTCCAGCATCTCTGGCAGGACCGAGCAAGCGGGCGCAGCTCTGCGGTTTGTGGTAAGGCTCTTCTCTGCCTTGGTTGGGGGGGAGGGCAGGGCTGGTGCAAGGATATTTTGCGCCCTAGGCAAGACTTCCACCTTGCGCCCCCCCAAAACCCCTTGCACATCGGTTCAATGAGGGAACCCCAGGGGCCAGCCATGCCCAGGGGCTGCTCCCCAGACCAGGTTTTCCCCTCCCACCCCCTGAACTCCCCTGGAGGGTGCACAGCCCCCCCGCGAGCCTTCCCCACCCCACCCCGGCGGCCCCCGCCCCGAGTCCACTCGCTGGCTTTGCTGGGCCGCTGCAGCATCTCGGCAGGGAGGAGCCGCACACCAGAGAGCCAGAGCATCCCGCTTGCCGCGGGGGGACCCCCAGCCATGGGGGAGCCGTGTTCATGTGGAAGCGACGAAGGGTCCTGTGGCACCTTATAGACTAACAGAGGTATTGGAGCATGAGCTTTCGTGGGTGAAGACCCACTTCGTCAGATGCAAGCAGTGGAAATGTCCAGGGGCCGGTATAAATGTGCAGGGAAGAGTCAGGCTGGAGATAACGAGGTTCGTTCACTCAGGGAGGGTGAGGCCCTCTTCTAGCAGCTGCGGTGTGAACACCGAGGGAGGAGAAACTGCTTTTGTAGTTGGCTCGCCATTCAGTCTTTGTTTAGTCCTGAGCTGATGGTGTCAAATTTGCAAATGAGCTGAAGCTCGGCACTTTCTCTTTGGAGTCTGGTCCTGAAGTTTTTTGCTGCAGGTGACGGTGTTCGTGTGCGCGTTCAAACCGGCCACTTTGCTCAAATCAAAAAGCCTCTGCCCCCCCCCCCCCAAACTGCTTTGGCAAACGCGGGTGTCTCAGCCCCACCGGGGTGACTGCTGCCCCCTGTGCCCCGCCTGTGCTGGGTTTTGCCCCCTGCCAGCGCCTGAGTCGTGGCCTTAACTCCGCCTCCTCCGCCCCTCAGCCCTGATTTTGCCCCTCAGCCCCTCTTCTCCCCCTGCCTGCAGCTGCTTGACCCCCCCGACCAGTCAATGTCCACCCCCAGCTCAGACCCTGGCCGCCCCCCTGCTCCGATTCGCCCCTTGGCCCCTTTTTAACCCCTGTCCATAGCGGTCCGCAGAATCTTACCGGTAATAAGGGCAGGGTGAAGGGCGGTGGCTTCAGCAGATGAACTGAGCATGCTCAGTAACGAGCCTATTCCCACGGGGAGCACAATCCTGCGCTACCCGGCGCGGCGCGGGGGGGGGGCAGCCGCCCTCCCCCCCCTTCCTGCCCGGGCTGCAGCCCGGCGCCCCCGCAGTGGATGCATCGCGGGCGCGGCCCCCGCGGCTCCCCGCTCGCTGCGCTCGGGCTCTGCGGCTCCCCGGGCGTGTGAGGAGGAGGAGGAGCCGCCCCCTCCCGGAGCAGGCTCAGAGCCCCACGCCCCGGCGGCGGCTCGCACGCCCGGGAGCCGCAGAGCCCGAGCGCAGCGAGCGGGGAGCCGGGGGCACACGGGGGCCGCGCCCGCGATGCATCCACTGCAGGAGCTCGGTGACTCCAGGAGTGTGGAGCCGGGGCTGGTCTCTGCTGCAAACGCCCATCAGCACTGCAGAGCTGCGTCTGCCGGGGCCCCGAGAGCCCCCCCCCCCCCCAGTTAAGCCCAGTGCCCGTGTAGACAGCGCTGGAAGAATCTCCCGCCCAACGGGCTACGGCCTCTCCGGGAGGTGGATTAACTAGGCCGAGGAAGGACCCCCCCCCTCCCGCCGTGTCTACACTGAAGCGCTACAGCCGCACGGCTGGAGAACTGCCCCTTCCCCCGCCCTGAGGGTAGCTATTCCGGTCATTCACTTCCCAACACCCGGCAGCAGGAACGTCTGTAACAATCCGGACAGCAGCAAACATTCCCGGGAGTAGAGAGTTCAAGAAACCCCTGCGACAGCCCAGTTCCTGCTTCTCTGCTACGCTCTTGTTGGGCACCTCAGCCTGGGTGGGTAACCAGGGCCGGCGCACCCACTAGGCGACCCTAGGCGGTCACCTAGGGCTCCAGCAGTTGGGGGGCAGAGACTCCCGGCGGCGATTCAAAACGCCACCGGGAACGCAGCTTCCCCTGAGCTGCTGCCCCCGTCCCCAGCTGAGGTGAGCTGCGGCGGCCGGGCACTGGTGGGGGTCTCGGGGGGGGGGGGCGGCCGCAGGAGAGCGCGGGGAGCCGAGCCCCGCCTCGGCCCGGCGGGCGCACAGGGAGCCGAGCCCTGCGCCCCCGCCCCCCGTGTTGCAGGGGGGTGGGGGGAGCGGGGAGCCCAGCCCAGGCTGCGTGGGAGGGGGGGGGCGGGAGGCTGCCGCGGGTAGGTGGGTGGCTTGCCGCTGGGGGGGTGGCGTTAGCTGGGGGAGGGGTGCGCAGGGCCGGTGCAAGGAAGTTTCGCCTAGGGCGCGAAACTTCTTTTTTCACCCTCACCCTGCAGGGTTACCACGTAGAGGACACTGCCAGGAGGAGCGTGAGGGGCAGTTGGAGAGGGGTACAGTGTGGGTGCTGGAGGGGGGTGTGTGTGTGTACACACTAGGAGTGGATACTTGGGGGCACTGGAGTGGATATTTGGGGGATGCTGGCATGGATGTGTGTACTTGAAAGGGTATTGGGGGATGACGGAGGGGGTATTTCGGGGGTGCTGAATGGGGCTGCATGGGCCCCCCTAGCTCAGACACCCACATCCCCCCGCCCCCCCCAGCCCAGGGATCCAGAGGCAGACACAGCCTGATGCTGGTCAGACCAGGCTGGCTGAAGTTTCCTGTGGTGATTTCAGTGCTGGGCTGTGCAGGGCTGATCTGACACATGGCTCCATCCCCGCTGGGCCGGGCGTTCCGCTCGCTGTGGGACACGCCGCCTCCTTCCTTCTGGGTGTGCCGGGAACCACAGCTGCCATGAGCCCTCCAGCTCCCCCTCCCATTTGGGGCAGCTGGCATTGGGCACTGTGGGAAGACCGGGGGGGAATAGCTCAGTGGTTTGAGCATTGGCCTGCTAAACCCAGGGTTGTGAGTTCAATCCTTGAGGGGGCCACTTAGGGATCTGGGGTAAAAAAAAATCTGTCAGGGGACAGTATTTGGTCCTGCTAGCGAAGGCAGGGGACTGGATTCGACTCAATGACCTTGCAAGGTCCTTCCAGTTCTAGGAAATAAGGCATATGTCCTTAAAAAAAAAAAAAAAAAAAAAAAAAAACGGACACTGGGCTAGATGGAGCTTTGGTCTGACCCAGTATGGCCGTTCTTATGTTCCTGCCTCCTCCTGGCAGTGTCCTCTATTTGTGAGCTGGGGAGCTGGGCTCTGCTGGGTCCAGGGGCCATAGGCGCCGACTCCATGGGTGCTCTGGGGCTGGAGCACCCATGGGGAAAAATCAGCTGGCGCTCCGCACCCATCGGCAGCCAAGCTCCCCGCTCCCCGCCTTCTTCTCCCCACCCCTCAGCGCACCGCGTACCCGCTCCTCCTCCCTCCCAGCGCTTCCCACCCGCCCAGTGCCCAGAGTTCTGCTCATTCCGGGACCACAGCCAGGGGACAGCAGCTCTGTGGTACCAATTCTGCAGAGGACAACGAAATTCTGCACAGAACATTGATTCTGCATAAATTCTGCATTGCGCAGTGGCGCAGAATTGCCCTGGAGTAAAAGCTCCAGTGACGGAGTTTCCACAACCTCCCTGGGCGTCTGTTCCATTGTGCTTCTGTTCTTACAGCTAGAAAGTTTTTCCTGAATTTTAATCTAAATCTGCTATGCTGCAGTTTGAACCCATTGTCTCTTGTCCTGCCCTCTGTGGCAAGACAGAGCAACTTTTCTCCATCTTTTTCATGGCAACATTTCACGTATTTAAAGATTGCGGTCATGTTCCCCCTTTATCTCCTCTTTTCCAACTAAACATACCCAGTTCCTTCAGCCTTTGCTCCCATGGCTGCATTCCATCCCTTTGATCATCTTTGTCGCTTGCCTCTGGAGCCTTTCCAGTTTCTCTACATCCTTTCTAGACATTAGTGACCAAAACTGGACACAGTTCTCCAGCTGAGGCCTAACCAGCGCCGAGTAGAGCTGTACTGTCACCTCCCGTGACTTGCATGCTAGACCTCTGGTAATGCAGCCTAAAATTGCATTTGCTTTTTTTGCAACAATATCGCATTGCTGACTCATACTGACCCCCCACAACTCCCAGATCCTTCTCAGCTGTGCCACTGCCAGGCCAGTTACCCCCCCACCCCCTGTAACGGGTTCGCAGCTCACCACCACGGCGCCTCCTGCTGGACGTTCAGGGAATTAGCTCCAGCCCTTCTGGGGGACAGGCAGCCCAGGCTCAGTCCCCTCACTCGCCTCAGCGGCCGACTGCAGCCCTTAGCCTAGCCCCTGCCTTGAGGGGCAAACTGCAGTTTGGATTCAGGCCAATCTCCTCCTTGCCAAGTAGGGGAAAGAGGGGAAGGAGCCCAAGTCCGCCTGGAACTCGGGGTCCTAATCCAGGGACCCTATCGCTGGTAGCCACTTACTACAGCTCCCCTACTCCTGCTACCTATTTTCCCTGGGCCACTTCTCTCCCCCCCCCGCAAGAGACAGAGCTTCTCTGTCTCTGGCCAGCTGAGCACCCATTTTATATCTGGGCTGCCCAGGCAAGCCTTCCCCTGATTGGCTCTCCTAATCAGCCTTTTCCTGATAGGCTGCTCCCTGTGCAACCTCCCTAGGGCTCTGTTACCCCGCAGAGCCCCGTGTGGGCGAACGCCCCATCACACCCCAATTCTGTATCGGTGCATCTGTGTTTTTTCTCCCCTAAGTGTAGCACCGTACGTTTGTCTTTGCTGAATTTCATTTTGGTCTGTATAGCCCAGTTCTCCAATTTATGAAGATCTTTCTGAATTTTAGCTCTATCCTCCCCATACAAACAAACCCTCCGGTTCTGCGAGTATCTAACCTTCCTGTTCCTGCTTCAGACTGAAAATCAACCATCAGCTACCGCAGGTCAGGAGGGAACATTTCCTGCTGGGAGATTATCCAGTGTCTCCTATTGCCTAGTTCTTACCCCTTCCTCTGAAGCAGTTGACACAGGCTGCTGTCTGAGAGAGGGGACCGGACGCTACACAGACGATATTCCCAGATCTGATCCAGTTGCACAATTCCTAAGTTCAACATTTCCTACTTAGAGCATTCAGCACATTAATTCCTTAGTATTATTAACTGTTTGTATTACAGGAGCACTTATGGGCCCCAACAGGGACAGTGACCCCGTTATACCAGGCGCTGCACAGACCCACAGGGAGAGACAGTCCCTGCCCCAGCTGAGATCAGACCCCGTTGTGCCGGGCGCTGCACAGACACACAGCGAGAGACAGTCCCTGCCCCAGCTGAGATCAGGGCCCCATTGTGCCGGGCGCTGTACAGACACACAGGGAGAGACAGTCCCTGCCCCAGCTGAGATCAGGGCCCCGTTGTGCCGGGCGCTGCACAGACACACAGGGAGAGACAGGCCCTGCCCCAGCTGAGATCAGGGCCCCGTTGTGCTGGGCGCTGCACAGACACACAGCGAGAGACAGTCCCTGCCCCAGCTGAGATCAGACCCCGTTGTGCCGGGCGCTGCACAGACACACAGCGAGAGACAGTCCCTGCCCCAGCTGAGATCAGGCCCCGTTGTGCCAGGCGCTGCCCAGACACACACGGAGAGACAGTCCCTGCCCCAGCTGAGATCAGGGCCCCGTTGTCCCGGGCGCTGCACAGACACACAGGGAGAGATAGTCCCTGCCCCAGCTGAGATCAGGGCCCCGTTGTGCCGGGCGCTGCACAGACACCCAGGGAGAGACAGTCCCTGCCCCAGCTGAGATCAGACCCCGTTGTGCCGGGCGCTGCACAGACACACAGCGAGAGACAGTCCCTGCCCCAGCTGAGATCAGACCCCGTTGTGCCGGGCGCTGCACAGACACACAGCGAGAGACAGTCCCTGCCCCAGCTGAGATCAGGGCCCCGTTGTGCCGGGCGCTGCACAGACACACAGCGAGAGACAGTGCCTGCCCCAGCTGAGATCAGGGCCCCGTTGTGCCGGGCGCTGCACAGACACACAGGGAGAGACAGGCCCTGCCCCAGCTGAGATCAGGGCCCCGTTGTGCCGGGCGCTGCACAGACACACAGGGAGAGACAGGCCCTGCCCCAGCTGAGATCAGGGCCCCGTTGTGCCGGGCGCTGCACAGACACACAGCGAGAGACAGTCCCTGCCCCAGCTGAGATCAGGCCCCGTTGTGCTGGGCGCTGCCCAGACACACACGGAGAGACAGTCCCTGCCCCAGCTGAGATCAGGGCCCCGTTGTCCCGGGCGCTGCACAGACACACAGGGAGAGATAGTCCCTGCCCCAGCTGAGATCAGGGCCCCGTTGTGCCGGGCGCTGCACAGACACACAGCGAGAGACAGTCCCTGCCCCAGCTGAGATCAGGGCCCCGTTGTGCCGGGCGCTGCACAGACACACAGCGAGAGACAGTCCCTGCCCCAGCTGAGATCAGACCCCGTTGTGCCGGGCGCTGCACAGACACACAGCGAGAGACAGTCCCTGCCCCAGCTGAGATCAGACCCCGTTGTGCCGGGCGCTGCACAGACACACAGCGAGAGACAGTCCCTGCCCCAGCTGAGATCAGACCCCGTTGTGCCGTGCACTGCCCAGACACACAGGGAGAGACAGTCCCTGCCCCAGCTGAGATCAGGGCCCCGTTGTGCCGGGCGCTGCACAGACACACAGGGAGAGACAGTCCCTGCCCCAGCTGAGATCAGGGCCCCGTTGTGCCGGGCGCTGCACAGACACACAGGGAGAGACAGTCCCTGCCCCAGCTGAGATCAGGGCCCCGTTGTGCCGGGCGCTGCCCAGACACACAGGGAGAGACAGTCCCTGCCCCAGGAAGTTTATTTACAATCTAAACTGACAAGAGCAGAGGAAGGCGGCTGGGCCAGTGGTTAGGCAGCCAGACGAGACCCACTTTCAGTTCTGACTCTGCCGCAGCACTGGGTGAGTCACTTAGGGACAGGTTTTTGAAGGCCTTTAGGTGCCTAACTCCCATTGATTTAAGTGGGAGTTAGGTGCCTAGACACCTTTGAACATCTGGGGCTTAGGCTCTCTGTGCCTCTGTTCCCATCCCTGCTATGGAGATGACGGCTCTGCCCTGCCTCCCAGAGGGGTGTGAGGGTAAAACATTAGATTGTGAGGTGCTGAGATACTGCAGTGAAGGGGGACAAATAGGTAACTACGAGAGAAAGCAGGATTATTAGCCCCATTGTACAGATGGAACTCAGGAGTCCTAAGTCCCAGCCCCACACCTTTGACCCCACTCCTCTCCCAGAGCTGGGGATAGAACCCAGGAGTCCTAGCTCCCACACCGCCCTGGTCTAATCTGCTGGACCCCACTCTGCTCAGGAATCCTGCCTCCCAGTCCCCACCCTACCCTAACCAGTAGGCCCCACTCCCGTCCTTCAGCTGGGAATACAACCCATAATTCCTGACTCCCAGCCCCATCTGCTCTAACCCACTAGTCCATGTGTCTTAGTTTGTAAGTTCTCTTAGGGAAGGGACCATGTATTCCCAGGTCTTTGTCTCACACCCAGCACGATGGAGCCTTTATCCTGATTGGGCGCTACAGTAATATACACATTTAATAATAATTAATAATATTTTCAGGGTTACTGGCTGCACAATGGCAGATGAAGACAGAAAGTCCCAGGCACTGGTTAAAGCTGAACTGAGTATCTGCAAAGCCCAGGATGTGCGGAAGGAGACGGAGTTGAGGATGAAGTCCTATGCCAATTGGGAGGAGTTCCTCATGCCGGCCCCCATCTCCATCGCCATCCTGGGGCAGCTGGTTTTCATTTCAGCGGGGCAGGGAGACTTCTCCATCAATAAGAACCCCCCTAAGGACGGCTTCAAGCACATCAAATACCCAGAATCCTTCAGGGCCTGCTTGTGTCAAGTCAGTAACCAAGGCTGGGCAGCCTTCAACGCTGCACACGTCAACATGGACCGGATCAGACTCCTCTCCATGAGCGTCCCAGGACGGATGAAGGTGTTTGTTCAAATTCTGTTCCAGGACATGGAGACGGTGAATGCCATGGTGCCGACGCATCTAAAGAACATGAAGTCCGTGGCAGATGACTGCAAAGACTTAGCCCAGGCGGTGGAGAAAAAGTATTCAGATGTCATCTACCTGATCCAGGAGCTGATGGAGGCCTGTTTGAATGCCAAGAAAGGTTATGAGGATGATCTGAAAGACATCCAGATAGCCCTGCAGCAGGCACAGATCAAGGAGAAAGCGGCCAAGGAGGCTCAGAAGCTGGCTGAGCAGTATCACAACCAGGTGAAGCAGCAGATCGACGAATCCTTTAACGAGTACAAGGAAGCCATGAAAGCCATCCCCACAGGGTGGGATGTTGTGGGCATGACCATTGTGGAGAATCTTACAAATGTACTTTCCAATATTACCACTGGGATTGCAGGCATGTTCACAAAAATAGTCGACAAGACTGGGAAATTGGTAGGCATTACAGCAGATGACCCAGAGCAATTCGACCAGGGAAGCATAATATCAGCACTCTGCATTTTTGCAAAGTCAGGAATGCTACTGACTTATGCAACGCAGCTCAAAGAGCTAATCGATGAGCCCAATGGCCTCAACATGAAGAAAGTCGTCAATGAGCAAACTCAGGAAGTTAACACCAACTGGCTGAAAGACGGTTTCCTAAAGACGAAGAGCAGCATAGACACGGAAAACATGTGTGAGCCAAAAAATCAAGCTCAAGAAATCTGTGCATCTGGCCTCCATATCTGTGAACGGCTGGAAAGGATGGCCTTGTCTCAAAACAAAGGAGAGGGAGAAGAGAAGTCTCTCGTTGAAGAGATCAAACGCTTATACCAAAAAGCATCAGAATTTGATTCACACAGTAAATCCTCAATGGGCTCTCCGGCCTTCGCCCCCAAGCCGCCGAACGTGGCTAAATGTGAAAAAGACTCAACAGGAGGATCCAGTGCCCTGCGCAATGCCCATTTGAAGGTTGAGCAGAGCCGGGAGATGCTGAAGTCGACCCAGGATGAGTATCAGAGGAGCTTCGAGAACTTCAAGAGGCAGAATGATGAGCTGATGGAGATCATGTGCACCATGGAGAAATGCAAGGTGCAAGACGTAGACTTTGACACGGCCAGGAAGATGCTGATCAAAGGGCTGGAGGCCCTGGGGAGCGTGAAGGAGCAGTGGGAGAAGATGGTGAGGTTCTTCCAGATGATCTCCAGCCTGATTGACTCCTGCCTCAGTCGGAACATCAAGGAATTTGTGAGCTCTGTCTCGGACGTACAGAAAATTAAAAACTATTCCTCCAACTCCTTTGTGATAGACACCATCTACACCCAGGCGTTCAACGCTTCCAACGTGGCCCACCTGGTGCACATGATCTCCGAGACCTACACCGAAGTGTCCAATAAATACCTGATGGATCGTGTGAGCAGCCTGGGACGACTGATTACCTTGGAACCTTCCGACCCAAGGTTCTATTCCGAGCGGGAGGCGTTACAGAAAGGTTGCGAAGAGGCCCGCCAAGCCATCTACAAAATGGTGATCGAGAAGAAGGAGGAGTTTGATAGGAGTGTCGAGGCCAGGGTGGAGACGATCGACAGGGAGCTGAAGGCCGTGCTGCCCCCAGTGAGCATGGAAGAGCAGAAGGCAATTGAGGGAGCCGTGCAACGGGGGATGAAGGAGCTGACTGCGGAGGAAGAAGACCAGTTTGAGTAGAAGAACGCACTGGTGGGGTCCCAGCTACTGGCTCATGCCGTGGGGATTCTTCATAATCAACCAATTGCAACCCCACCTTGCTTTGCTCAAAGTATGATCTTTGCTTTGCAAGACCCGAGCTTGAGAAAGGCCAGCCTTGCAGTCCAGGTGCTGCGCGAGGACATGGCAGACGCTGGTTCTAGTCTTTACTCTGCCCCACGCTGTCCTTTGTGACCCTGGGCAAGTCACCTTATTTCTCTCTGCTTGAGCTTCCCATTTATAAGATAGGTATGTATTGTTACCTCATCTGAGCCAAGGGGTGGGGGTGGGGGTGGGCGTGGGGGTGGGGGATGGAAGGTGAGACACTTAGGTAGTAGCGGGCCCTGATGAGAACCTACAGAGAGGTTCATGGAGGGGGAGATGAGGAAACTGCCCATTCTCTCCGAAGCAGGATTTGAAGATTTTATAGACTGTCACAAGCGACAGAGCTCCCGCTACTTGCGCTGGGGAGCAAATTCCACCTTCAATGACCCAGGAGAAATTTCCATTGACATGCTGCCATTGGAACCAGCCACGCAGCCAGCCAATTAGCTTGGGGAGGTGAGATAGGGGCTGGATTCCTGGGTTCTATCATTGGCTCTGGGAGGGGAATGGGGTCTAGTAGTGAGTGCAGGGGAGGTTCGCAGGCAGGACTCCTGGGTTCTATCCCTGGCTCTGGGAAGGAAGGAGGGGCTGGTGGGTTAGAGCGGGGGGGCTGGGAGCCAGGACTCCTGGGTTCCAGTCAGTCTCTCCTGTGTTTCACTTTGTTTGCTGGAGGGAAAGACGCTTCACCACTTTCTGGGCCTCACATCTGCGAGATGGGGCCACAGCACATGCTGGCCTCAGCGCCAGATGTTCAAGGTATTTAGTCATCGAAAGAGGCAGATCAGCATCTAGTGGAATTCTAACTTGGATTGCCAGGGGAGCTAGGCACCGTAGTGCATTGCAAGGGGGGTTAGGCCCCCAACCAGGTTTGGCCCTTTTGAGAATCCCACTAGGCCCCCATCTGCATTGTTAGGTACCTAAAGGCCTTTGCAAGCGTGGCTTACAGGGGTGTGGTATGAAGCTGAGCCAGTCTTGTCCCCATTGAAGACGAGGCAAAACTCCGATCAATTTTGACTGGCCCCCGGTTCCTCCTGATGCTTGGAAATCAGAACTGGACGTAGCTGCCTCGCCTACTCTGAGTAGCTCCCCAGACGTGCACAGGGGGGCTCCAGCCAGCTGGCGGCGCACTGCACACACCAGGCGCAGAGAACCCGAACCACCCTTGGACTTCCCGCTTCACAACACCGCAGCATTGAGCATTTCTAATAAAGCCTGTGGCATTTGCTAGCACTAACGAGCCTGTCGTTTTTTAGTAGAGGAACCAGGTGCAAAGTGTTAAACAAAACCTAGCTGGGGTTTAGCTTCCGTTGAGAGGGTGGCACAGACGGAGATGTGCTTATTATCCTGATCCTGGCTTCCTTCCCCAGCTTGGCTTTGACTGGCCTGACAATCTGGCTTCCGGCTTCAATTTTCTCCACCAGGTTGACCAGACAGGGCTATTGAAATGCTGAAAATAATGGGCCCAGGGTCAAATTTTCAAAAGACCCCATAGGAGGTGTGACAGCTTCCCCCCATCCCCCCGGATACCACCTGGAACCGGGGAACAGCTGAGCCCTCTGTCTTACCAGTCTGGGCTCCCTCTCAAGGCCCTCCACGCTAGCACTGACCAACATCCACAGGCAGGGGCCGCACCCAGCTGTGTTCATGAATGCTCTGGCCAGCCAGTCATGAGCCCACAATAGAGAGGCTCCAGCCAAAATATTCCCCAGCTCCCCGGCCTAGAACCCCAGAGCTGTACCGTCCTGCCCTGGCCAAAACTTGACCAGTATCAATTTATTACCCAGTCCGCCCGTCCCTCGATGTGAAGAGGACGATGCACAAGCCCTTCTTAACTGAGCTGAGATTTTTCCCCAAACACTTCACTCCAAAACACACTGGTTAAGATAAAACAGGTTTATTGACTTAGGGCGACCAGATGTCCTGATTTTATAGGGACAGTCCTGTTTTTTGGGTCTTTTTCTTATATAGGCTCCTATTACCCCCCCACCCCCATCCCGATTTTTTACATTTGCTGTCTGGTCACCCTATATTGACTTCAGAAAGTGATTATAAATAATAGCAAACAGATCAAAGTAGATCATCAAAAGAAATAAAACAAAAACGCAATCTAAGCCTAATATACTAGATAGGATTTGAATCAAGCAGTGTCTCACCCTGTTGCATAGTACAGGCAGTTTGCTGGTGTTTCATACAAAGGCAGGGCTTTCTTCTTTCCTGCCTGGGACCAGCACTTCCTCCCTGGTTCAGTCTTTTTTCCTCTGGTCTTTCAGGTGTTGTGTTGTAGGGAGCGTGAGGTCCAGTCATGACATCACTTCCTCCTTTTATATCTTCTTCCAACATGCTGGAAAGCTGTTTTGCTGTGACCTGGGTCAAATAGTTCCCATTGTGTGATGCTGTCTCTGAGAGGTTTCTATTGTCCAGTACTTTTATAGTGCAGTGCAGTAACGCAATCCGTATGCAGTCTGTTGGTTTAACTGCTTATTTGGAGGGGTTAAACCTTTGGTTTTCCCATATCTGGACCCAACTTGTCCCAAGGTGACGGAGGATGCTTGACCGTTCTGAGAGTGCCGGGGTCTATTCGAATTTGAGAGTGGAAGCCTTGCCCTTTTCCATTGAGGGACTGGGGCATTAAAGTTTCTGAACACCGCTAAGCTGGTCACTAGTGAAGGACACTGAAACTCAGCGGCAGGGAAGAAAGTGATTTATACAGATGAAAACTCTGAGATCCTGGTCTTACAATGCGTAGTTTATTTGTTCAGGTTTCACTGTTTCTATAGTTACTGCTGAAACGGAAATTGTTGCTAATAGAAAAGATTCCCGACCCCTGTGTGCTTGTTTAGAAAACTACCCTTTGGGTAGCCTGGAGTTATTTAAAATTCCCAGAATACAAAGGATATGAACAGTTCCAGTCGCAGGCTTGAGGATTATTACCCACACTCTTGCACACATCTAGGCCCTCATTCTTCATTACACTTAGGCCTCTTTATGTTGCTTTCCCATGCAAAGGGCCCAGAAACAGCCCCCTGGGAATTTCCCTGCAAAGAGCCTCCCTGGCTAGTGTAAGGGCTCTGGACTGGCCCTGCTTCCAGCCACCACCACAGGGGGAGCATCAGGGGGGTGTCAGGGATGTCGTGCTACAGACGTTCTCTGCTTCCCAAGGCCCACAGGAGGCCATAAGAAGCGGAGTATAAATTAAAGCAGTTCTGAGGCTCATGGGTGAGTGGTTATGGAGGGGATGGGGGACAGATGGGAGGGCCCCCGGGGGTGCCCCGGTTTTAGCAGAAAGATTGGAGGGGCACGGGCCCCTGCCTGCTCTGACGTACAAAAGTGGCCTCCTCAACTAAGCCACCTTCGTTTTCAGGTGTCTAAGTATCCCCTGGAATCATGGTGAAAAGTTGCCTCCCCCACCCCACCAAAATCTGAAATGGGGCCCCGGGTGAGCCAGGAGTGGCCAGAGGGCTGCGGGAGAGCCGTGGGTTCTGGCAAGATGCAGCCCCCATGTGACAGCAGGAAGCCCGCCTTGAGCCGCATGCCAAGCACCGGGCACCACAAGCCGCAGCGCAGAAATAAGGGTGGCAATGCACCGTATGCCAGGCCACCTTTACTGCTGCGCTGCTGCGGGCGGTGGCGTTGCCTTCAGAGCTGGGTGCCCGGCCAGCACCCGCTGGTCTCAGGTCGCCCTGCCGGTGCTTCATTTGTGCCAGGGCTGAGCTCTGGCATCTCTTTCCATCCAAATTAAACACTGGGGGAGGCAGCGTGGCCCAGAGGTGATGGGGTGGGGGGAGCCCAGGGAGCCCATGGGGTCCAGGGATGATGGGGGAGGTGCCAAAATACAAGTTTGCCCAGGGTGCCATTTTCCCTAAGGCCGGCCCTGATGCTGGGAAATGTCAATGATGCCATCAGCCGGTTCGTTGACCCGTGGGTAATTCCAGCACCCAGCCCTTGCATCTGCCCCTGCCTTATGTCAGGCTAAAATCTCCTTCACAGCGATGCACCCGCGAGAGCTGGTGACACGGAGAGTCACCTCCATGTTAAACTAGGAACGCGGCGGGGGATCAGGGCCCCCCTTTGTTCTGTGGTTATGTGAGACCCTTTCCCATTAAAAGCCTTTACATTACAGATGTGACGCTGCTTATTGGAGCTGATGTGCCTTGGGTTTCTGAAGGGTAGGGGAAAGGTTAGACGCGTACTTGCAAGGCTGAGAAGGAATCAGTTTGTCCAGTAGGAGATCCTTTGGACCTGAAGGGGCCACAGAGCTTTTCCACTTCTGGGGAATCATATAAAGGGCCAGAATCCGATCGCAGTGACCCCGGTGTGAATCCAGAGTGACCCCTTTGATGTCAGTGGAGTCAGGGCTGGATTCTGATCTTGTTCTGGATTCACACTGGTGATTAACCCCACAGCACCAGTGGAGTTGTTCTGTACTTGTCCAGGTGTAACAGGGCACAGATTGGAGAACAGCTGTCCTGCTAACAGCTGGACCCAACATCTGTCTGCGATGCTCAGTTATTTTGTTCTTGCAGGCAGGGGAGGGGATCATCTCGTGGCAGCTCCCCATGGCTCTTTCGACTTGCTCTGGACGAGATGAGAGTTATAAGCTGGTCGTCCGGGAGCGTTTTGAGGCAGGGATGAGGGAGCTGGTGTGTTTCACCCAACACCTACTCGAAGCCGAGGCAGATCCGAACGCACACGGGAAAATCCGGGAACGAATCGAGGCAGCTTCCCGAGAGATGTCAGCAGCAGAAGAGGAGCTGGGAAGGCAGCTGGAGATCGTAGATGCCGAAACCGAGGCGCTAGTAGTGGAGAAGAAAAGGAGGAAGGACGAGCAAGAGGAAAAGAAAGGGAACCTTGAGTGCTTAAGGATCCAGCTGGACTCTTGCCGCGAGTCGGAAAGAGAGGCCAGGGAGATGCTGCAAGAGGCCAACAGGCACCTCGGAGAAATGCAGGCCGAGCTGCAGAGAAAACGAGTGGAAGCAGAGCACAACCGACTGATACGAGATATCGGCATCGGGCTGATGTTTCTTCCTGTCCTGGGGACAATTGCTGGTGAGTGACTTGTCTTGTTTACACATTACAGCCTCATGGCGCCTTATCGCACACACAGTTGCTACCGGGGATTTAGGACTTGGAGAGTCCGTCCATCTGCTGGCGCCATAGGATGGGTCCACTCAATCCCTTTCTAATAATTCCTGCTCTTCCCCTCATCTACTGATCATGGTGAACCAAGAAACTGGCTAGCATAAGTGGGCTGGGGAATGGGGCAGAGGTTTATCCCCTCTAAGGGGCACCGGGTCCAATCCAGGTCCACCGAGGCTAGCTCAGGAGTGCAGGGGACGGGGCACGGGGCCTTTCCTCTCTGGAGCAGTGGTTCTGACTCTCTCAGGGGATGTTTTGTTCTGTATGAAGTACATTGGCAGGTTCTCAGGCTGGGTTTCCCCAGCCCAGCTTGCAGTTTCAGTAGAAATGCTAAGGACTGATCTAAAAAACCTAAGGCTCTAGGTTTTTTGCCGCCCCAAGCAAAACATTTTTTGGCTGCCTCCCACCCCAGCCGTGGGCTCCCCCCTACATCCTCCTGCTGCCTGGGCTCTCCCCCCCCCACACACACACTGCCTGAGCTCTGGGCCCCCCCACACCTGCACCCCCCTGCCGCCCCAGCCCTGGGCTCTCTCCCCCCAACTGCACCCTCCTGCCGCCCCAGCCCTGGGTCACTGGTAACTCGATCCCAGGGCAGGTCATTCAGCAGGAATTTTGGATGTGCACAGAACACAGACAGGATTGGTTCCCATATGGTTACAGAACTGCAGTAAAGTGGAACAATTTTCAGCTTGTGTGATTGAAGGATATCTGGATGCATATTATAAGACTGTCCTACATGAATGAGGAAACGCTGAGGTGCCTTTATTATTCTTTTGTTCCACTCGTTGTTTCTATGGGGAATTTGCCAATGCAATATCACTGTCTTCCTTTAAAAAAAAATAAAACTAAAACTAAAAAAAAAAAGACAGTGGCTGTTGAAAATAGCAATTCCCGTCCTAATAACCACTGGGGAGCATTTCTTGCTCAATTTTATCCTACTTTTTCTACAGCAAGTTACAGTGGATCAGTATATTTGATTGATTTGGGAGAAATGAAGAAACAGCTCCCAAATTGAGCTTGAGCACTCCTGGATTCCCTTTCTGAATATTAGCGAAATCTGGAAAGGAAAAGTCAGTTTCTGCTTCCATGGCTCAGAAGTGGAAATCCTCCTACGTGCCTGGTACAGTATCTAAAGCTGCCCAGGTCCTCTAGTAGAGCCTCCCCTCCCTTACTTTTCATTTTAAATTCTAGTGGGATCCACCTACCTCCCTTGCTAGGCTTCAGATAGAGAGGTGCACTGTCCATTTCACCCGCCCAATTCTTTCTTTGGGGGCTGCAAGGTGAGGTCACACCAGTATCCCTAATCCAGTCTGGGGATGTCTTCTGAGGGGATATCTGGGCCAAAGCCTTCTACTCCTTGGGCAGACTTCTAGGGTTACCATAGATCCATATTTTCACGGACATGTCCGGCTTTTGGGGTTTTAAATAGCCGTCCGGGAGGAATTTGTAAAACTCTCAAAAGGTCCGGGATTTCCCTCCCAATGCAGAGCGCGGCGCGGCTGACAGGGCGGCCGGCCGGATTGAGCCGCTCGCATCGCGGCCTCCAGCAGCCAGAGCCCCTCCCCTGCTCCTCCCCACCTCCTCCCCTGCAGCCTCAGCACGCCGCGCTGGCAGTGCTCTGGGGGGACGGGGCCAGGGCCAGCGCTACCATTAGGCGACCCTAGGCAGTCGCCTAGGGCGCCAGGATTTGGGGGGCGGCATCTCAGGTCCGTCAGCGGCAGGAGAGGCTGCCGCCGAAATGCCGCCGAGGTCCCCGGTGGCTGAAGAAGCTGCTGCCGAGGACTCCGGTTCGCCCGACTGCCCCGACCCGTCCCCACTGCTGGGTAAGCGCCCACCGGGCGTGCGCTGCTTGCTGGCCTCGGCTCCCGCGCCCACCCGGTGCAGCCCCCGCTCCTCTCCCCCTGCGGCCCTTCCCCCTGTGCCCTGCACCCCAGCAGGCAGGCGAGGGGCCGGTCCCAGGGAGCTGCTTGCCCCCTCAGCCGCGCCTCCGTGGTCTGGAACGGCAGCAGCCTGACCCCGCCGGGGTACAGCTAAAGCGCCGACCTGGTGCCGCGACCGGGAGCAGCACGGACACAGGGACCCTGGCCGCTAGTTGCTGTGCCAGGGGGCAGGAAGCGTGAGGCTCAGGATTCCCTTTGTCTGTGGAAGTGGTGAAATCTGCTCTGTAATTAATCTCATCCCCTATGCGTACAGCTTCCTCCACCCCCCTTCTGCTCTCCGCCCCAAACCACGTCTTCCTGAGAGTTCCCCTTTAATACATACAGGCACAACTGGGTGAAGTTCAGCAAACTCCTCAAACCCCACCTTGTCTCTCCTTCCTATCTCCAGGCTCACTGTCTGTCCGAGGAGTTTTTTGCTGCCCTAGGCGGCGGCAGGAGTGACAATAAAGGCATAACTGGGGCACGGGGAGCACACACTAGAGGTAGATCTCGGGGTAGAGGGTATCATGGAGGAAGACAAAGGGATAATTTGTACCCAGACCTCCAGAAATTTAAAACAGGCACCACAGGTCCAGGCAAGAAAGAGTTAAATGAAAGAGATGCTGGCTGCATAGCCTGGAAGGTGTTAATGCCACATGGGGCAGATAGAGAAAAGTGGGACCCACACGGGACTTATTGGCAGAAGCTTTTAAACTTCAGATGCTTTCTAAGGAGGGGAGAGTAGCGAGCATACTAACGCCTACAGCTCCTCTCCCTCCCCCGACTCCTCCTGTATTTACGGACCCCCTCCCATTCCCAGGAGCTGCAGTATAGGGAGACCCTCTGGATATTGAACCTCCTCCATATGTAGGAGCACCACGCTGGAGGTTCATCAGTAAAATCGCATGGGACCCCGTAGGTCGACCCTGTATTTATATCCAGCAGGGCACACGCGCTCCTACGTTGGCTTTAATTGACACAGGAGCTGCAGTCTCGCTAATTAGAGAACTCAGCCACCAGCCGGCACTAGGATCAAACAAGTTACACTGCAGTCCTTTCAAGGGAAGCCCATTAGCCCAGTACAGAATGGGAGTGGGCAGGAGTGCCCTTCTCCGGGCAAGGGTTTCGAACCCACGGAGAGCTGATCCAGACCCGGGACATGATGAATGAAATGATTCTAGGCACAGACTGGTTATTTAAAAATTGCATAATGATTGATTTACCACAGGGCACTTTATGGAAACCGGACACACCCCCTCCCCCTAAGGGAAAAGTGGAACAGAGGATCCTTCTAACCAAAGGGGGACCGGTAGCCGCCACCACAATAACTCAGCAAGATGAGGAATGGTGCTCAAAACTCCCCACTGTCTGGACTCAAAAGAAAACGGACTGTGGGAAAATACAGGCATGTGTAAAAATTGTTGGGGATGTGGTACCCCCTCAAAAACAATACCCCTATCTAAGGAGGCTGAAACACAGTTGCAACATACAGTCCAGGGACTTAGAACAGCAGGGGGTCATTCGAAAAACTAACTCCCCTTTTAACTCTCCCATCTGGCCAGGCCTCAAGGCAGCCAGTGTTGACTACAGGCGTGTTAACAAAGGCACAATCCCTATGGCCCCTATAGTAGCTGATAGGACCCAGGTACTTCAAAAGGTGCAGGCTACTTTAAAGTACTTCTCAGTCATTGATCTGGCTAATTGCTTCTTTGCCATCCCATTGCACCTAGACTCACAGGATAGATTTGCCTTCACGGTAAATGGGCAGCAATGGGCATTCCAGCGTCTACCCCAAGGAGTTCATAATAGCCCAGCTAGAGCTCATAAACATGTGACAGATATGCTAGACCGCCTTAGCCCACCAGACCGGTCCTTTGTGTTTTTAGATGATTTTTTTTGGGGGGGGGGGGGGAAACTGAGGCACGGGTACAACAGTTGACTGAAAACGTTTTGGCTCTGATTCAAGAGACTGGTTTTAAGGTCCGCTTAGAAAAAGCCCAGTTGGTCCAGTCTCAAGTGACTTATCTAGGCATTGTTCTAGGAAAGGAAGGGAGGCGGGTAGACCAACAAAAATTAAGAGCCCTGATCGAAATGCCTGCTCCTACTGACCAACCTTCCCGACGGGGCTTGTTGGGAGGGTTTAATGTTCTAAGACCTCATATTTACAGGGAAACTGGTTGGGGGCAAGGTCTCAAACACCCCCGGCTCAGTGGACCCTCACGTTGATAAACAGAGGAGTCATCACTTCCTTGCACTAGCCCTGCGCCCGCCCAGCTAACGCTGCCCCGCCCCCCACGGCAGCCGGCTCCTTTCCCCGCTGCCCGCCAGATGGCTCCCCACCCCCCCGCGGCAGCTAACTCTCCCACTCGTGGCAGTGCAGGCCGCGGCAGCCTACCCCCAGCTCGCTGCTGGTGGGGAAAGGGCTGGGGGAAGTCCTCCTCTTTAGTCCCAGGGCAGCCTGCCTGCATCCCAAACTCATGCCCTCCCACACCCCCAGCCAGAGCCCTGAGCCCCCCCCGCCTCATGAACCCCTCATCCCCAGCCCCACCCCACACTCCAACCTTCTGCCATAGCACTGAGCCCCCACAAACCCCCCTGCAGCCCCTCCCTCCCCCATACTCCCTCCCAGAGCCTGCCCCCTGCCCCCCAATCCCCTGCCCCAGCCCAGGGCCTGCACCCCAGACCTCCTCCCCCACCCAAACTCCCTCCCAGAGCCTTGGGCAGGTGGGGGGCGGAGTTTGGGTGGGCAGAGTTTGGGCAGGGGCGGGTTCTGGGCACCACCAAAATGTCTACAAACCTGCCCCCCCCTGGAGGTGGTCACAAACAGCACTCAGGCAATCCCCTCTTTCAGGAATTCCAGTCCACACACCAATGGCTGGTTTCCAGGGGGCAATTCTGCCTCCAAGAATTGACTCTAGTTAAGGAGATTAAGGCAGAGTGAAAACTCAGATTCATAGATTCTAAGGCCAGAAGGGACTGTTGTGATCATCTAGTTTGACCTCCCTGTAGAGTACAGGCCATAGAGCTCCCCCAGAATAATCCCTAGAGCAGATCTTTTACAGAAACATCCAATCTTGATTTAAAAAATGTTCAATGATGGAGAATCCACCATGATCCAAATTGTTTCAATGGTTAATTACTCTCACTGTTAAACATGTACAGTACACCTTGTTTCCAAACTCCCCAGTTACTTGCAACAGCCCCCCCGAGTCCCTCAAAAAAATCCGCATCGCAAAACTAAGAACAATAGAGCATTTCCTTCAAAGGCCGAACATTGCTCGCAAACTAAGAAAAAGAACTTGTAAAACTATGTGTAGCAGTGCCGTCTGGTGGCTTTCACCATAAGTATATGCTCTCACTTGACCACAAGTTACTGTGCTGTATGAAGTAATGTCTGGGTGGGATTCTCTGGCTTGTATCATGCTAGCGATCAGAACAGAGGGTCAGAATGGCTTTAACATCTATGAATTTGGGGCAGATTTTCCTTTGGCAGGAGACACATTTTTTCAAAAAGAGACTGAGGTTACACTCAAACACACAACTACACTGGTCCGGCAGCCTAAGCTAACCCATACCAGCTAACAATGGTTTTCATCATTGACATATAGTCAGTGGGACAAATGGCTAGTTTTTACCAAAATTCACTAGGCTTGGCAGAATTTGATTTTGTATATCGATATACATCATTTCAATAGATAATATCTATGTTTATTTTATGCTTTTTATTTGTATCAATTTAAATTTTCACAGTTATGGGCCATTATGCGGGACGGTCAGACAATTATTTAATGACAGATGTTGAGATTCAAAAAGTTTAAGTTTTATAACCATTAAAACACAAATTGTCAATATCACATGTCAAAGCATAAAAAATAAATATCCTTAAATCAAACTCGAATAAGGTCTCAAGCAGCATTTTTCTTACCTTGCCCACCTGTAAATTTCAATTATTATTTAGAAAAATATATTTTGTCGGTTTGTCTATACCATCAAATTGATATTTACCAACATTTACCTATAAAAATCGAATCCTTCTAGCCTATTACACACAGGGTCAGGCAGCATGGCAGAAATGTTTCTGTGTGAACACACACTGAGCCCTGGACTTTGTAACTAGTAATGGTGACTGTGCCATCAGTTACTAAGGGTATGTCTTCACTGCCAACATTAAAGCGCTTCTCAGTAACTAGAAGGCAAATTTAAAAAAAATGTATTTTTTTTTTAATCTCTCTTTTTTTTAAGGGCTTATTCATGATTTTTGAATGCATGGTGTTGGCACTACTGAATGTAGTTGAATGTTTCAAATACATTAAAAAGCGGATTTAACATGGCACTCTAGAGTTTTGGATTTTGAATTTAGTTGTTTAGATAACTCGTAGGAAGTTTTTAAATGTTGTGGCATACAGTAATAATAACATTACATCTGTTATTATTTGTATTAGAAATGGATGTGATTAGATCGAGAACACCAGAACCTTGGCAAAGTTCCCGTCCCCATCAAACTAACATTGCGACTGATCTATTTCTAATTCACATCAGATCCTGTTTTGAAATGTTTAAAAATAATTTCTAACTATGATGGCTGAAGGAAAGTACAATGGCATATTTGGGGCATAATTCTGCCAATACTGTTGGCGTCTATAAAGTGTTTGTGGGCATGGAGTGAGGGACTTGATGATCGGCTCTTTTATTTAGAAAATGCTTGTATCTCTTCAGTGACGTGACTGACTTAATTCTGTGTAGGACTGTATGGGGAAATATTTGTTTAAAGCCTGATCTGTACAAATGTAGGAGTTCGATATATTCATTATTTATATACGTCTCTCCTATCTCCTTGTATTTTCTCCTTTCCAGAACTGAAGGATCCCAGGGCCCAGCGAACACATTCACAACAGATCAGCAATTAGGTAGGAGGCAGTTGGCTGCAGGAAGGGCGGAGGCCAGCTTCAATCCGGGGATTGACACATTGCTGGGCAAAGTGAAAGTGACGTTCCTCTTTCTCGTAGGTGCCATGGCCGCGAAAAGCCCGGTCAAAGATCTCCAAGAGACTCTTCTCTGTTCCATTTGCCTGGATTATTTCAGCGATCCGGTGATTCTCAAGTGTGAGCACAACTTCTGCCGATCCTGCATCACTCAGTACTGTGAGGTCTCCCAAACCTCCCCCCCGTATCCCTGCCCCCAGTGCAGAGAACCGTTCCGGGAAGGGGAATTGCAGCGTAACCGGCAGCTGAGGAATGTAGTTGAAATAGCCAAAACATTCCCAGCGCCAAGGGGGAAGAAAGCGTGTGAAAAACACGAGGAGCTTTTGAAACTCTTCTGTGAAGTGGATCAAACCTTCATCTGTGTGGTGTGCAGAGAGTCCCGCACTCACAAAGACCACTCCGTGGTGCCTATCGAGGAGGCTGCCCTGGATTACCAGGTAAATTTCACATTTGGGAGGCATCCCAGCCCAGACATGCTCGAACCGTTCAGAACAGAGCCAGCCGAGAAATTAAAACCAGCAACGTCATAAAACCAGCTTCCTACAATGACAAGCAGATGATTTTATACCGGAGAACGTTGAGGAGACATGTTTTTAAGGCCTGCTCTGCATATAGTTTTTGTCCTGATCTGTGCTGGGAAGGGGTGGGATTTTTTTATTTTTTTTTTTAACAAAACAATTATATCAGCAAAACCCCCGGTGTGGATACAAGTTGTGCTGGTATAAAGGTGCCTCATCTTACTTAATTAGCCTCTGAGAGTTGGTATGGCAACTTTCACCTTTTCTCTGTATGGATCTATATATCTTCCTGCTATGTGTTCCCTTCTGTGCATCCCATGAAGTGGGCTGTAGCCCACGAAAGCTTATGCTGAAATAAATGTGTTAGTCTCTAAGGTGCCACAAGTAAGTACTCCTGTTCTTTTTGCGGATACAGACTAACACGGCTGCCACTCTGAAACCTGTCACTTTTATACAGATATAACTACACCCACGCAGGCAGGGCTGGATGGCTCTAATAGTACGAGGATACGTAAAGCAGGGTATGATCTGTGTGCCCTAGAGCAAGGGCATCCCCTGTGCAGGGAATAGTCCATGTTGGGGCAGGAAACTTTACAAGTTCCAGCTCTCACAGTTTCCTTTTAATCCTCGCAGGGTTGGGGGGAGTGGGGTTTGCTTCTCATACAGAATGGACAACGGCTGGGGGCCGGCCCATTCCAGCAGATTTCTTGAAATCTGCGGAGGCAGGGGTAGGGTGACCATATGTTCAAAAGGAAGATCCAGGGTCCTGTTATCCGGGGGGAAGGAGGTGGAGGATCAGGGAGGAGAACACGCCGGCTTTGGCAACTGGGAAAGAATTACGTCCATTCCTTACCATCTTTTCCTCCTCAGCCAAGCAACACCCACCCCTCTTGCTCCTTCTCGTCCCCCTCCATAATAAAACCCAGCCACGTTACATATCTTTTATACAGGGAGTCTTGAAAATGAACCGATGTACGTTAATCAGTGTGGTTGCAAGGCTCAAGCAGCTGGGCTGCACTTTTTGTGTAGGAGGCTGGGATAAGGAAGAATTAAAGCTGCTACCTGCCCACAGTTTCTGTGTGTCATTGGGTTAGATCTGTTTGGACTGTGTCCCAGTGAATCCTCTCACTGACTCTCCCCAAAATTCTCAGGCAATCCCAGTGTTCAGTGGGGGGGTCAGGAATTGGTTGTGCTTAGGGGGAGGGAGGAAGATTATTTCTCAGGCCCACTTAGAAATGCCAAGGCCGGTGATGTATCAAAATATGCCCTGCCTGACAATGTGGTCCCGAGACAGCTCAGAAAATTCGTAGTGAGCATGAGCAGGGTGTGAACACACGTGCTCTGAGGAAGTGAAGCTGCAGTCAAGCCCCATCCTCAGCTCAGTTTCTCTGTCAGTGAGGCCTCAATTCACAGAATTCACTTAGGTGCCTAAACCCCAGTTGGAGCCCCCGCTGCAATTCACAACATTCCTGCAGGTGCCTAAACTCCCTTGGCATCGGTGTTTTCAGTAACTCGTTCCCTCAGCACCCGTGTTTCTGCGTCTGGCCATGTGCACTGCTCCCCAGGTGCCCCAGGGAAGATCAGCCTCAGACCACCTAACGCCTGTGTGGGGCCTAATCTGGTAGGTGGCCTCAGGCCCCTTGCGTGAGCTCACACAGAGAAAGCTCTCCCTTAGCTCCCATGTCCTTAGTGTTTCCTCACCTGGGACATGGGAGACACCGGTTCAAGTCCCCCCTCCACCTGATGAGAAGAAGGGATTTGAACTGGGATCTGTCACCCCTCTCTGGGATATTCTGAGGTGGGGCTCCCTCCATCTCTCCTGTTGAAGCTGTTCCTCTGGGGATAAATACTTAGAGAGTCATTTGCAGGAGAGGGAGAGAGACACCACAAGCATGAGAATGACGGTGTAGTCCTGTGGTTAGAGCACTCACCCCTTTTATTATGCATTTAATATTCTTGAAAATATAAATAAAATGGGGGGAAATCCTCCAAAAGCAACCGAAACTAAACCAGTTTTTCTTTTGTTAGGACCAAATTCGGAGCCGTTTGGAGAGTTTGAAAAAAGAGAGAGAAGAGATTCTGTCGTATAAGTTGGGTGGGGAAAATACAAGCCAGGAACTGCTGGTAGGTGCCGTTCTTACTCAGAGGCAAATGTGCACAGGGACGTTATTGATACTCTGCTTAGCCTAACACAGGGGTCGGCAACCTACGGCACGCGAGCCGATTTTTTAATGGCACGTTGCTGGACCCCGGCAGCAGCAGCGTGTCATTAAAAATCCTGCTGGCCCGGCCTGCTCTTCTCTACCTTCCCCCACACACCCCCCCACCCCCCACCCCTCATCGCTCTCTCCTCGTGGGTCAGGGAACACAAGTTTGGTCCAGGCTCCGCAGGCAGACAACCTTTCCGCACCGCCGCTTCTTCCCTGCTTGTTGGGTTCCCGCCCCACCTCCCCTCTCCCTGCCGAACAGAACAGCGAGAGGGAGAGAAACGGAGCCAGGCACACTCGCTGCTCTGGGGAAGAGATGAGGACGGGGCCTTGGGGCATATCCCCTCCAGCCCCCTGCCGTGAGCCGCTCAGAGCAGGGGGCTGGGAGCACCCCCATGAGCTGAGCCCACCCCCCCACCCAGCCCTCTGCCCTGCACCCCCCACACACATACTCTGCCCTCTGCCCTGCACCCCCCCACACACACACACCGAACCCTCTGCCCTGCACCACCCCCCCACACACACACCCAGCCCTCTGCCCTGCACCCCCCCACACCCCCACCCGGCCCTCTGCCCTGCACCTCACACACACACACACACACACAGCCCTCTGCCCTGCACCCCCCCACACACACAGCCCTCTGTCCTGCACCTCCCCCCCCACACCCAGCCTTCTGCCCTGCACCCCCCCACACACACCCCCACCCAGCCCTCTGCCCTGCACCTCACACACACACACACACCCAGCCCTCTGCCCTGCACCCCCCCACACACACAGCCCTCTGTCCTGCACCTCCCCACACACACCCAGCCTTCTGCCCTGCACCTCACACACACACACACACATACAGCCCTCTGCCCTGCACCCCCCCACACACCCAGCCTTCTGCCCTGCACCCCCCCCCCCACACACACACCCAGGCACCCCATGCCCTGACTCTTGCACACCCCCCACATCTCCACCCCCACCCGGAGCACCAAACGGGAGCTCCAGCACCCCCACCCCCCACATTCCCACCTGCACCCCTCGCACCAAATGGGAGCTGCCCAGGTAAGCACTCCACACCCCAACCTCCTGCCCCAACCCTGAGCCCCCTCCCTCATTCTAGCTCCTGGCCAGACCCTGAACCCCAACCCCCAGCCTGCTCTTTCACCCCAGCCCTGTGCTCAGACCACCGCCGGTCTGGGGTCCCGGCCGCAGGCCCCGCTCAGCCCGCTGCCAGCCTAGGTGAACGGAACCCCAGGCCAGCAGCGGGCTGAGCGGGGCCGGCGGCGTAAGATCTGCATTTTAATGTAATTTGAAATGAAGCTTCTTAAACATTTTGAAAACCTTGTTTACTTTACATACAACAATAGTTTAGTTATATATTATAGACGTATAGAAGAGACCTTCTAAAAACGTTTCAACGTATCACTGGCACGCGAAACCTTAAATTCGAGTGAATAAATGAAGACTCGGCACACCACTTCTGAAAGGTTGCCGACCCCTGGTCTAACAGAAGAAGAACAGTGAGAAACATCTTCCCTTCCAGGAAAGATTGTTACTTATTTATTCTCATTGTAAAGAGAAACTGTTCTGCTTTAACTGAGTATAAACAGGAAAATGGAGCATTAAGGAAAGAGTTTTAATAATCCAAATATTTCCATTGATCATGTGAATGTCATTTGTTTAGCTAACAGGAGTTTCTCCTTTAATCTTTCAACTAGAACTGGTTGAAATGTACCAACCACAAAAATGTCCTCTAGCAAAATGGGATGTAGTAGAAAACAATTTTTTCCATGGGAAAATGTTTTTTGGAAATAAAGAAATCGATAGGTTTTTAACAGGAAATTTCAGAATGAACAAAAATGTTTATTTTGATTTCAAATCGAAGTTTTCATTTTGGTTTTAAAAAGCTGAAATTCTTTCAAAATTTCAAATGTTTTTTATCCCTTTGTTTCCCCATTTCCTTCCTTTTGCCACTGAGCACAATAACATTTCCAGGTTTTTTCTCCTAGATTTTCCTTTTTCTTTTTGCCAATTTTTCTAAAATGGGAGAACTTTTGAAGAGTTCCAGAGAGACTGAAATAAAAGGAACACAAATGGGTGGTGGTGGAAATGGACATTATTTTATTACATTTTAGAAAAAAGGGGAAACAGAAATGTGATTTTTTTTTCAAGTTCTTTCATGATTTTTTCAAATAAATTAAAAATTGGCCCATTTTGAACGCTGAAAAATTGAAACAACTTTGAAATTTCAAATTTTTTTGCAAATTCCTCCCCCATTTTTTGGCTTTACTTTCAACAGACAGAACTGTTGGCATATAAGCCTGTTTGTTAACCTGAGATAGAATTTTGGGTTTGACTTTTGATACTCTGACATCTTTACTAATATGTGTGAAGAACAAAGGACGAAGACACTGTGTGTTGCTTCTGACTGGCCAGATGGGTTTGTTAGTATAATGGGAACAGATAAGAACAGAAAGTGTTACAGGGGGACTTTTAAAAACTAACTTTCTATTTGTTGATCATCTAAGCAGTATACCCAGCTGTACAGACACTCTTTTCCCAAACTATGTATTATATAATTTTTTTTAACATTAGCTTTAATGCAATTTATAAATATGAGCACACACTGGAAGGCTGCCTGGCTCCTCTCTCAAGCCAAGGTCAAGCAACCAGTTAGGAGGGGCAAAGAGGAATGGGGGGAGGCATAAGAAACACTAAAAGCCAAAGAAAAGCCCGGCCTTGGCCAGTATACAACCTTACTCCTTACCCCTCCCATGGCATACAGAAGAGGTGTGATGAAGACCCCAGACTCACGACCCTCCAGAACAGAACATGACCATAAGTTGTAAACGGTGTGACTGGGGGCGCGCACGGCAGGTCTATTTGGACCTGCTGAGAAGGAGGAATGGGGAACAGGGACACAGGCAAGGCTCTGCGGTGTCAGGGCTGGGAAGGGGACGCGGGGTAAAGGCTCTGCGGCGTTGGAGCCGGGAAGGGGGGCGCAGGGTAAAGGCTCTGTGGTGTCGGAGCTGAGAAGGGGGACGCTGGGTAAAGGCTCTGCAGGGTCGGAGCCGGGGAGGGGACGTGGGGTAAAGGCTCTGCGGGGTCGGAGCCGGGGAGGGGGGGGACGCTGGGTAAAGGCTCTGCGGGGTCGGAGCCGGGGAGGGGACGTGGGGTAAAGGCTCTGCGGGGTCGGAGCCGGGGAGGGGGACGCTGGGTAAAGGCTCTGCGGGGTCGGAGCCGGGGAGGGGGACGCTGGGTAAAGGCTCTGCGGGGTCGGAGCCGGGGAGGGGGACGCTGGGTAAAGGCTCTGCGGGGTCGGAGCTGGGAAGAGGAGGATACAGGGTAAAGGCTCTGCTGGCATATAGAGCTATGGAGATGCTTGCTTGGAACTAACCCCAGTAAACATCGCATTGCCTACACTTTAGACTTTTGGTCTTCTGCTTTCTGTCTGCGTGACAAGAACCAGGGGCGGGTTAAGGGAAACCTCTAACAATAACCACAACAGAACAGTGAGAGCAGCTGCTAGAGAAATCTGCTGCCCCAGAGCAGGCTGGTCACTTAACACCTCACCAAATCTGACTGAAGCCATTGGAAAGACTTCTATTGATTTTGGTGAGTTTCGGAACAGGCCTTAGTGATATGCTGCTAGACGTTGCCATGAAGAAGATTTGGGTTCTAAATATGATGCAAGTTTCTTGTTCCTGGGGTATCAGGAGCTAGAGTGCTCCAGAAAGAGCATAAATTGGTGGGCTTGTGTCCAGTTCACATGCACACGTTTCTAAGTGCCCTGCAAACTCAGATTTCAACATGCAAATAGGTGTCTTGCCAGCCACCCAATTTGTGCTCAGAATCCCTGTGTGGATTAAAATTGGAGATTTATGATGTGACAAAATGTATATATCCTAAACTGTGCATTCAAAATTAAGTCAGAGCAATTGTTGCTGCTCTAATTTTAAAGCTTGTTTTAGAAACATGGCCCTATTCATCTAGGTGTATTTGTGGAGAGCATCTGTTCCCCAGTTCAAGTCTAGCACTTCCGAGTTTGGGTTCTACTATTTGCTCCCCAGAAGTAATCCCGGCCTGTCCAGTTTGGATCCCACACCTGCTGTACTTTCTGTTGTTTGAAGGATCTGGTTTTCTAGACACCACTCATAACAGAATGTCCTAATAATGCAAGATACATTCATATTCTCAACACCAGTTGGGATTCTTCAAAATCCATTGGAAAATCATCTGTCTACTGAGCATAGAGTACGTTCTCCATAAAATGTCAGGAGTTAAATTCTACGGGGTTGCAATGACATGCTCCCATGTGCATACATAAGGCTTTATAAAATGTCCCATAACTCACTCCGTGTTCCTGTCCTTGACTTGTGCTTTCTCTGTTGGTATCGCTTCATTTCAGAAACAGCTAGAAACTGAGAGGCAGAAGATTGTGTCTGAATTTCAGCAACTGCGCCAGTTTCTGGAGGAACAAGAGCGACTCCGGCTGGCCCAGCTGGAAGAGCTGAATCAGGAAATTGAAAAGAGGAGGGCTGAGTATGTTGCCAAACTATCTGAGGAACTATCCTCTTTCAGTTCCCTGATCAGTGAGATGGAGCAGAAGTGCCAGCAGCCAGCGAGTGAATTCCTGCAGGTGAGACGGTGTTAGAAACACCCCAGAACCTTTCACTGGGCAAGAAAGTCTCCTAAACCTTCACTTTTGGAGTGTAGGAATGAATTGTCAGAACATACAGTATTGCTAAAATATACATTATTTTTCCTTAAGGGCTTGATAAAATGCCCATTAAAGTCAATGGAAATATACTTCTTGAGTACAACGAGCATTGGATCAAGCCCTAGATGAAAAAAATTCTTTTGAATTCTAGTGGGAGAAGACTCCTCCAAAAATGACAAACTCCAACCTCTCTTCACCCTGTCTCATAATGCAGGAACAAAGGGACATTCAATAAAATTAGAAGGTGACAAATTCAAAACTGATGCAATGAACACGTTTTCACACATCACGTAATTAGACTGGAACTCATTGCCACCAGATGTAGTTGAGGCCAAGCATTTAGCAAAACTCAAAAAGTGATCAGATATTGATATGGACAACACAGTATCCAGAGTGATATTAAACCTCATTCATCACAAGACTGAGCCCTCTGATTCCATGTGCCGGGTGGTTATTCAAATGTTGTTACACTAAGAGCTAGTGTGCTTCCACATATATAAACTTCCTGGGCCCAGATCCCGAACTTACAGCACTTTTCCAAGGGAGCAAAGGCAACACATTCAAAGTTTTTGTTAATAAATAACAAATAGTTTCTCTTTGAAGCTCAAACTGTGAAGACAAAATGAGTCCCCTCCAGAGCAGGAGGGATCCTTAGTATGAGCTATGGGACTGAATCTCCTTTTATTTTTCTCCTCTAGGACATCAAAGACACCTTGAGCAGGTAGGTGGCTCCTTCTCACTCTCCTTTTCCCTTCCCAATGCAGGGAGGGGATTTTGGACATGAGACATTGCTCCCCATGGCCCAGCAGTGCAGAGTGTGGGGCTGGTTCCCAATCTCCCTCCATTAAATCTAATCTTGGGGCTGTTGTTATTTTAACTAGACTCCAGTATAGAGCAGCCTGAGAAAAGAGTTAATTACCTACGGACTGGAGTGGTATTTATAGTGTGGCTGGTGGAATGGAGACCTCAGGAGACTGGGGATGGAGAATGAGTTTTTCATTACTAGATCATAGACTCCAAACTCCACCTAGGTTGGTAGGGATGGAGAGTCAGTGTCATCTGATGACTATTCAATGAGCTGTTTATTAATTGTTTCTTATTACACAGTGAGCTCTATCAGTGAGCTGGGTGTGGCAAGTGATGTGATATGGAAGAGACATTCCCTGCTCGAAGGAGTTTATAATGTGCTATTATCAGTAGTACTATGGCAGGGCCTAGAGGCTCAAGGCAAAACCAGGGCCCAACATGCTGGGCGCTGCCCAGACACACAGACAGAGACAGTCCCTGCCCCAAGGCGTTTACAGTCTAAATAGACACAGGAGACAAAGGGCGGAGGGAGGACGGATTAAAATCAATTTAAAGGGACATTCAGTAAAGTCAAAGTGCTGCACTTTGGGAGGAAAAATCAAATGTACAGCTATGAAACGGGGAATAACTGGGGAGGCAGCCGTACTGCAGAAAAACCTCTGGGGGTTCACATGGCTCACACATGGAAGGAGTCGACAGTGTGATGCTCTTGTGAAAAAGGCAAATGTCACTGTGGGATGTTGTCCCAGGTTGCTGTATTCACGGCAGGTGGTGCCTCCTCCTGGCTGTTCTCGGGATTAGCTCTCTTCCAGGGCCAACACCTCCCCTTGCCATCTCTCCCCCGTTGTCTCTCTCTCACTCTGCAGCCTCGTCTCTCTCTCCAAGAGCTGCAGCTTCCTCTTCGTGGCTCAGCCTCCAGCCAGGTCAGTAATGGTTTCCCCTGCTGGGGTACAGAGTCTCTCTGGTCCCACTGCCCAGGCAATGCCGCTCCATCAGTGGCTGGTAGGGGAACTCGGACCCGCCCACTGCTCCAGGTCCCAGCCCAGGGACCCTACCACATGCAGGCAAGGTCTGCTCGCTCCCTGGGCTGCTTCCTACTCACCTCCCATAGGCTTTCTTCTCCACCCTTCTCTCTTACAGGGGATAGACTAGAGGACCCTTGCAGTCCCTTCTATCCCTGTGATTCTAAGTACTCCCTTCCCCCAGGGCCAGGCTCCCAGCCTGCTATTCTTTCCCTGGGTTCCCTCCTTCCCTTTCCAATGCACAGAGGGGGGCTGCAGACTTCCTCACTGCAGCCAATTTCTGTTGCCAGTTCCTGGCTTTATACTAGCCCAGCCCCCACCTGCTCAGCTGAGCTTCATCGTCCAATCAGGGGTTGCTTCTCTGGCCTAAACCCCTCATGTGTGGCCTGTCTCGCTAATCTCCTCTTTCTCAGCTTCCCTCACTCTTTCCGGGGGCTAATGTGGGGTGAACACCCCACCACAGATGTATTAACAGGAGTGTCAATGTAAGACACACAAGGACGTTGTTCCACCCTTCTTGCCACGGTGAGGCCTCAGCTGGAATATTGTGTCCAGTTTTGGGCATCGCACTTTCAGAAAGATGTGAAAAAATTGGAGAGAGTTCAGAGGAGAGCAACAGAAATGATCAGAGGTTTAGAATGGATGAGCTGTGAGGAAAGGTTGAAATCAATGGGTGTGTTTAGTCTAGAGAAGAGAAGACTCAGGCAGGGCCTGATAACAGTCTTCAGATATGTCTGAGGCTGTTCTACAGAGAGCGGTGATCAGCTGTTCTTCAAGTCCCCTAAGGGCAGAACAAGACAGAATCGGTTTAATTTGCAACAAGGGAGATTTATGTTAGTGGGACGGGTTCCCAGGGTGCAACCTGGACTGTGGGACTGCTGAGCCCTCCAAATCCCCCACCTGGGCTGCCTCTTGCCCCGTGATGCTGATGTCAAGCTACCAGCCTGACAGGCCCTGTGCTGACAGACACCTACGGGCAGGGACATGCCCAGCTGTGTCACACGAATCATTGCCCAGCCATCAATGAACCAGCAATAGAAGGCACCAGCCAGTTCCCCCCAGCTCCAGCCCTGCCCCCCTGAACTGCACCGACTCACCCTGCTCAGGCTCCCTTGGGCAGTGCAAGTTCATTCAGTCGTTTGCCTTCCCCAGTGTGGAGTGGACACACACTCGCCTTTGCAAGCTGAGAACCCCTGTGCCAGTGGACTGACCATTGTATGTATCCAAAGAACTAAATAAGAACATAAATTATCTTTTAAATGGGTTAGTGGGTCTCACTCCAGGTCCTGGTACAATGGGTAACTACATCACCACAAGGATTGTCACTAATTATCTCCCATAAATGGTGTAGAGAATATAAGTCACTCACAATACAAGACTAAGGGGATGTTCAGTGCAAGTGAAAGGCAACTGGTGTAAAGCTGAGAAAAGGAAACACTTTTAAAAAAAAAAAAAAAAAAACCACAATTCATTGTTAACCTGTGGAACTCATTGCCACATGGTATTACTGAGTTTCATAGATGCATAAAGTTGACGGCCAGAAAGAACTGTAAATTCATCACATTTGACCTCCTGTATATCACAGCACAGGCTCCGACTTTCTCATTCCCACGGAAGTGTTTGACCCCCGCTCTGACCCGGGCCCTGTCCCCACTCCATCCCTTCCCCCAAGGCCCCGCCCTGGCTCTTCCTGCCCTTCCCCGCCTCTTCCCACCCTTGCTCCACCACCTCCTGCCTGCTGCTGAGCAACTGATCCCCGGTGGGCGGGAGGCGCTGAGAGGCAAGGGGAGGAGCTGATCGGCAGGGCCCGCTAGCGGGAGGGAGGCACTGTGGGGTAGGGGAGGAGCTGATCTGTGGGGCTGCCAGTGGGTGCTGAGCACCCACTATTTTTTTTCCAGAGTCGGTGCCTATGTATGACAGGTCCTTAAATTTCACCCAGTTATTCCTGTGTTCAGCCCAATAACTTGTGTTTGATTAAATCCTAACGTGTGTTGACTAAAGCACCTCCCAGAAAGCCATTCACTCTTGATCTGAAGACATCAACAGACAGTAATGCCTGAAGCTCCCTAGAAGTGGTGGGGCCACTGGTGCCCAAACCATGGCCTCACCCCTGCTCCGCCTCTTCCCCTGAGACCCCACCCCTCCTCGCTCCTCTCCGCCCCTCCCCCCATCACTTGCCTTTAAGGCAGGTACAAAGGGAGAGTGCATAGCTCTCCCACTTTTAAAAGTCATGGGGCCATGGCCCCCCTGTTCTGGCGCCCCTGTCCAGAGATGGAGAATCCACCGCTTCCCTTGGCAGTTTCTTCCAATGGTTAATCCACCCGCACTCTTCAAAATGTCTGTCTGATTTCCCGTTTGAATTTCTCTGGCTTCAGCTTCCAGCCATTGCTCCTTGTTGTGCCTTTGTTTGCTAAACTGAGGAGCCCTTTAGTACCAAGTCTATTCTCCCCATGACAGTATTTATACCCCCTACTCAAGTGCCAGGGCTCTCTCCGTGCGAGGCAGTAGTTTCCCCAGGAATTGAAATTAGGGGGGGTGTTCGAATTTCCAGGGGGGGTGTCAGGGCCGACGAGGGGTGAGACTGAGGGTGAAGGTGGGCTGTATGGCACCATAGTAAAAACTATTAGATTTAACTCATGTTTTAAAACCATCACAAAAATTAAAGTTGGCTACTCAAGCCTACTATGAAGCAGTACATCTACATCAGTCTTGGTTTCTTGTTGTAATTTTGCACTCTTTGGTGTCTTCTTGTGTGTCCGTTACTTCCAGTCCTTCATGATATGCCCATGATCAGGCAGAAGGCGACTTCTTTCAGAACACAAAATTCTATTCAATGAGGAAAAAATATGTTCAAATGTAGCTGTTTTGACTGGGATTAGCAAGAGATGAATTCTTACTTTCATCCCAGGAAACATAGAACAAAGATTGGGTCGAACCATTAGTAATGATAAAGAAGTTGAAGTTAAATCTTCATTCGTTCATCGTGTGATATTCCACGCTGTGTTCAAAATTCTCTATTCTGCCGTGAGCACATGGCAGCCCCATTGCTGGTAGTGCCTCACTCCACTCAACTGTAGGTGTTTTATAAGACAGGCATCTGTAAAAGCTACGTGGAGGTTGAATAGAATCCCGAAATCTCTATTGTAGATTTGTAAGAATCAAGTCTTTTTACTTTTTCAGCTGGCTAACAAACACTTCTTGTCCTCTTCACTTATGGAGTCAATATAAGTACCTTCATTAGTCAGCTTCTGGACTGAAGTCTTTGCTTCTTCCAGTACATTTTCAATGGATATCTCTGATTGATCCAAGGATAGCTTCTATTTCTGAACAAAGATCTACTACTGTTGTAGCAGATGCCTGGATTACATTGTTTAATGACCCAAGTGGTTTCAACAGTAGATTTACAAGAGAGAGAATGGCGATAGTCTTCTCTGAACTTAGTAACAAAAGTAGTCCACCAGCCTCACTACTTAGATCTGTCCTATCTTGGTGGATACTTTCGAAAGCCAGTAATAACGGTTGCAGTAATTTTAAGACAACTGCCAAGAATCACTCATGAGAAAGCCAGCAGGTTTTCCCAGGTTGGACTCATTTTAACTTCAATCCCAGTGTATCTTCTATTTGCTTCCAAAATGTTCAGTCCTTTGGACTCTTGCTGAAAAAAAGAGTATAAAAAGCCATTAAATGTATGGCTTTTTAATGTCTTTTGAAGATTCTGCAGCTTGTACTAGTGCTAGCTGGAGTAGATGGCCTCTACAGTGTGTATAGGAAAGATTAGGGTTACACTTTTCTCTGAGCAAAGCTTGTACTCCACTATGTCTTCCAGAGAAGTTTGTACCTCCATCAAATGCACAAGTAGCCATCTGTTCAATTTACAAGCATTTAACTCTTCTAAGATGTCACAGATGCAGCTGATGTGTCTTCTATAACCAGAACATCTAGCCTACCATGGACATCAAGATAACATACATAATGACTTAATACTTGATGCCTATTTGCACTGGTGCATTTGTCGGCCATGTATGCACATGGATTTTTAATATAGTGAGAGAATTCTTCACTTTTTCAACTCCTGAGTCTTTCACTGTTGCACCACATGTTTCAAGAGAGTCAGCTGAGTTTTTTGCAGAAAGACAGTGAGCATTTGCCAGTCTTGTTCGGAACCAATGTCCAACTTCAGGATTAACAAGTGACAATGCACTTAACATAGGCCTCTAGTTTGTAGTGTGTGGTATCTCTTGCTTAAATAGAAAGTGTGATGCAATAGCAGTGTTGGTTCACATAAATTGAGTTGCGTCTCCAGCATTCTTAACAGCCTCATTAAGTTCTTCTAAAATTGGCTTTGACAGTGACTGGCTTATAAGACTTTCTGCATATTGATGCAGTCCAGAAGCATGGTGTTTTGCAGCCTTTTCATATAGGTTGTCAGAATTGGCTTAGCTGATCAGTCTGGCAAACCAAGCTCCTCCACTTTTACTATATAAATCCATGACATGCCCACATCTTAAATACTGCGTGTCGTTCTGGTCACATCATCTCAAAAAAGATATATTGGAATTGAAAAAGGTACAGAGAAGGGCAACAAAAATGATTAGGGGTATGGAGCAGATTCCATATGAGGAGAGAAGACTGGGCCTTTTCAGCTTGGAAAAGAGACGACTAAGAGTGGATATGATAGAGTCTTATAAAATCTTGATTGGTGAGGAGAAAATGAATAAGGAAGTGTTATTTATCCCTTCACTTAACACAAGAACCAGGGATCACCCAATGAAATTAATAGGCAGTAAGTTTAAAACAAAAATTGCTATTGCATTGAGTTTTAAAGGAAGTATTTCTTCACACAACGCACAGTCACCCATGGAACTTTTTGCCAGGGATGTTGTGAAGGCCAAAATTATAACAGGGTTCAAAAAAGAACTAGGTAAGTTCATGGAAGATTAGCCAGGATGGGCAGGGATACAACATCATGATCTGAATGTTCCTAGCCTCTGTTTGCCAGAAACTGGGAGTGGACGACAGGGGATGGATCAATCTATGATTCCCTGTTCTGTTCATTCCCTCCGAAGCACCTGGAACAGTCACTGTCGGAAGACAGGATACTGGGATAGATGGACCATTGATCTGACCCAATATAGCCATTCTTACATAAAAAATAATTATAATAATAAAGAAGTTTAGTACAGAAACTCCCCAAGATAATGACCTCTTGAGATAGCGATGATGTGAGATAATGATCTTGGCAAATAATGCATTTTTAAAATCTTGGCCTACTAGGAAACATATATTTATATTAGTTTCCCAGTCACAAATATAGCTTCTGGAGAAAGCTCACTAAAGCATAGTCCAATTAGGGTGACCAGAAAGCAAGTGTGAAAAATCGGGATGGGGGTGGGGAGTAATAGGAACCTATATAAGAAAAAGACCCAAAAATTGGGACTGTCCCTATAAAATCGGGACATCTGGTCACCCTAAATCCAATGCTCTGGCCGTTGTTGTTTGCCATGCCACCGTTCACTCTATTGCTCTGCCCCAATAGCCCTACACTGTCATCTGCTGCCACCTGCCACTGTGACCTCTGTGAGTCAGTCTCTCGCGGTTCCACCCGACTCTCAGTGATTTCAGCTCTTCGGGGTGGGAGGAACCTCGGTGCTAGTGCAGACTCATAGACTCATAGACTTTAAGGTCAGAAGGGACCATTATGATCATCTAGTCTGACCTCCTGCACAATGCAGGCCACAGAATCTCACCCACCCACTCCTGGAATAATCCTCTCACCTATGTCTCAGCTATTGAAGTCCTCAAATCATGGTTTAAAGACTTCAAGATGCAGAGAATCCTCCGGTAAGTGACCCGTGCCCCATGCTGCAGAGGAAGGCAAAAAACCTCCAGGGCCTCTGCCAATCTACCCTGGAGGAAAATTCCTTCCCGACCCCAAATATGGCGATCAGCTGAACCCCGAGCATGTGGGCAAGACTCACCAGCCAGACACCCAGGAAAAAGTTCTCTGTAGTAACTTCTAACATCCCATCATTGACCATTGGTCCTATTTACCACTGATGGCAATTAATTGACCTTTGACTAAGATCATGTTATCCCATCAAACCATCCCCTCCATAAACGTATCTAGCTTAATCTTGAAGCCAGTTAGGTCTTTTGCCCCCACTGCTTCCCTTGGAAGGCTGTTCCAGAACTTCACTCCTCAGACTGGGGCATCTCTTCCACAGAAACACTGTCCCACAGCAGGTCTAAGCACTTAGACCTGATTATCAGAGATTTCAGCTATAGTGGTCACTTAACAAACCAAAAGACTTTCTATGAAGCCTAATCAGCTCTGTCTTTAAACAGTGGAGAGGCGCAGGTCAAATAGTACTTGTGACTCAGGCAGACCATTAAGCAAAACACCTGTCCCCACCCTCTCTCAATGCCCTCAATCAGCACAGGCTAAGGACAGTTCTACTGCCCTTTACTCGTACAATAAAAACAACATTTCATTACCCCTCCGCATTCAAGTGATTTGTAACCCAACCCCAGCCAAAATCCATCACTGGGGCAACACAGCTCTGTTTGCTGGTTACCTAGGTAGATTAGGTGTGAATGTAAATACAATCTGGTCCTGAAGCCTTTCCCCCCAGCCTCAGCTCATCACTAGCTGTCAGGGAGAGCTCATTTAGACTTTGCTTACAAATCATCATTTGAAATTATTAGGTTGGCCAACATCACCGAAATGAATGCACTGACAGTCACAAAAATCAAAAGCTGTATAAGGAAGCTAGTCTATGTTTTATCATACATTTTATATGCTTTTAAAGTGTGTATTAATGTTTCAATTTCAATTCAAATTCCCAAACAATCACTAAAGTGGCAACACTACATGTAACTAGTTCACAAAACTGGGGGCGGGGGGTGTTGGGAAAATTCAGGGGGGGTGTAGGGAAATCACTGGTGCGAGGCATTGTTACCAGCCCTCAACTCATTTTTGTGGGTCTTCTCTGCACCATCTCCACCTTTTCAACGTTCATTTTAAAATGGGGAGACCAGAACTGAACACAGTTTTCCAATATCAGTCTCACCAGAATGAAGGGGAAGCTTGTAGTGTCCAAGATGGTATTGGACCTATTCCTGGGGCAAGAGAGACTTTAATCCTCCAGGGTCTGCTGAGCTACAACCATTCACTAGAATAAAATACATTTTAGTAAAACACAAATATGAACAAATTCCACAACGAGTAACACTGGGTTGTTCTTCAGATGTCAGAGGGAGAAGTTTCAGAACCCAGTGGCCTTTTCTTCTGAACTGAAATGGAGAATCTGGGAATCTTCTCAAAGAACTGCACCTCTGGAGACCATAATGAAGAAATTCAAAGGTAACAAACAGTCACCTGGGGAATTTTCTCACCTATGTTACACTGATAATTGACAGAGCTGGGGAAATCTCTTGGGGACAATGATTGTGGATGGAGATAGTCAACTAATCATTTGGAACCTATGAATTCCCTACTCAGCTCTCAATCCAGCACATACACACTGAGTTAGGGGCCTACATTCGCACTCCCTGGGGGTTTTCCTTTCTTAGCAGCTGAGAACGTTAACCTGAGCTTGAGCTTCCTGCTGTATTCACTGGTTTTGAAATATGTTTGTCTGGATTTTTTATCTGCAAGGCCTCCTGTGTCAATATAATCCAGAGCAGGGCTGGGGAACCTTTTTTCTATCACGGGCCATTGACCCACAGAAAAAAATCCATCGTAGGCCACTCACCCGCGGGGGAACAGAGAGGGGGCTTGGAGGCTCGGGGCTTCCCCCCGCAGCAGGCCGAGCCGGCACTCGCAGCTCCAGCCCCGCAGGGGGTGCGGAGGAAGTAGTGCTAGAACAGTTTTTCCAGTGGGGGTGCTGAAAGCCAGTGGTCCCCAAACTTTTTACCTGGCACCCCACTTACCCCTGTCTGTGCCCCCTCTCCTCAGAGGTGGGGCCAAGACTGGGCTGTGGCTCCAGTGGGGGGAGGGGAGGAGGGCGAAACTGGGACCACAGCTGGGGGCGGGAGCAGAGCCCCGGGTGCAGGGCCAGCTGACGGGACCCCGCGTGCGGAGCCAGGGGCAGAGTTCCGGGTGGGGGTCCAGCAGCCAGCTGGGACTCTGGGCGTGGGGCCGCGGCTGGGACCCCGCGCAAACCCTGGGGGGTGCTGCAGCACCCTCCACACTCCTAGTTCCTGCGGCTCTGCGCAGAGACTCAGGGCTTCCTCCCACCCAACACGGCGGCGCAAGTCGGCACCCGCAGCTCCATCCCCGTGGCAGGGGAGGGGAGTGGTGCTGCGGGCCAGATGAAATTTAGCAACAGGCTGGATCTGGCCCGCGGGCCGTAGGTTCCCCACCCTGCTTTATCTCCAGCTCAGGAGGATAAAAGCTGGAGAATCTCTAATGAGACCACCAGGGCTGTCAGGAAGAACGCGCCAGTTTTACTCAGTACTAGTGGTTCAGGGCAGATTTAAAGCTGATTGAGCTAATCAGTGAGAAAGTGTCTGTGGGTCTGTCTGTCTGAATGACGTGTTGGTTTCAGAGGGTTTCTCTGCACAGCCATTAAACACCTGGGGCTGGCCTGTGTCAGCTGACTCCGGCTCACCAGGTTCGGGCTTGGGCTGGAGCCTGGGCTCTGCGACCCTCTCCCGTCACAGGGTCCCAGCCCGAGCATCCACCCCGCAATGAAACAGCCCCATTGCCCCAGCCCTGCGAGCCCAAGTCGGCTGTCATGGGCCGGCCACAGGTGTGTGATCGCTGGTAAAACCTCTCTGGGTCTGTCATGTGACCTTAGGTCATGTGCTTCGTTTTTAATGTTTGTGGTTATTTTTAGTGAGGTGTGGAATGGTTTGTACTGCTCTGAATTGCACTTAACTCCCTTCACCAGAACTTCATAACGTTTGTTTCCTTTTCATTTTGCTTTTGTGTTAGAACATTAACAATGTGAATAGATCCCTAAACACGACAACATGACATTTCGTCTTTTTCACCCATTTCTTCCTCTAGACTCACTGTCGTCTAGACTCCGGTTGGACAAAGGTAAAGTTCTCGGATCAGAGGGGGAGTGAAAACTTTCATGTGAATTATGATGGCTCATTAGCAGCACCATAGTTCAGGTTTTGTTTCAAGTTTGCATTTGACAGGAGCTGAACACCGTATTACTGGTGGCTGCCCAGATCTTTCCTAAAAACAGAAAAGTCGATTCTTCTCTCTATTATAACTTAGAATTAAGCCTCACTCATGATCTCGCGATAGAACTCTCAGCTGTGGCTGAAAAAAAATCCCGACATTTGAGAGTTCTAGAAATGAGGCTTAATTTTACGTAGAAATCCTGTCAGCTGCCCTGGGCGCGGCTGGGGCTCCCGCTGTCAGTCACCCCAGTGTGGCTGCTCCCCTGTCAGCCTGGGAAGCGGGAGAGGGGACCCCACTGTAGCCCCCAGGCCTGGGGAGGGTGAAGAACCCTAGGAGGAGCAGAGGTGAGGCTGGGAGGGCTTTATTATGGCCTGGGGGCTGCAGGGGGCCTGAAGTGAGTGGGGGGCTGAGTGGTGGGGGTGGGGGCTGTATTGATGGTGTGTTCTGAGCAGATAGGGTGAGCGCTCGGAGGGTGAACTGAGGGCGGTGGGATGGGGGTGCTGAACTGATGGGAGGTGATGATGGGGGCTGGGGAACTGATTGGAGGGGGTTGGATGGGGACAGAACTGATGGGGGCTGGGGGACAGGATTAATTGCTGGGCAGGAGACGAGCAGATGTGGGGGTGAGAGCTCCTGCAGCAGGAGCCAAAATCCCCTTCTCCAGTACATGGGGGAGAGTGGGGGACACTGATTGTCACATGCGCACACCCTGGGGAGGGGCCAGGGGAGTTTAAACATCAAGAGACTGACCTAAAAACCACAACAGAATCCTTTTTTAAACATGTCATGATTGTTGGGCCAGTCTCATGAGATTTGATCTCTTGAAGTCGGCAATACCGTATTAGCCATTGCATGGCCTGGGGGCCAGCAGTGTGGGGTTTGGAAAGTCCCCGATAGATCAGCACAAGACGAGCAGCCATTCAGGGAGTGTGCGGTGTCCTCAACCACACCCAGCTACACAGTCATGGGGGGCCAGTGGGGTGTCTATCAAAGCAGTTTTTCTAGTGCTCAGCTCGCTGATCGTTAGGAGGGGGGGGCTCTGCACGGAGACAGGCTCTGCAGAGTTGCATCATTGGCCAGGGGGACGTTGGATTCCCTGTAATCTGCTGGGAGCCTCCTCTGATGCCGGGATCTCTAATCACATCTGTGGGGAGAGGTGGGTGCAGGTGGGGAAAGATTCCCTGGGCCTGATTGTCAGGCCCTTTCATGCTGCTGTCAGAGTAAAGGGGCTTTAATGTGCCTGGAAACAGACCCCAGAAAATAGCCCCTGTGCAAGGGAGCCGCCCCTCCCTCCCCCCCGCGTCTGTGTAAAGTGGGCAGGGGAGCTCTACAGCAACTCTGCTCCCAGCCGTTATTGTAGGAGTGGGTTGGGAGCTATGCTGGGGGCCAGGGCCGGCCCTAGGGGGGTGCGGGGTCCGCAGCAGAAGTGATGGATTCGTCTCTTCTGGGACCGACCATGCTGGCCAATCGCAGCAGCCCGTGGGGCCCCCCAAAGCGCAGGGCCCGGAGCGGTCTCCCCAAGGGACGGCTCTGCCCGGGGCACAGACAGGATGCATCACACTATGGCTGCTCTCTGCTTGGCAGCCCTGAGGCCCCTGGAACTAGGGGCCAGGGAGACTAAAGGATGGACAAAAGTGGCTTAAAACCACCTCCCCCCCCCAACCCCCCTCATCTTTCCCCCAAGCACAGGGATGGAGTCACTGAGGCTCAGACTCTGGGTTTGGGGCCTGGCTCAGCGGAGCTGATCCCGTCACTCTGTCACTGAACCGGCTCTGTCAGGGTGTGAACCCCCCTGCACATGGCTGAGATCTCAGCGCTGCTCCCCAGGCAGAGCCGGGTCAATCCGGGAGGGGGGAGGTCGCCTGAGTCACTCCCCAGCTCGGGCAGGTTCTGTCACTGACACGATCAGACCCTGCCCCGGGGCTGAGCTCTGCCCCTCACGCTCTGATTCTCTCTCTGCAGCCAACGTGACTCTGGATCCAGACACGGCCCAGCCCGAACTCGTCCTGTCTGCGGATCGGAGAAGTGTGAGATGTGGAGACACACGGCAGGACCTGCCCAACACCCCGGAGAGATTTGACACTGCGAACTGTGTGCTGGGCTGTGAGGGATTCACCTCGGGGAGACATTACTGGGAGGTGCAGGCGGAGGGGTGGGGAGTCTGGGCTGTGGGGGTGGCCAGAGAGTCTGTGAGCAGGAAGGGACTGATCAGCCTTGCCCCTGAGCAGGGGATCTGGGCTGTGCAGTGCAGTGCGGATCAGTACCGGGCTCTCACGTCCCCTGAGCAGATCCTCCCCTTCCCCCCGAGCCGGGCACCCCGCAGGATCCGGGTTCATCTGGACTATGAAGGGGGGCAGGTGGCGTTTTTCGAAGCTGGTACTGGGGACCCGAAATTCACTTTCCCGCCGGCCTCTTTCGCCGGGGAGAGAATCCGCCCGTTCTTCTGGGTTCTTGATACTGTGCGGCTCCTCTAGCCCCCACCCCCTTGATCTCTATGACCTGGAGGACTCAGCCAGTGTCCCCTCCCCCGCACAGACAGGGCTGAAAGGGGGGGTGATGCTCTACCCGTAGCTCTATGGCTGTGGAGGTGTGTGTGAGGCGCTCTAGGCTGGGTCTCTATGATCCTTGGAGGCCAACTCGGTGGGCGGGGAGTCCCCAGTGGGAGGCCTGGCTGAAGGGCCTGGGGGGAGGGGAGAGCGGGGGGCCTGGCTGAAGGGCCTGGGGGCAGATAGGGGAGAGTGGGGAGGAGTCGGGGTGAAGAGGCTCTGGAGGGGGACGAAGAGAGAGCAGGGGTGGGGGGAGGCCTGGCTGAAGGGCCTGGGGGGAGGGGAGAGCGGGCGGGGGGGGGGCCTGGCTGAAGGGCCTGGGGGGAGATAGGGGAGAGTGGGGGGGAGTCGGGGTGAAGAGGCTCTGGAGGGGGACGAAGAGAGAGCAGGGGTGGGGGGAGGCCTGGCTGAAGAGGCAGGGGAGCAGGGCAGAGAGAGTTGGGGGGGGGGGGAAGGCCTGGGTGAAGAAGCTGGGGGGGGAGGAACGGGGGTGTTTAAAATCATGTTAGCTGATTGTTATTTAGCCACAACCAGCGAATATATATTTAAATACAACTGTTAATGTGTGTACGAGGTGGGAAGGTTGGAATTTTCAAAAGAACCGAAGTGACGTAAGACTCATTGATTTTCAGTGGAACTTGTTCTAAGTAACTGCAGGTGGGATTGTCAAAAGCACTTGTACCATATTTAGCATTGTGGTTTTTCTTAATGAGTTAATATATTTTCTAGGGTAATGAATTTTCCCCGTGTAGGCGAACTGCTTGTGTTCTCCTGTTCATCTTATTAAAGTCCCCCAGTAAATGGACCTGAGAGGGAAATTTGTCTGTTAAAATCTTCTGGAAAGCACTGGTTTGCTGTGGGAGGTGTATTTTGAGACAGAAACAAAAGGTTGGTTTCCAAATGAATTTAAAATGAACAGAGCCCTGAAAGCCCAATCAGTTCCTTGTGTCCGCTGCCCAATGCAGGAGGTAAGGCAAAAACAGATGAGAAACGTAGGATTGATGGCAAATATATGAATGATGCTGAATTCTATCATGCACGACGTTTCTCGCTAGATCATCTCTTCCACCCCCATTATACCATCAAGTAAATAATGTAACTGTCAGGGTGGGAATTACTCTGGCAATACCATGAATATTGAGTTCAAACTAAAAATCCAGCATCTGTCACATCACAGTTGTTTTCATCGGGTGCAAACTCTGTATAAAAATTACCATATTTGTTCTTCATGTAACTCATGTTTCTTTTAGAAATCTCCCTGATTTTGCTGTCAGCAATTTATTGTATCTGACTTTCCTCCCAAAGTGGTCTTTCTAAAATGTGGATAAATGCATATTTGGATGGTGTATGTTCATATTATTACATTTGCTGACAGTAGAATTGTTACTGGTGTGACTGTTGCCTGGTATGAATCACCACTGAGAATGCCCAATTTAGGACAGGGCAGATACACCCCCAGAACTGATGGTTTATTCTCTAATTAGATTCACCAAAACAGTAACAAAATGAGCTTTTGTATCCCCACACTGGTTAGCAGGAAGCCAAAGCACAATCCCCTCTCGGCATTCCAGCTCCTGGCTTGTCCACCCAAACTGGTCTTTTGTAATAAATGATTATTAAAACCAGAAATCACATATAAAGTTCTTCCAAGCCCAAAGCCCCTGTCCTCAGGTCAATATATACTTTAGATCTTAGCCAAAAATCACGCTGCAGCCAATCCCCTTAGTAACTACAAACAAAAGGTTCATTAATAAAAAAGATGAGAGTGAGTAAATGGTTAAAAAAATCGTCTACATTACAATTGATGTAGAGAGTCTGTAGATCGGGATCACAGCAGAGACTGTCGTTCTGCTAGTTTGCAATGAGTCTCTGGATCCTCCAAGGGGTTAGATCCCAAATGACAGTTTAGATGTAGAGTCTATTAGAGTCCTTCCATGAGTCTTTCCAGGGCATTCAGGTAATCACTGGGGGATCTCATTCCCCCGGCTTCCACTGCCCCTGTTTAAAATTCAGCAGAGTGGAGATGGCCGGATCAGGCCCAAGGTCTCTCTTTTGTAGCTGAAGCAGGCTGGCAAGCTGCCAGGCACCTTCACCACGTGGGCTTTGATGAGAACAAACACCTACTCTGATCCTTATTCAATGGGTGATTCAAAGATAATGCCCTTAGTTACAGCCATTTAAACTACCAAGATGGTTTACAGTTGGCTCACAAGGTGGAATTACAAGTTTCGAAGAGAGATGAGGACAATTACATTATTACTTCCTGAGCTTCATCTAAATGCTAACCATCCCTTTTGATCTTCTAGACAATTGAGTACAGTAATGTAGTTTATTAAGACTTGAAAAGAATTTAGCACCTACCAACTAATTTGGTTACAGTGACACACTTCCTGCAGGATGTAGGTAAACAGACACATATATTAAGTATCTTCCCTGGATCCTTATCACTACAAATGGATGTTAGCGATTGCTAGTCTAATTAACATTTCTTTGATACTCACACCCAAGTTTTTATTTAGCGTGTGCATAGTCGTCTAGCCAAGCGCTGGCATCTTCAGTGGTGTGATGCATTTCTTCTAGGCCACCGCTGAACCTAGCCCGCAGCCATTCATCGACAACGCGCATCATCGTCTGTGTTTGGCCTTTGCACAAAGGGCTGTCACGAGGGCCCCAGCGATACTGGCTGGCTGCACAGAGACCTTGCCCGGTCCGTAACCTTTTCAACAGGAACCATTGGCAACGGGGCAGGTCAAACCCAGGCAGGGAGATTGTGGGGTTGGCGACGAGGGACTGGTTGGGGATTGTAACAGATCCATTCCTCTCGCCAGAGGATTTCCGCCCTAACATCCTGCCGTGGCGGATGAGACCATAATGGGCGACATGAAGGCAAATGTGCCGCTGGTGTTTTAAAAAGGTCACTGTGGAGCGGCAGGCGTGGGTTGGCGCGTAGTTTCTCCAGTAACTTGCCAGTGGCAACCTCTCGTCTGATACAAGTGTCACGGACTCACAGGCTGTGCCCACTCTTGGCCCGTACGGTCCGTGGGGGGAACCCCCTTCAGCGAGACAGCCCTTCTCGGGGGTCCACTCTATCTCGGGGGTTAAGCCGCTCCACCTCCTGAAACCGCACCTCTCTGAGCCTTACCACGCCTGTCTCTTGCCGTGGGCCCCCTCAGGGAGTCCCCTTGCTCTGGACCCCCGGGGCCTCACACCCAGAGGGAATGATGCAACCCTGTTCTCTAGACCGGAGTGACTCTCAGCCAGCATAACACGGGGGGTGTTTATTGAGCATCTGAACCTAGCACAGGAAACTCTCAGGGCCCTCAGGCCTGGCCTCCCTCAGCCCAGCACATCTAGGTCTCTACTGCATCCAGGTGGGCTCTGCCTGCTTCCTCTCTCCAGCCCAGAGCCCCCCCGCTTCCCACTGGGGCATCTAACATCACCTCCCCCAAGCCCCGCCTCTGTCCATTGTCTTCTGTCCAGGTAAACAGGGTTGCCTGGGCCTCCTCTCCCCTCTTCTGTCCTCTGGCCCCCTCTGGCTGGTCAGGTCACCGGGGTCCTCTCTCCGCAGCCCATTGTCCCCCCACTGGCCGGAACCGGCTGCGACTCCTGAGCTGGGCCTCCAGGTTCACCAGGTCACCAGTCGCTGGGGTCTCCATTCTCCAGGCCATTGGCCGGGGTCCCAAGTTCCGTCACCAGTCCTCTGTAACAACAAATTCCCTCTCCCATCACCTCGTTAAACCCGTAACACCCAGGGAAACTGAGTCCCACCCCCTCGGCATGCAAACCATTGGAAAAAACAAGAAACCCCCCCACTTCGTCACATCTCTCCCCTTTCGAGTCTGAACTGAGCGGGGTCACTTAGCCAGTGACCCGGGGAAGTTCAGGGCCCCCGCTCCGTGATAAAGCGTCGGCTATAACATTGGCACTACCCCTCACACGGACCACCTCCATGTCACAACCCTGGAGGAACAGGCCCCACCTCAGCAGCTTGGCATTAGCCCCTTTCATTTGGTGCAGCCACGTCCGGGCGAATGGTCGCTGTACAGTGAAGCGCCACCCAAATAGATACGGCTGCAGTTTTTTGAGGGCCCACACCATGGCCAGGCATTCCTTCTCCATGGCCGCATAGTGCTGCTCCCGGGCAGCAGCTTCTTGCTCATGTACACAATGGGGTGTCTCTCCCCCTTAGCATCAGCACCGCACCCAGCCCTGTGTCTGAGGCGTCAGTGAACACCAGGAAGGGTTTGTGAAAGTCCGGGTTTACCAGCACCGGGCCCTGGATAAGTGCCCCCTTCAGTGCACAGAGAGCCCTCTGGCACTGCTCGGTCCAGACCACCTTGTCCGGCTTCTCCTTCCTACAAAGCTCCATGAGGGGAGCTGCCAGGGAGCTAAAGTGGGGCACAAACCTCCGGTAGTACCCGGCCATCACCATGAAAGCCTGGACCTGCTTCTTAGTCTGGGGAGCGACCAGCCCTTGATTGCTCCACTTTGGCCGACTCCGGCTTCAGGTGGCTGCCCCCCAGCTTGTGGCCCACGTAGGACACCTCTGCCATCCCCACCTTGCACTTCTAGCTTTTATGGTCAGTCCTGCATCCTGGAGGCGACCCAGCCCCCTCTTCACCTGGGACACGTGGTCTTTAGCCAGACCTGGGAGGACCCAGATATCGTCAATATACCCCAGAGCAAAGCCCTCCATCCCCCTGAGCAACTGATCCACCAGGCGCTGGAAGGTGGCAGGTGCCCCCTTGAGGCTAAAAGGCAGGACCAGGAACTCGAAGAGCCCTATTGGGGTGGTGAAGGCAGACTTCGCCAGTTCCCGTCACACCTCTGCCTCCAGCGAGGGATCTCAGCCCAGCGGCCCTGGCGCTTTTTATACCCGCAGCGCTGCGCAAAGGAGCCCCCGCGGGACGCGCTGGCCACGCAAAGGCCGCTCCGGCGGGAGACCCGGGTCCTGGGCAGCGAAGCGGGTGACGATCCGCGGGGAACAAACCCAGGAGTCCGGGACGCGGCCCCCCCGATTCCTCCTGCCCCGGGGCTCCCCTCGCAGGGACCCAGGAGTCCGGGACGCGGCCCCCCGATTCCTCCTGCCCCGGGGGCTCCCCTCGCGAGGACCCAGGGGTCCGGGACGCGGCCCCCCCGAATGCTCCTGCCCCGGGGGCTCCCCTCGCAGGGACCCAGGAGTCTGGGACGCGGCCCCCCCGAATGCTCCTGCCCCGGGGGCTCCCCTCGCAGGGACCCAGGAGTCCGGGACGCGGCCCCCCCTGATTTCTCCTGCCCCGGGGGCTCCCCTCGCAGGGACCCAGGAGTCCGGGACGCGGCCCCCCCGAATGCTCCTGCCCCGGGGGCTCCCCTCGCAGGGACCCAGGAGTCCGGGACGCGGCCCCCCCCGAATGCTCCTGTCCCGGGGGCTCCCCTCGCAGGGACCCAGGAGTCCGGGACGCGGCCCCCCCGAATGCTCCTGCCCCGGGGGGCTCCCCTCGCAGGGACCCAGGAGTCCGGGACGCGGCCCCCCGAATGCTCCTGCCCCGGGGGCTCCCCTCGCAGGGACCCAGGAGTCCGGAACGCGCCGCTCTCCTGCGGCCCGGGTGGAAAGTTGCTCCCCGAGCCCGACTTTTTTTCAGCATCCACGTGTCTCGCCCCCGCTTCCGTGCTGCGATTGGTTGACTCAAAGGGGGGCGTAACCCCACCTCCCTGAGCTGCGATCGGTCAGCTCCGCGGGGGGCGTGTCCTTCTGCCCTAGCCCCTCTCCTACAGCTCTGATTGGTCAACACGTCTTAAGGGGCGGATACTCTGGCTCTTGTTCTCACCGCTGATTGCTCATTGCAGCCTGGGGGCGTACGTCCCCCGCTGACTCCACCCTCTCGATGCTGATTGGTTAGCTCGGCAAAGGGGCGAGCCCCGAGCTGGTCCCTCCCCGCTGACCGCCGATTGGCCGGTTCGGGTTCCCGCTGACCCGTGGCGCGCGGGGCGGTTGGTCTCGCGACTTTTCCCCAGAGCTTGGTGGGCGGGGGGAGCTGGAGTGAGCCGGGAGCGGATAGGTGGGGAGCGCGGGGACCCCGGACCAGACTCCCAGCGTGCCCTGCGGGGAGGGGGAACCAAACTCCCAGCGTGCCCTGCGGGGAGGGGAAACCAGACTCCCAGCGTGCCCTGCGCGGGGGAGGGGAAACCAGACTCCCAGCGTGCCCCGCGCGGGGGGAGGGAATTGTGGGGGACAAGTGGGGCCGGGGGGAGGGAAAGGGGGCAGGTGGGGCTGTGGAAGAGAGGGGGATGGGAGTGGGGGAAGGAGACGGTGGGGGACAAGTGGGGAGGGGGAGTGGGGGAAGGGGAAAGGGGGCCAGCTTGGGAGGGAGGAAAAGCGGAGGGGCGGCGGCGAGGTGAGTTGGGCGCGGGGGGGCTGGCAGGGAGCTGCCGGTGGGTGCTCTGCTGCTTCTCTCCCCCCCGCCCCCCCAGGCTTGCAAACCTGGGGGGGGAGGGGGATGGAGGGGAAATACAGCGCACCCGGGGGAGGGGGCAGGGATTTGGGGACGGGGTGGAATGGGGGTGGGGCCGGGGGCTTGAGCACCCACTGGCGCTGATTAAACTCGGCGTCTGTGCTGGGGGAGAGAGATGACCTGGGCTGTTCCCCTCTAGGGACGGGACGGGCAGTCGTCTGGCCATCCCCGGAACAATGGACAAAAGGGAAGAGTCCAGGGGTCACCTGGACCCACCGGCTGCCTTCGGAGCCCCCAGACCCACTGGTAACATCCACAGCTCTGAGAGTCCCCTCAGCCCAGCACCACGCGCTGCCGTCCGGAATGCCTGGGTCCCATTCCATGTCCTGGTCTTCCCCGCCTAGGGGGAGCTCCTTGCACTGCCTTCTAGAACGCTGGTCCCATTCCCCACCCCAATCTCCAGCTCCCTAGGGCTGAGCGCCCTGCACTGCCATCCCGAATGCCTGGGTCCCATTTCCCATCCCCATCTCCAGCCCTCTAGGGGTGAGCGCCCTCTACTGCCATCCCGAACGCCTGGGTCCCATTTCCCATCCGAATCTCCAGCCCCCTAGAGGTGAGCGCCCTGCACTGCCATCCCGAACGCCTGAGTCCCCTTCCCCATCTCTAGCCCCCTAGGGATGAGCCCTATGAATTGCCATTCCGGATGCCTGGGTCCCATTTATGTCCTTTATCCCATAGGTCCTAGGGGGCTGATCCCTCCCTCGCATTTCCAGAGCCGGTCGGCGCCTCCCCTGGCTCCTTCTGGAACGGCGCCCTGGAGGGTCAGGTCACCCTGTTGGCAGCCCCAGGAGCTCACGGAGCTGAGGCAGGAGAACCAGCGCCTCCGAGATGAGCTGCAAAGATGGACAGCAGGGGGCACCAGGGCACCCAGGGGGAGGGCAGAAGCGGAGGCAGAGGAGCCTGGAGCGCGGACCAGGTAAAAGACCTAATTCCTCCTCCCGCCCTGAGCCAGCCAGTCCCCACACTGGAGGGGAAAGGCCCTATGTCCATGTCTCCCTCCCCTGCAGGTCACTGGACAGGGAGGTGGAGCCCCCAGCCGCCCGTCACACCCTGGCCATATCCCAGCAGGCCGAGCTCATTTCCCACCAGCTCCATGAGATCCAGCGGCTGGAGGCGGAGCTAGCTGGGCTCCGAGCTGCCGCCCTCCAGCAGGAGGCCAAGGTGGCCGCCAGGGAGAGCTCCGTGGCCTGCCTGCAGGGGGAGCTGGAGCAGCTGAGGGGGAGGAGCCGGGCCGAGGAGGAGGCCCTGAGGGCGGAGCTAGAGGAGCAGAAGAGGCGTGGTCAGGCAGAAGCTACTGCCTTGAAGGTGGAGCTGGAAGAGCTGAGGAGGCGTGGCCAAGCAGAAACTAATGCCCTGAGGGCGGAGCTAGAGGAGCAGAGGAGGTGTGGCCAAGCAGAAGCCGACGCCCTGAGGGCGGAGCTAGAGGTGGCTGCTGAGCAGCACCAGCAGGAGCTGGCGGTGGCGCGGGCGGAACTGCAGGCGGTGCTGGAGGAAGGGAAGGCCCAGAGCCAGAGGGCGACAGAGCGCCTGCAGGGGGCGCTGGGGGAGCACCAGGCTGAGGTGAGTGGGGGGCTGGGAGCCAGGACTCCTGGGTTCTATCCCTGGCTCTGGGAGGGGAGTGGAGTCTAGTGGTTAGAGCAGGGGGGCTGGGAGCCAGGACTCCTGGGTTCTATCCCCGGCTCTGGGGGGGAAGTGGGGTCTAGTGGTTAGAGCGGGGGGAGCTGAGAGCCAGGACTCCTGGGTTCTCTTCCCACCCATGTCCCCTCTCTCCCCGCAGCTCTCCCGTCTCTGCGTGGCCCATGGGGCTGAAGTCGGCTCCCTGCGGCAGCGGGCCCTGCAGCTGGAGCAGGAGCTGGAGGCGAGGGGACGGGAGCGCCAGAGCCTGCAGGAGCAGCTCAGGTAGGAACGGCCGCGGGTGGCGCCCCCTGGAGGCAGGAAGCCCCCGTCCCCACGTGTCAACCCCCTGCTTTCTCCCCCCGCAGCACGGCCCAGGCGGAGCTGGCCTCCCAGCAGGCCCTGCTGCAGCAGCTGCGGACCTACGTGGGGGAGCAGGGGAGCGGGCTGGGCCCCGAGAGGCAGCAGCTGTTCGGCCAGGTGCAGGTGAGGGGGGGGGGCGGGGCTCTGGAGGATCAAGTTACACACGGGCAGTTCCTATTGCGTCCTGCAGGGGGCAGGACTGATCCCCTCCCAGCCGGGAGCGCTGACACACCTGGGGGGGGGACAGGACTGACCCCCTCTCAGCAGGAGGTGTTGACACTCATGGGGGGGGACAAGACTGATCCCCATCCGGGGGCGCTCACACCCTCCCCTTACCCCCAGCGCCTAGAAGGGGAGCGTGACACCCTGAGGACGACGGCGGAGCTGCTGCAGCTCAGACTGGCCTCGCTCAGCGACATCCTGGCCCTGCAGGAGCTGGAGCTGACCAGGAAGGTAACGGCCCCCTGGCACCACTGGGTCGCTCTCCCCTGGCACCCAGGGCAGGCCCAGTTCCCCAGGCTGGCACTGGGGGGCTCAGCAGGGGGCACTCTCCCCTGTGCTGCAGGGGGCTGCGCTGTAGCCTGGGGTTGAACCAATGTCTCCCTCCAGACCTGTGACCCCCTGCGGCCCGAGCCAGCCCAGAAGAGCCGGTCCCTGCTGAGCCGCTGGCGGGAGAAGGTCTTTGCCCTCATGGTGCAGCTCAGATCCCAGGAGCTCGGCCACGCGGACGCCACCAACCTGCTCCAGAGGAAGGTGAGGGCCTGCTGGAGGGGAGCGGGAGCTAGTGCAGGCAGCAGGGGGCTGGGAGCCCGGACGCCTGGGTTCTAGACTCCTGGGAGAATTCTGCACCAAAAAAAATAAAATTCTGCACACACAATATTTGAAAATTCTGCATATTTGATTTGTCAAAATAACACAATAGAATCATGCCGGTTACAATGATTTTGGGGATTTATTTCAAACTATCTGTCAGTGAGTCTGTAACAATAGAGACTGGAAAAAAAAAGATTCTGGTAAATTTTTTTTTTTTTTTTTGGACAAATAGATTCCTTACAAGGCGTATTAATACCCAACTTTGTGTAATTCATGTAAATGACACCACAGAGCTGTCTTTCCTGCCCCCGTCGGAAGCCGTGCAGAGGCTTGGGGGAGTCAGGGGTAACGGAGGAGCTGAGGGAGAGGGAAGGAGTCTGGAGGGTGCTGGGTGTGGGTGGGAGGTTTTTCTTGGGGGTAGGGGGGATTGTTAGGGAGTTGGGAAGCCTCCCCCATGCAGACCCTGGCTGACCCCAAGCCTCTCCCATTCAGTCAGGCACGTCTGCCTGTGTACCTGCACCCCGCATCCCCATGGGTCTCTGCAGCCCCCCGTCCGCAGGCTCAACACTGACCCCCCCACTAGCCATTCTGAACCCCAGTCTGTGACCCCCCCAGTAGCCCCATGTGCCCCACTCTCTCCTAACCTGGCTCCGCGGGCAGGGTGCTGTGATGAACTCTACTCGGGGGATTCTGCAGCACTGGGCATCGAATTTTGTATTTTCCTGCATAAAATACATTTTGCCTAAGAAGTGCTGCGGTTCCACCTTTTGCCCACCAGAGGTCGCTGTGGCGCTAGGACGCAGCATAGAATCTAGAACTGGCAGGGCCCACGAGAGGTCCCCTAGTCCCAGCCCCGGCACTCATGGCTGGACTAAGTCTTATCTAGCCCATGCCTGACACGTGTTTGTCCAACCTGCTCTTAAAAATCCCCAATGATGGAGATTCCACAACCTCCCTAGGGAATTGATTCCAGTGCTTAACCACCCTGACAGGTAGCCTCTGATCCTACCTCATTTTCACTGGTATTCACTATGTTAGTGTCCAATCACCATCAACCTTGATGAAAACCGAAACAAAGAAGTCATTAAGCACCTCTGCCATTTCCACATTTTCTGTTATTGGTTTTCCCCCCCCTTATTGAGTAACGGGCCTACCCCGTCCTCGATCTTCCTCTTGCTTTTCATGTATTTGCAAAATGTTTTCTTGTTACCGTTATGTCTCTAGCTAGTTTGATCTTGTTTTGTGCCCTGGCCTTTCTAATTTTGTCCCTACAGACTTGTGTTATTGATTTATGTTCATCCTTTGTAATTTGACCTAGTTTCCATTTTTTGTAGGACTCTTTTTTTGAGTTTTAGATCATTGAAGATCTCCTGGTTAAGCCAGGGTGGTCTCTTGCCAGACTTTCTGTCTTTCCTGTGCAGTGGGATAGTTTGCTCTTGTGCCCTTAATAATGTTCTTTTTGAAAAACTTCCAACTGTCTTCAGTTGTTTTTCCCCTTAGACTTGCTTCCTATGGGATCCTATCTACCAACTGTCTTATTGTGCTGTTCTCCCTCCTATCAGTCCTTAGAATCATGAACTCTCTGTCATTTCATGATCACTTTCCCCCAAGCTGCCTTCCACGTCCAAATTCCCAGGAACGCAGCTGGCTGTTCTGGTGCTACAGCGCCCTCTGGTGGGAAAAGGCGGAACTGCAGCACTTCTTAGGCAAAACGTTTTTTATGAGGGAAAATACAAAATTATGCGAGACCGAGGGATTCTGCCCGTCCGCAGTTGCGCAGAATCCCCCCGGAATAGTTCAGTCCCCCACTCTCTCTCTCTAGGTCTCAGAGCTGCAGGGCGAAGTGGAGTCGAGGGACCAGAAGGTGGCGCTGCTGCTTCACAGTCTTCAGGATAAGACAGCTGAGGCGGATATGGAACGAGTGAACAACAAGGTTCTGTCCTGGCTCAGAGGGGGTGGGGAATGGGGCCTTTCCCCTCTAGGGGGCACCACCTCCCATCCGGCCCAAGGGCAGGGACTGGCTGGCGCAGGGTGGGGAATGGCACCCCGGGGCGGGCACTGGTTGGCTCAGGGGGTGGGGAATGGCACCCCGGGGCAGGCACTGGCTGGCACGGGGCGGGGAATGGCACCCCGGGGCGGGCACTGGCTGGCTCAGGGGGTGGGGAATGGCACCCCGGGGCGGGCACTGGCTGGCTCGGGGGGGGGGGGGAATGGCACCCCGGGGCGGGCACTGGCTGGGACTGGCGCGCCGCTCCCTTGCAGACGCTCCAGGCCGAGCTGTCTGACCGGGAGGACTCAGGGCAGCGTCTCCAGCGCCGGGCGGAAGCAGCTGAAGGCGCCTTGCAGGGTCTTGTGGAGATCGTGAGCAGGTACCACTGGGGGGCACTCTACGGACAAACGGGGGGACCCCTGGGAAATAGAGGCATTTCCCCTCTAGGGGGCGCCAGCTCCGATCTGGCCCCATCCAGGATCCCTGGCTCTGATCTTGTCCCTCCATTAGCATGACCTTATAGCCAGCTGCTCCCACTACCCAGAATCCTTTGCTGCAGTGTTTTGGCATCTGTGGACCATCAGCCCCTGGGGCTGGTGTGATTGAGGTCACGACCCCGGCTGTCCCCTCATCCTCCAGTTCTGGGGTCACAGGCACGGTGTGTGGGACGCGAGGTGTGTGATTGGTTGGTGTGTGGAGGTCATGCCCTCTGACCCTCGCTCTCGTCCTGTCCGCAGGCTCCACCAGCAGGTTGGGGGGCAGGAGGCGAGGCTGAAGGCAGCCGCATCAAACCTGGCAGGGCTGGGAAACCGAGTCACCTTCGCCGCCAAGAGAGTCGACACCATCCAAGGTGAGAGGGACAAACCAGAGCAGCGAATCCGACTGACGGGCCCATCTACCCCGGTATCCCGCCTGCCCCAGGACAGACCTACGGGTCCATCCAGCCCGGTGTCCTGGATCAGATATTCTGTAGGTCTGAATGGGATACATGATTCCCCCTTGACTTCCTGTCCCAAACTTTTGAGCAGCGTCACTGTGCGGCTGTTGCTCAGCCAGCCCGCCCCAGAGGTGGCTGCATTTCAGTGCCAGGTGGGCCATCCCCACGTGGCATCCCTGTGGGGCTGCTCCCAGCCAGCCCACCCCAGAGGTGGCTGCATCTCTGGGCCATAACTCTACATCTGTGCGGTTGCAGGGCTGGTGTCTCGTAAAATGGCCCTGGCTCGACTGCAGAGAGACGAGCAGCCCAAGGCCGCTGGCTCGGAGAACGACGGGTGAGTCCTGTCCAGCCCCGCCCACCCCTGGGGACGGGAACCAGCCAATGGCAAGCGCTTATAGGGGCGCCACGAGGGAGTGGGGTCTAGTGGTTAAAGCAGGGACGGCTGGGAACCAGGACTCCTGAGTTCCATCCCCAGCTCTGGGAGGGGAGTGGGGTTCAGTGGTTAGAGCAGCGGGGGCTGGGAGCCAGAACTCCTGGGTTCTCTCCCTCGCTCTGGGAGGGGAGTGGGGTCTAGTGGTTAGAGCAGGGGCCTGGGAGCCAGAACTCCTGGGTTCTCTCCCCGGCTCTGGGAGGGGAGTGGGGTCTAGTGGTTAGAGCAGGGGAGCTGGGATCCAGAACTCCTGGGTTCTCTCCCCGGCTCTGAGGGGGGAGTGGGGTCTAGTGGTTGGAGCAGGGGGCTGGGAGCCAGGACTCCTGGGTTCTCTCCCCGGCTCTGGGAGGGGAGTGGGGTCTAGTGGTTAGAGCAGGGGGCTGGAAGCCAGGACTCCTGCAGGGGGCCGTCTGACTCCCTCGTTCCCCCACTCCCCCAGCCCGTCCCACCAGGCTCTCCGGGCCGAGCTGGCCCTGCTGCACCAGGAGCGGGACCGTCTGGTGGCCGAGCTGAAGAAGGGGGCCCAGATCCTCGAGCATCAGGTGGCCGAAGCCCGGGAGAAAGGTACGTGGGCCGGGTCGAGCTCACTGGCGGCCCCCAGTGGCACAGGTGGAACCGCACCTGACAGTCCCCACCGCTGGCTGGGGTGCAGCCCCTACTGGCCATAGCTGGAAGTGCAGGGAGAAGGCCCAAGGTCCCGGCAGGTTAATAACAAACCTGTCCCGTCTCCCATCCGGCCACAGTGGAGTGGGAGCTGCGGGAGGCGACGCGGAGCCTGCGGGGGGCGCTGGAGCACAAGGAGGCGGCGGAGCGGGAGCGGCGGCAGCAGCAGGGGCAGCTGGAGGAGTCTCAGCGGGAGCTGCGGGAGAGCCGGGAGGAGGCCGAGGGGCTGAGACGGGAGCTGGCTGGGCTGCGGCATGAATATGAGAGAGGTACGGGGAGGGCTGGGGGGGGGCGTGCTTCAGGGAGCGGGATGGGGGTCAGCACAAGGTGCCATGCTGTGAGGAGTGGGGCAGGAGTCACCGGGGGTGCCATGCTGTGGGGAGGGGATCAGCGGGGGGTACCATGCTGCAGGGAGGAGGGCTCCATGCTGTGGGGAGTGGGGTGGGGGCTTGTTGATGGGTGCTGGGCTGCGGGGAGTGGGGCGGGGGCTCGGGGGGGATCAGCAGGGGCTCCTCTCCCTCGGCAGTCACAGTTAAACCGCCCCCCCCACCAGCCCTACAGGAGAAGGTGACAGAGGTGGAGACGCGGCTGCGTCGGGATCTCTCGGAGCTGGAGCAGAGGCTCAACGAGGCCCGAAGGGAGCACACGAAGGCCGGTGAGAGACGCCCCCACCCTGCCAGCACCCCGCCCCCCTGACCTCCAGCTAGCCCCGCCCCAGGCTCCCCCCACAGCTCCCCCGCTGGCCCTCACTCCCGCCCCGCCGCCCCCTCACCTGCCTCTCCCCGCAGTGGTCGCCCTGCGTCAGGCCGAGCGCCAGGCGGGCCGGGACAAAGCCAGGAGCCAGGAGCTGGCGCGGCTGCAGGAGGAAGCCAAGCGGGAGGAGACGGGCCGGCTGGGGGCGCGGCTCCAGGCGCTGGAGAGAGACAAGAACCTGCTGATGGTACGTGCTGGGTTGGGGGGTGCCCCCGCTGGAGCCCCCCAGTGCCTAGCCGCAGCCCCTGCTGTCCCAGGCCTGGGCTGCCCCGGGAGCCGCGTGCACCCACCTTCCTGACCCCGCCTCTCCCCCCAGGCCACGCTGCGGCAGGAGGGGCTCCTGGCCCAGTACAAGCGGAACCGGCTGGCGGCCCGGCAGGACCCAGGGGAGCCAGGAGGGACCGGCCAGCAGCCACCGCCGGGGCAAGGGGGAGCCCGGCCTCCCTCCAAAGGTACCGACCTACCTCCAGCCCCCCTGCCGGGATCCCACCCGGACACCCCCTCCCGGGCCATGGCCCACCCAGAGGCCCCCCCACCCGAGTCCCTCCAGCCTGGGCTATGGCCCACCCAGAGTTTCCCAGCTGGGATCCCCCTGCCCCACCTGGGCTGTGGCCCCCCAGCCTCCCCCTCCCCCCTGCCAGTATCCCCACCCAGCCAGGGCTATGGCCCCCCGACCCTCACCTGCTAAGCTCTCCCCCATGCTGATCTCCCAGCCCCCTCTACCCGCAGAGACCCTGGCCGCGGTGCTGGATGACCTGCAGAGCCTCAGCACGGCCCTCCTGCGAGAGGAGGACGAGGAGACGCCGCCAGGGGAGGAAGGCAGCACCGAGGATGAGGAGGGGCCGCCCTGACAGGCGGGGGAGCTGCTCCCCGTTTGGCAGCTCGTTTTCCTGTTTGTATGTGGAATAAAGATCGTTTGAATTAAACACGAGCACGTTCCTGTGGCTGAGTCTGCCGTAGAACCCAGGAGTCCCGACTCCTACCCTCCCCCGCTCTAACCACTAGACCCCACTCCCCTCCCAGAGCCAGGGATAGAACCCAGGAGTTTCGGCTTCTGCCCTCCCCACTCTAACCACTAGACCCCACTCCCATCCCAGAGCCCGGGGGGGGCAGGGAACCCAGGAGTCCTGGCTCCCACATTCCTTGTTTGCGGCAAGGTGTGGCTGGGGAAATCCTGTGGATTTTGTACCCCTTCCCCCAGTCGCAGGTGCTGTTAATTACCCACGGTTCTGAGTGATCATCCCCCTGACCCCTTTTACCCCCCAGCTGTTGGGACACCCCCCATCTCCCACCCCCACCCATGCTGCCCAGGGGGGCAGGGCTGATGTTAGGCCAGGGCTCCCCCCACGTCACAGGGGGTCACAGGCTGAGTGTCGCCCGCCTGGTCCTGCCATGGAGAAAGGTGGGGCCCCCCGAGTTAGTCACTGGGGCCGCAGGGGGGTGGGGGAGACGCCTGAGCCCAGGGCTCCCTGTGGGCCGGGCCTGGGCGCTGGATCGGTGCCGTGGGCCCCCCCCCCGCCTAGCTGCTCCCCAAAGACACCCCCCCATTTCCTTTGCTGAGGGTCGGGTCCCTTCCCTCCCCATTTCCTGTAACAAACCAGGGGCAGAGGCCCCCAAAACCTGGGCCTCTGCCCCTCCCCTTGGCCCCTCCCCTCTCCTGGGTCCCTCCCCTCAGCCCCTCCTCCCACCTGGGCCCCTTCCCTCCCAGCCCCTCCCGCGGACCCCGCCCCTCCCGGCTCCTCCCCAGGAGCATGCGCCCCCTGCCCCAGGCTCTCCCCTCCTCCCACGACAGTTTGAGGCGCTCGCGCTGCGGCCCCGCCCCACTCCTGTCAATTTAGGCCAATCAGGAGTCGCCCGCGGGCCCGCTCCCCACGTGACTCCGCGGTCCCGGCCAATCAGGGAGCGGCCGCCCAGCCCAGAGCCAATGGGGAGCAGCGGCCGCGCCCACCCGTCCCGGCTCGGCCAATCAGCGGGTGACTCCCCAGGCAGCGCGCGCCGCACGGGAGCCCGGGCAGCGGCTGTGGCCGGCGGACGGTCAGCGCCGGGCCGAGACAAGGAGAGGGGGAAACGGGGGTCCCGGAGCTACGTCACTGGGGGGGTCTCCGTTACCAAGGAGACCGGGGTCCCGGAGCTACGTCACTAGGAGACCCAGTTACCAAGGATACTGGGGTGTCGGAGCTACGTCACTGCTGGTACCCCGTTACCAAGGAGACGGGGGATCCGGAGCTACGTCACGGGGGGACCCCGTAACCAAGGAGACCGGGGGCTCGGGGCTTCGTCACTGCGGGAACCTGGTTACCAGCAAGGCCTGGGTTCTAGAACTGCGTTATCAAGAGAACCTCGTTGCCAAGGAGGCTGAAGCTCTAGAGCCTTGTTGCCAAGGCGACGTGGGGTCATGCCCGCCAGCCTCGCTGCCCTGGGGGCCGGGGGTTCTGGGGGCCGGGGGGCTCTACGGCTGCGTTGCTAGGAGACCAAGGTTCTAGAGTCCCGGTGCAGAGCAGGAGGGGGCGGGGTGCTAGAGCTGCACAGACAAGGGCTCGGGCTGTGCAGGAGCCTGGTTGCCATGCCAACCAGGGTGTGAGTTCTAGAGCAGCGTTGCCGAGAGACGCGATGTTCCGGAGCCACTTTCCCATGGGGGGGGGTTCCTAGACCGGCGTTTGTGAGAGGTTCTCGATCCTGAGGGAAGAGGGAAGATCTAGAGACCTGGGGGGTTCTGGAGCTCTGTCAGCAAGAGGAGGTTCTAGAACCGCACAGGCCCGGTGGGACTAGAGCTGGGAAAGGGCCCTGCCAGGCTCCAGAACTGCATTGCATAGGAAGGCAAAGGGGATCTAGAGCCGGGGGAGGGGTCCAACCCATCTCTCTAAGACCCCCATGCTTTGGCTCCCCTGAGCCCGGGGGGGCCGGTAGCAGGGTCCCCCCCACCCCCTGCAGGGAGCCAGTGCACTTTAGCAGCAGCCCGGGTTGGCGAGCCGATGCCGTGAGCTGTTGTGTCGTCAGCTAGATAACGAGGGAGGGAATTAATCCCCCCACCCCAGGGCAGGTCTAGTGTCCGCAGCAGGAGCTGGGTACATTTCCATCCACCGCTCCCATGAGTTGCTCCAGTCTCAGCCAGTAAACTGCTCAGAGAAGAATAGAACCCAGGAGTCCTGGCTCCCAGCCCCCCCCTCCCCCTGACTCTAACCCACTAGACCCTACTCCCCTCCCAGAGCTGGGATAGAACCCAGGAGTCCTGGCTCCCAGCACCCCCTCCCCAATGCTGGGGAGGGGGAGCCGGCCATGCCGTCTGAGGCCCTGCCCTGCTTCCAGCTGCTGCGGATGGGCCCAGCCTGCCCGGGGGATGACCCGAACCGGGACCTGCACACCTTCCGGCCAGCCGGGCCGCGCTGCACCTACCGGCTGGGGCGCCGGGCCGAGGTCTGCGACGTCCCCCTGGTGTCGGAACGCAACCCGGGGCTGGTGTCCCGCGTCCACGCCGAGATCCACGCCGAGCGGGACCCGCACAGCACTGCTGGGGAGTGGCGGGTCTGCCTGGTAGACTGCAGCACCCACGGTGAGGCCTGGGGGGCGCTGTGCTGGGGGGAGCAGGCCGGGAGCTCAGCCCCCTTCCTCAACACCATGGAGATGATTCCCTTTTCACTTCCTGTTTAAAGACTCACCCGGGGTCGCTAGCCGCCGAGCCTCACCCCAGAGGCAGCTGCGTTTCAGCCCCAGGCCAGTCATCCCAGTCCAGGGTCCCTGGGTGGCCACTAAACACGCCCCACCCCAGAGGTGGCTGCATGTCAGTGGCGACTGAAAAGATCCCAGAGGGTGAGTGATCACACACACAACCAATCCTCCCTCCCTCTCTGTTCTCCTGTGCACACCCCTCTATCTAAGGCAGCGGTTCTGGGCTCGTGGGCCGCATGCGGCCCAATTAGCACACAGGTTCCTGGCTCCCTGGCCGCCCAGCACAGCAGGGTCCGGCGCGGTGCGTGGAGTCGCCCGCTGGCTCCGTGGGGTCTGGGGCTGCTGCCCGGCCCCACACAGCAGGGTCTGGGGTCCCTGCCGCCCAGCCCCCTGCCCAGGGCTCCACTCCTGGCCCCACTCTGTGGAGCAGTCTCTGGGCGGGAGGCGCTGGGCATAGGGGCGGGGGGGCGGGGGCATTGTGGTTCTCAACCTGTGGCCCAGGTAACACACTATGGGCTGCATATGCGGCCCACGATGATAAATAGGATGAGAACCACTGGTCTAAGGTACCATCTGTCTGTCCCTCACCCCCCAAACTCCTCTGATAAATAGACAGACAAACAATCTATCCATCCCCATACACATCTACCTGTCTATCCCCATACACACCTGTCTGTCTGTCTGTCCCCATACGTGTCTGTCCCTCCATCCCTATACACACCTGTGTCTCTGTCCATCTCTATACACGTCTGCCTATCTGTCTATCCATCCCCATACACCCCTGTCTATCTATCTATCCATCCCCATACACACCTATCCGTCCGTCTGTCCCCATACACGTCTGTCTATCTATCTATCCATCCCCATATACCCCCATCTCTCTAATTTCTCCCCCCCCCCCATATCTGTCATCTCTCCATCCATTTCTACCTCTGTTTAATTAAAATAGAAAACCCTGGAAATTCCCTGACCCAAAGCTCTGTGCATGTCCCTGCCGTGAGCCTGGCGGTTCCCGTGAGCAGGACTCGCTCCCCCGTGGCCACTAGCCCACCCCCACGTCTGCCGGGGACCCCTGGTCTCCCCCTTCACCCTGCTCTCTCCTTCCCATCTCTGCCAGGCACCTACGTCAACGCAGTGCGGGTGCCCCGGGGCCGGCGCCTGGAGCTGAGCGACGGAGACCTGGTCACCTTCGGCCACCCGGACCCCGTGCCCGAGGGCTGCGCCCTGGCGCCCCCGCCTGGCGACTCGGAGTTCTCCTTCCTCTTCCAGAAGGTGCGGGTGCAGCCCCAGGATTTCGCCGCCATCACGGCCCCCAAGGCCCCCTGGCCGCTCCCCTGCGGCTTCAAACCCGTGCTGCCCGGTGGCAACCATCGCATCCGGCCGCTAGCCCGGCCCGCGGGGCCCTCCCGCCCTTCCCGCCCCAAGGCCACCCTGATCCTCAGCTCCATCGGCAGCATCAGCAAGCTCAAGCCCCAGCCGCTGACGTTCACCCTGAGCCAGGCTCCGAGGTCGGAGCCGCCCGCCCGGCCCGGGGCCTCCAAGAGCCGTCGGAAGTCGGCCCACACGCTGCTCCCCGAGCTGGAGGACGAGGTGACCCGGCTGGACGAGGAGCAGTGGGCTTGTGAGCCGGACGCCTACAGCTGCCAAAGCCCGCTGCGGAGGGTGCCGGAGGGGGCAGGGAGCGGCAGGGCACAGCAGGACACACGACTGAAGGTCCAGGTCACGCCAAGCGGGTGAGTAGAGTCGGTTTCCCAGCATGCTCTGTGGAGGGGGCGGGATCATAGCCCCTACATCTCCCCCAAAAGGGCCAGAGATTTCCCTGCTACCCTCAGCCATCATCGTCCACCCTGTGTTATACTTGGCACTGCGCGCGGTGCTCTGCCCCAGAGCTGGGCGCACGAAAGGCTCCAGACTCATAGTAAAGTGTGGCATTGGGACCTCTCAGAGGCCAACGTGGGTGAAGGGGGAGCCGTCAGATTTAGCATTGAGGCAGCAATTGGTTTGTAGGGTCCTGTGATAACATTAAGGGCTAGTGAAGCCAGCCAGTGCCCTCTACAGGGGAACGGCCCCGGGCCCCATTCCTCGCCCCCCTGAGCCAGCCATTCCCTGCCCTGGGTCCAGATCAGAGCCAGTGTCCTGTAGAGGGGACATGCCCCATTCCCCTCCCCCTGAGCCAGCCATTCCCTGCCCTGGGTCCAGATCAGAGCCAGTGTCCTGTAGAGGGGACAAGCCCCGGGCCCCATTCCCCGCCCCCCTGAGCCAGCCAGTCCCTGCCCTGGGTCCAGATCAGAGCCAGTGTCCTGTAGAGGGGACAAGCCCCGGGCCCCATTCCCCGCCCCCCTGAGCCAGCCAGTCCCTGCCCTGGGTCCAGATCAGAGCCAGTGTCCTGTAGAGGGGACAAGCCCCGGGCCCCATTCCTCGCCCCCCTGAGCCAGCCAGTCCCTGCCCTGGGTCCAGATCAGAGCCAGTGTCCTGTAGAGGGGACAAGCCCCGGGCCCCATTCCCCGCCCCCCTGAGCCAGCCAGTCCCTGCCCTGGGTCCAGATCAGAGCCAGTGTCCTGTAGAGGGGACAGGCCCCGGGCCCCATTCCCCTCCCCCTGAGCCAGCCAGTCCCTGCCCTGGGTCCAGATCAGAGCCAGCGTCCCCTAGAGGGGGAGGCCCCGGGCCCCATTCCCCTCCCCCTGAGCCAGCGTCCCCTAGAGGGAGGCCGGCATCGCTCACCTCTCCCCTCCCGTTGCAGGAAGCGGCGGGGGCGGCCGCGGAAGCACCCGCTGCGGGACACCTGCCAGGTGTTCTCGCAGACGCTGCTGGTGGCGGAGCCCTGCGCAGCCCCGCGCTGCCGCCTGCCCCAGGACGAGACGGTGCAGTGGGTGCAGTGCGACGGTTGCGACGCCTGGTTCCACGTGGCCTGCGTGGGCTGCAGCTACAGCGCCGTCCAGGAGGCCGACTTCCGCTGCGGGGGCTGCCGCACGTAGCCGCGGGGCAGGGGGACGCGGCGCACGGGGCGGCCAGGAGACCGGAGACTGGGCAAGATGGGCAGGGAGTGGTGAAAATGTGCCAGGCGATTGTGCATGCACCGTGACTGGTGAAACTAGGCCAGGCGATTGTGCGCGCAGGCAGTGACTGGTGAAACCATGCCAGGCGATCGTGCGTGCACAGTGACTGGTGAAACTAGGCCAGGCGATTGTGTGCAGACAGTGACTGGTGAAACCATGCCAGGCGATTGTGTGCAGACAGTGACTGGTGAAACCGTGCCAGGCGATTGTGCATGCACCGTGACTGGTGAAACCGTGCCAGGCGATTGTGTGCAGACGGTGACTGGTGAAACCGTGCCAGGCGATCGTGCGTGCACAGTGACTGGTGAAACTAGGCCAGGCGATTGTGTGCAGACAGTGACTGGTGAAACCGTGCCAGGCGATTGTGCGCTCACAGTGACTGGTGAAACCGTGCCAGGCGATCGTGCGTGCACAGTGACTGGTGAAACTATGCCAGGCGTTTGTGCGCTCACAGACAGTGACTGGTGAAACCGTGCCAGGCGATTGTGCACATACAAGCAGCAACAGGTGAAACATGACACCTTAGAAGGGACTGGTGAAATCGTGGGAGACAAGCAATGACTGGTGAAATTGTGCCAGGCGATTGTGCACGCACAGGCAGTGGCGGGTGAAAACATGCACACCCGCACAGCGGCTAGTGCCACCATGCCAGCCAAGTGGGGACTGGTTGAAAACGGCCGAGGAGCGTAAAGCAAGAAGCGTAAGCTGGGCACGTGGCTGGCGATGGAAACAAGAGATGCCCAGCTCGTGACTTGTACAAAAGTGCAGACGATTGTGCAAACCTGGGAGCCGAGCACGTCCCCTTGGGCTGGGATTTCTGTCCCCCTATAGGGGAGCAGGGAATGGGACATGGGGCCTTTCCCCTCTACGGGGCACCGGCTCCACAACCCAGCCTCAGCGCACGTGAGCCGTGACTTGTGAAAATGTGCCCAGCGGGGCGAGAGCCAATAGAGCGCCGACGTCTGAGCAGTGCCTCACGCTGACCCTGCCGGGCTTTCGCTCCCAGTCGGGCCGGGCGTTGGCCCGGTGCCTCATCAGAGCATTCGGCAGTCGTGCGCAGCACGAGCATCGAAGCAGGCGACTCGCAGAGACTACGCGCAGCCCTCGTGACAAAGCAAGACAGTTGTGCAGCCTCGCACGAGGAGCCTTCCAAGACGCACCCCCGTGCGATTGACTCGTCGGCCAGCCTTTACACCCCATTCCTTTCCTTCTTTCCGTAGCAGCCACTTCTCCGTGCGCCTGGATTTCCCTGTGCGAATAAATCCAATCATCATGGCCTCCCACGCAGCCGCTTCCCCGCTCCCTTCTTCCTTCCGGGGGAGGGGAGATGGAAAAGAAGGGAGTGAAAACGCGCCGGAAGGGCCGGAAAAACTGGATTTTTTAGCCTGTTCCTAATACGGGGTTCTTCTGCCTATTCCTAAACCAGACCTTTTCCAACCACAGTGCTGGTGATGGCTCCCCACCCCACTGCAGGCAGAGACACGGATCCACCTCTCCTCTTGGTTATTTTTTCCTTCTTTTGCTCGGGCACCAAAAAAAAAAAAAGGGTTTCTAACCGATCACCTGTTTGTTTTTCTCTACCCTCCCACTCCACTTGTGCCCATTGCAATCTAACCTGTGCCGCAAAACCAACCCCCCGATGAATGGGTTGTGTGTAGCTCCCGCCCACTCCAAATTTGCTGTTGTAGAGTGTGCCTAGCTCTCTCCTCAGCTACTGCGCGCCTGCTGGCGGGAGGCTGGTATTGCAAGCCTGGGAATTGACCCCCACAGGGGCAGGAGAAGCCGAGGGGCGCACCCTGAGAGGGGAACTGTGGCTCAGGGGCCAGGGAGTTGGTAGACCAAGACCCCCTCGCAGGATTTATTCCGTCGTCTGCAGTTCGGTCCCAGTCCCTGCTGGTCACAGCAGTCACTTCCCCGGATCCGCCAGGACTCCTGGGTTCTGTCCCTGGCTCTGGGAGGGGAGCTGGGAGCCAGGACTCCTGGGTTCTGTCCCTGGCTCTAGGAGGGGAGTGGGGAAGCTGGGAGCCAGGACTTCTGGGTTCTGTCCCTGGCTTTAGGAGGGGAGTGGGGCCTAGTGGTCAAAGCGGGGCGGGGGGGGGGGGGCTGGGAGCCAGGACTCCTGGGTTCTCTCTCTTGCTGCCCCACTGATCGGAGCGTCAGTCTTTTCCTGTTACACCCGCCCCAGTGAGAAGAGGCAGTGTCAGGGCTGCGGCGCTCGCCCAGGGACGGGGGTTCCTGGCTGGGGAGGTAGCCGAGGCCAGGTTTCCTTGCGGGGGTTAAATCCTGCCAGGTAAGGCCCCTCCCTGAGTCAGCGGCCGGGGTCCTGGGTCCCGCCCTAGCTTCCCTGCTGGAGCTCGGAGCCCCACACAGGCGCTCACTCCATGCAGCAGTGTGTGGTACACTGGAAATCTGCCTGAGAAACGAGAGGGGGCACTGTCCCTGGCTCTCAGTGCTGGACCTGTGTGTCTGTGCTGCAGAGAGCGGGGCGCTGGGCTGCAGGAAGTGGGGCGGGGGCCCAGTAGGGGGCACTGGGCTGCAGGGAGTGGGGCAGGAGGGGATTCTCTTCCCCCCATTACAGAGCCAGACACGGATACCACGAGTCGTTTGGGTAACGAGTCGTTTAATAAGGCACCAAGAGGCGGGCGGCAGCAGCTTCCCGTCGAGACACGGCCCGGGATTCTTGCTCCCGCCCAATAAAACCCAAATCACTTTCCCCACATCAGAGTCAGCAGCAAAAAAAAAAAAAAAAGAGAAAAGATTGGGGGGGGAGGGGTGGCAGGGATGCAGCCAGAGGGCTCAGGACCCTCTCGCCTCCTGCTGGAGAAAAAGAGTCTTACACTATTTACACCATTCCCTAAAAAAGAGCTACGAAGTCTAGAGGAACATGGATGATCTAGAACCCACCCCCGAGGTTCCTGGGATGGGAGATGGGGGTAGGGGGCTGTTGGGTCCCTGGGGGTTGTTGTGGAGCAGCCAGACACTGAGGATGCTGGAGGGAGTTGCATGGTTCTGGAGTCACTGCGGGTCTAGACTTGACGTGTTGGTTTTGGAATCACCATGGTTCAATATCATGACATCTTGGGCGAAGGGAGCAAGGTTCTAGACGCACCGTACTTGTTCTAGAGTCAACAAAGAGCTGCTGCGGCTCTGGACCGTCCCCCCGCAACCTGAGGTTCCTGAAGGGGAGATAGGGTTTGGACACCCCTGCCCTAGAACCTCCACAAGTGGAGGCCTCAGAACTGGGTGACTCTTAGAATGGGGTGACTGGGCTCTAGAGCCAGAGAGGTTAATCTAGATGAGCGGTTCTCAAACTGGGGGTCGGGACCCCATTTTAATGGGGTCGCCAGGGATTGCTTAGACTTGCTGGTGCACAGGGTCTGAAGCCCGAGGGATTCGCCCTAGGGTGGTGAGACTCAGGTTACAGGCCCCCTGGCTGAGCTGAAGCCCTCGGGCTTTGACCCCTACCCCGCCCAGGGCAGTGGGGCTCGGGCTTTGGCTCCTCCACCCAGGGCAGTGGGAATCAGGTGGACTCAGGCTTCGGTTCCTCCCTCCTGGGGTTGTGTAGTAATTTTTGTTGTCGGAAGGAGATCACAGTGCAATGAAGTTTGAGAAGCCCTGGTCTAGATCTCATACACACAGGTTCATGTAAGATCACCATGATGGAGTTCTAGTTTCACCAGGATGTTCTAGAGCCCCTACCCATTGAAGGGCTACACTGGAGGTTCTAGATCAATGCTCAGAGGCTCTCAACATGGGTGGCCTGATTCTAAAGCATTCATGGTTGTACTAGAACCCTCCCACCTTGAAGGGCCGATGTTCGGGATTTCCACAAGGGTCTAGGTCCCTGACCTGCACCCCAAGATACCTGAAAGGAGCTGACAGGAATCGAGCCACCAGAGCTTTCTTAGATATTCTAGACCTATAAAGCTATTACAGGACTTTCTGGTGTCACCTGTTGAGGTACCTAGAACACCGTCGGCTCCAGATTGTCCACTGAGAGGCTGTAGCCATTCTAGACCTCAGATGGCTGGCACAGGGTGGGTTCTAGAGCACATGGAGAACATCCCACTTCTAGAGTCAGCCTGGCTGGGGGTGTTTGCGGTCCAGAGCCTCTAGAGCCAAGAGGGGGCGCTGCCTCGAGAACACTTGCTTGGTCTAGACAAGGCTGACCTAGAACCATTCCTTCCCTCACCTTGGGTCGTTTCGTGCATTGAGGACTTTCAGACTGGGGGGGCGGGGGGGGAAGATTTGCCTCTAAATAAAAACATACCCACAATCCCTTGCCTTAAAATTAAAAATGGCGGGGGAGGGGTGTGCAAATCATCACTCTCCTGGGAAATTTACCCATAATCCTTTGCTGTAAAGTTAATAGGGGGTGTTTCCAGTTAAAATTCCCCGCCCTGCCGCCAGGTCCGCCCGCCCCACCCCCACCCCCCTGGCGTTCAGGTGGAGTGCATGGGGTGGCCCATGAGGGGGGGCCCTGGGGGAGTGGGGTCGAAGGGCTCCCCCCCGTGGTGGAACTGGGGCACGTAGAGGGCAGCGAAGGCGGCAGCGTTGTAGCCCTGGGGGGGCGGGGGGTGGTGCCCCATGGGAGGCCCCGGCAGCTGGGCGGGGGGAGCGAAGGGCAGGGCCCCCCCCTCACAGTCGTCGCGGACGGAGCAGCCCCCGCTGCGCTTCCCCTTCTGCCGGCGGTTGCAGAACCAGACGCGGACCACCTGTGCGGGGGACAGGACAGACGGACGGACATTACCGCCGTGGGACGGACTGTCCCTGCACCACTCCCCCACACATCCTCCTGCGCCCCTCCCCCCCACAGCCCCCGTGCCCCTCCCCCCCACAGCCCCTGTGCCCCTCCCCCACGTGCTGCAGCCTCCCCTCCCCAGCCCCCTAATCCGTAGCCTGCCATGCACACAGCCCCTGTGCCCCTCCCCCGGGACCCCCCCCTGCACACAGCCCCCCCCCCCGACTCACATCCTTGTCGAGGTGCAGGTCGTGGGCGATGTGGGCGATCTCCTGCAGGCTGGGCTTGGGGCAGCGCAGGAAGTAGCTCTCCAGGGAGCCCCGCGCCGCCGTCTCGATGCTGGTTCGCTTCCGCTTGCGGGCCTGGAGCAGGGCGCTCTCCATGCTGCACATCTGGGGGACAGGCCGCCCCCCCGCGGAGTCACCACAGTGCCCCTGAATCGCCCCATCCCCCCGCAGAGTCACCGCAGCGCCCCGACTCGCCTCATCCCCCCGCAGAGTCACCGCAATGCCCCGACTCGCCTCATCCCCCCGCAGAGTCACCGCAACGCCCCGACTCGCCTCATCCCCCCGCAGAGTCACCGCAACGCCCCGACTCGCCTCATCCCCCCGCAGAGTCACCGCAGCGCCCCGACTCGCCTCATCCCCCCGCAGAGTCACCGCAACGTCCCGACTCGCCTCATCCCCCCGCAGAGTCACCGCAGCGCCCCGACCCTCCCATCCCCCCGCAGAGTCACCGTAGCGCCCCGACTCGCCCATCCCCCGCAGAGTCACCGCAGCGCCCCGACCCTCCCATCCCCCCGCAGAGTCACCGCAGCGCCCCGACCCTCCCATCCCCCCGCAGAGTCACCGCAGCGCCCCGACCCTCCCATCCCCCCGCAGAGTCACCGTAGCGCCCCGACTCGCCCATCCCCCGCAGAGTCACCGCAGCGTCCTGACTCACCCATCCCCCCAGAGTCACCGCAGCGCCCCGACTCGCCTCATCCCCCTGCAGAGTCACCGTAGCGCCCCGACTCGCAGCGCCCCTGAATCGCCCCATCCCCCCGCAGAGTCACCGTAGCGCCCCGACTCACCCATCCCCCCGCAGAGTCACCGCAGCGCCCCGACTCGCCCATCCCCCCGCAGTCACCGCAGCGCCCCGACTCACCCATCCCCCCGCAGTCACCGCAGCGCCCCGACTCGCCCATCCCCCCGCAGAGTCACCGTAGCGCCCCAACTCACCCATCCCCCCGCAGAGTCACCGCAGCGCCCCGACCCACCCATCCCCCCGCAGAGTCACCTCAGCGCCCCGACTCACCCATCCCCCCGCAGAGTCACCGCAGCGCCCCGACTCGCCCATCCCCCCACAGAGTCACCGCAGCGCCCCTGAATCGCCCCATCCCCCCGCAGAGTCACCGTAGCGCCCCAACTCACCCATCCCCCCGCAGAGTCACCGCAGCGCCCCGACTCGCCCATCCCCCCGCAGAGTCACCGCAGTGCCCCGACTCGCCCATCCCCCCGCAGTCACCGCAGCACCCCGACTCACCCATCCCCCCGCAGAGTCACCGCAGCGCCCCTGAATCGCCCCATCCCCCCAGTCACCGCAACGTCCCGACTCGCCTCATCCCCCCGCAGAGTCACCGCAACGCCCCGACTCGCCTCATCCCCCCGCAGAGTCACCGCAGCGCCACGACTCACCCATCCCCCCGCAGAGTCACCGCAACGCCCCGACTCGCCCATCCCCCCGCAGAGTCACCGCAGCGCCCCTGAATCGCCCCATCCCCCCGCAGAGTCACCGCAGCGCCCCGACTCGCCCATCCCCCCGCAGAGTCACCGCAGCGCCCCGACTCACCCATCCCCCCGCAGAGTCACCGCAACGCCCCGACTCGCCCATCCCCCCGCAGTCACCGCAGCGCCCCGACTCGCCCATCCCCCCGCAGTCACCGCAGCGCCCCGACTCGCCCCATCCACAACCCCCACAGTCATCTCAGTGCCCCCCATCCCCAGATTCTATGACACCATAGAGTCATCCCAGTCCCCCCCCAGTCTCCCCCACCCCCAGGTTCCCCCCCAGAGTCACCCCAAAAGACCCATCAACCCCTGCACTCACCCCAGCCCCCCCGCCATCTCCCCCATCCCCGCAGAGTCACCCCAGCGGCCCCAGTCCCCCCCCCATGTCACACCATCAGCTCCCCAGCAGGCCCCCCAGTCACCCCAACCCCCCAGGTCCCCCACAACCTCCCCCCTCCCCTACATGCCAACCACCCTCTGGGCCCTGCCCCGCATGATGTCACTCCACAGGTGCCCCCCCCCAATCCCACCCAGCCCCCACCCCCGCGGGGGCCCCCACCCACCTCCTGCAGGTTGGTGTTGCCGTCGGCCTCCTCCAGCCAGCGCTGCAGCAGCGGCTTCAGCTTGCACATGTTCTTGAAGCTGAGCTGCAGGGCCTCGAAGCGGCAGATGGTCGTCTGGCTGAACATCTTCCCTGGGGGGGCGAGGGGGGGGTCAGCCCTGCCCGGACCCAGCGGGCAGCCCCCCACCGCTCGTCTCACTCGGGGGGAGCCTGGGGTCCTGGGATATCCCCCACCCTGTGAATGGACCCCGGCGTCCGGGCCCCTCCCTCACACCCCCTTGGAAATGAGCCCAGGTGTCCAGGGACACTCCCCGCCCTGTGAATGGACCCTGGCATCCGGGCCTCTCCCTGCCACCCCTTTGTAAGTGGACCCAGGGGTCCTGGGACACCCTCGCATCTTGGAGGGAACCCTGGCGTCCCCCTGCCCATCCAGGAATGGACCCTGGCATCCGGGTGCCCCCCCCAATGACACCCACCGTACAGCACACCCAGGGCCAGCCCCACGTCGGCCTGCGTGAACCCCAGCGTGATCCGCTTGTGCTTCAGCTCCTTGGCAAACTGCTCCATCTCCTCTGTGCTCGGGGTCTCCTGGAGGAGGGGATGGGGGCATGTCAGTGGGGAGGGGCAGGGAGAGAACCCAGGCGTCCTGGCTCCCAGCCCCACCCCCGCTCTAACCACTAGACCCCATTCCCTTCCCAGCTCCAGGGGATAGAACCCAGGAGACCTGGCTCCCAGCCCCGCCCCCGCTCTAATCACTAGATCCCATTCCCCTCCCAGCTCCAGGGGATAGAACCCAGGCGTCCTGGCTCCCAGCCCCGCCCCCGCTCTAATCACTAGATCCCATTCCCCTCCCAGCTCCAGGGGATAGAACCCAGGAGTCCTGGTTCCCAGCCCTGCCCCCGCTCTAACCACTAGACTCACTCCCCTCCCAGCTCCAGGGGATAGAACCCAGGAGTCCTGGCTCCCAGCCCCGCCCCCGCTCTAATCACTAGACCGCACTCTCCTACCAGAGCTGGGGACAGATGGCAGGGCTGGGTTAGCAGGGGGCTGTGGGTCTCGAGTGAGGGGCATCAGCAGAGCGGGGAGTGGGGCAGGGGGAGTTTCCAGCCTAGAGCCAGGGCTCTGGCCCGGCCGATCGTCTGGCAGGAATCTGGCCGCCCAAGTCTGGGGGCTGAGGACATAGATGGAGCCCAGGTAACAACAGCCCCAGCTGAGCCGAGATTGTCCATTCCTGACACACCCAGAGCCCCTCCCCACCTAGCCCGGGAGAGAACCCAGGAGTCCTGACTCCCAGCCTCCCCTGCTCTAACCACTAGACCCCACTCCCCTCCCAGAGCCAAGGGGAGCCAAGGGGGAGAACCCAGGAGTCCTGGTGCTCAGTCCCATGTTCTAACCACTAGACCCCACTCCCCCCCCCCCCCCAGAGCCAAGGGGGAGAACCCAGGAGTCCTGGTGCCCAGTCCCCTGTTCTAACCACTAGACCCCACTCCTCTCCCAGATCCGGGAGAGAACCCAGGAGTCCTGGCTCCTGCCCCTCTCTTGGGAGACCTGGGGCGCTGCATGGAGGATCTGTTCCCATCACCCAGGCAATGGCCCCATCGCTCAGGAATGACAACGACCCCACACCTGTCTGACCAGCTCCGCCCGCGCTGCGCCCAGCTCTGGGGAACAGCGGCTGGGGGACACCCGCCCGCCTTGGGGACAAGAGGGGAAGTTGTGTCCCGGCTCCCAGCCCGCCCCTGCTCTAACCACCAGCCCCCACTCCCCTCCCAGAGCCAGGAGAAAACCCAAGAGTCCTGGCTCCCAGCCCCCCTGCTCTAACCACCAGCCCCCACTCCGCTCCCAGAGCCGGGAGAAAACCCAGGAGTCCTGGCTCCCAGACCCCCTGGGCTGGGGAGTGGAGCCCGGCCAGTGTGCTCAAGGGGGAATTCACGGGTGATCGTAAATCAGGGAGGAGTCCCAATTAGAGAGCAGGGACATATCTTCCTTTGGGGCAGCCGGACACAGGGCCCAGGCTGAGTGGGGGAGGGAGGCTGGGAGCCAGGACTCCTGGGTTTTCTCCCCAGTTCTGGGAGGGGGCCTAGTGGTTAGAGCAGGGGGGCTGGGAGCCAGGACTCTACTCCACTTCCTGTCCCAAACTCTCGCTCCGCTGCGTGGATCCAGCAGAGATCCCAAGGGACCCGGTTGGTAGCTCAGGGATCTGCTGGGATCTCTGGGGATCCACCCCTGGGATCTCCCCCAGCCCCGGCACCCGCCCGTACCTCGTCCCCGCTCTCGGCCTCCTCCGCCTTGACCTCGCCGGGGGCCGCCGGCACCCCGGGGCTGCCCCCGCTGCCGTCGCTCCGGGGGCTGCTGGCCCCGCTGCCCTCGCCCCCCTCACCCGTGGGGCCTGGGGGCGGCGGGGGCAGGGCGGCCGGGGGGCGGGTGGCGGCCTGGGGCAGGAAGCAGCCCCCCCAGGCCTGGGCCGGGTGCTGGTAGATGAGGCCCTGTTGGCCGCACTCCCCGCTCCGGCTTGACATCAGGCTTCAGGCCTTCGTAGGCCGCAGCAGGCTGGGCTGGGCCGTAGGGGGGCGCCCAGCCCTCCCCGCCCATGGGGAAGGGGCACCAGGCGCGGAGCAGGGCCTGGTGCCCGGTGGGGTCCCCCGGCTGCGTCTCCAGGAGCCCCCCCTGTGGCCCGTAGTCCAGCCGGTAGCCGTAGCCCTGCCCGGGGGCCGCCCCATTGTAGGCCTCAGGTAGGAAGCCGCCGGGCCCCTCGTGGGGCGCCCCGTTGGCTGGGCCTGGTGGGACGGCGTCCAGGTGCAGGCCCTGCCCCGCCAAGGGGTACGGGCGCCCCAGTTCCTGCCCCACGTGGCCGGCCATGGTGACGGGCCAGGGGACACAGGGGCACGGCCACCTCGAGGGCACCGCTCGGTCCACAGGCACCGGGCCGAGGGGGTGGCGGGACCCAGGTGTCCGGGGTGAAGCTCTGCCAGCGGTGGGACCCAGGCGTCCGGGGCGGGTGCACCTAAGCCAGCGGTGGGACCCAGGCGTCTGGGGTGAAGCTCAGCCACCAAGGGACCCAGGTGTCCGGGGTGAAGCTAAGCCGGCGGTGGGACTCAGGCGTCCGGGGGGTGCAGCTAAGGTGGCAGTGGGACCCAGGCGTCCGGGGGGTGCAGCTAAGGCGGCGGTGGGACCCAGGCGTCCGGGGGGGTGCAGCTAAGGCGGCGGTGGGACCCAGGCGTCCGGAGTGAAGCTCAGTCGATGGTGGGACCCAGGCGTCCGGGGTGAAGCTCTACCGGCGAGGGACCCAGGCGTCCGGGGTGTAGCTCTGATGGTGATGGCACCCCAAGCGTTCGCGGTGCAGCCAGCGAGGGACCCAGGCGTCGCGGGGGGAGGGAAGGGGAGGTGCAGCTAAGCCGGTGGTGGGACCCAGGCGTCCGGGGCGGGGGGGGGGGAGTGTGTGCAGCTAAACCGGCGGTGGAGCTCAGGCGTCCGGGATGAATCTTAGCTGGTGAGGGACCCAGGTGTCCGGGAGAATATGGCTCCTACCTCCAGTGCTGCCCTGGCCAAAGTTAAGTCCGAGGAGCTGGTAAGAACCCAGGCGACCGGGAGATTCTGGCCCCTAACTCCTTGCCAAGGCGAAGTCCAAGAGGAACCCAGGCATCCGGGGAAAGTTCAGGGGGTGGAAGCCAGGCGTTCAGGAGCTCAGCTGCTGGGGACCCAGGCGTCCGGGACAACGGGGCTCCCACTCCTCGGACCCCCTGGGCAAACAGTGAAACCCAAGGGGGGCTGGAGGGAACCCAGGCGTCCGGGAGAATGTAGCCCCCACTCCTCTGACCTCCTGGTTGTCCGGTGAAGCCCAAAGGGGCCTGGAGGGAACCCAGGCGTCCGGGAGAAGCTGGACCCCAGCAGCAGCAGCTCCTGCCTCTCTGCGCCAGTGCTGCTCCCCCCCCCCCCCCCGTTAACCCTCCCTGGCCGGGCCCCACCCCAGGCATTGGCTGCCCCCCTCCCTCCCGCGACTCAGCTCCAAGGAGCCGGCCCCTCCCACCCGGATCAAAGCCAGGGGCTCAGCCAAGGTCCTGATGATAGAAGGAGAGATGAGAATCGCCGCTCAATGGGTCCCACTTAGCTCCAGTCCAGACAATAGCCCCGGGGCCGGCCCGGGGGAGGGTGGGAGCGGGGGACAGGACTCCTGGGGTCTCCGCGCGGGGAGGGTGCGGGGAGCCAGGGACTCCTGGGTTCTCTCCCTGGCTCCGGTGGGTGGGGCCGTGGGGTTTAGGAGTTAGAGCAGGGGGTGGGAGCCAGGACGCCTGGGTTCCCTCCCTGGCTCTGTGGGTGGGGCCGTGGGGTCTAGTGGTTAGAGCAGGGGGCTGGGAGCCAGGACGCCTGGGTTCTCTCCCTGGCTCTGGGGCTGGGGAGTTGTGGTTAGTGGCTAGAGCGGGGGAGGGCTGGGAGCAGGCCAGGACTCCTGGGTTCCCTCCCTGGCTCTGGTTGGGGTGGGGGAGGCGGGAGGGTCACAGGTAGGATGAGTGAAGTGGGGCGCAAAAGGGTGAAATAACTAGAAGGGCGACCTGAAAGAGAGGGGGGGGGGCCAGCTCAATGCGGAACCCAGGCGTCCGGGCTGGCTCCAGCCCCCCCGCTCCCCTCAGAAAGCCGGGAGAGAACCAGCGTCCTGCAGCCCCGTCCTGCTCCCAGCCCCCCTCAGCCTGGCCCATACTCCCGGCCCTGCAGTGGAGTTTGGGGCGGAGTGGTTCACGGCCAAGGGCCGGAGCGGCGGGGGGGAAGCCCCTGGGGGGGAGGCAGCGGAGGCGGCCAGGAAGCCAGCCCCCCGGGGGAGCCATCAAGGTCCGGGGCTGCCCCATTGATGTGAGAGCCGGGCGCTTAGCAAGAGAATGGCTTTGATACATTGTCAGGGCCGGGGGGGGGGGCACCCGGGGAGCGGGGGAGGGGCCGAGTTTATCTCCCCTTGGTTTCGGTCGGGTTTTGATCACTCTGCAGCCTGTGATGGGCGTGAGCCGGGCGGGGCTGTCTGGGGGGAGGGGGCTGGAGCCAGGACTCCTGGGTTCTCCCGGCTCTGGAAGGAGAGTGGGGGCGAGTGGTTAGAGCAGGGGGGGCTGGGAGCCAGGACTCCTGGGTTCTCTCCCTGACTCCGTGGGTGGGGCCGTGGGGTTTAGTGGTTAGAGCAGGGGGGCTTGGAGTCAGGACTCCTGGGTTCTCTCCCTGGCTCTAGGAGGGGAGTGGGGGCTGGTGGTTAGAGCCGGGGGAGGGGCTGGGAGCCAGGACTCCTGGGTTCTCGTCCCTGGCTCTAGGAGGGGAGTGGGGGCTGGTGGTTAGAGCCGGGGGAGGGGCTGGGAGCCAGGACTCCTGGGTTCTCTCCCTGGCTCTAGGAGGGGAGTGGGGGCTGGTGGTTAGAGCGTGGGGAGGGGCTGGGAGCCAGGACTCCTGGGTTCTCTCCCAGGCTCTGAGGGGAGTGGGGGCGAGTGGTTAGAGCAGGGGGGGCTGGGAGCCAGGACTCCTGGGATCTCCCTGGCTGGGAGGGGCCGGGTTGGCCCCCCAGCACTTAGCAGGCCGTTGTGGGGTGAATGCCCCGGCCCGGGGGCTATTGTGGCCGGGATGGCCAGTGACACACTCAGCCATTCAGGTATCAATGGCCCAGCCCTGGGCCCAGCTGACCTGGGAGCGGCTCATTGTGTATCCCCGGATGGGCTGTGAAACCTGGGGAGGGGGGTCAGGAGTGAGTGAGGGGCACCGGCAGAGCTGGGGGGAAACCTGGGGGGCTGCGGGTCGGGAGTGAGGGGCACCGACAGGTCTGGGTGGGAGCCCAGGGCTGGGCTGAGGGTTGGTAGAGAATGGCGGTTGAAAGCTCAGGGATTCAGGGAGAATTTGGGGTCCCGTTTCGGGGGTGACACGTCCAGCTGGGGGGAACTTTACAGCATTCGAGAACTTGGGAGCAAGTGGACAATATTTGGGTGATTCTTTGGGGGACTGGGGGGGTCTCTGTGTGTCTGGGATTGGGGGCAGGGTTCACTGAAGGGTCCTGGGGCTCCATCGGATTGAGGGGGGCTGGTGAGTCTGGGGGGTCCTGTCTAGCAGGGGAGCCCTGGCTGGGATTCGGGGGGGTGGATATTTCCGGTGGACGTTGATGCCAAAGAGACTTTGGTGGTTGTGGGGGGCCCTGGCGAAGGCCGTGGGGGTCCCCAAATGTCAGGGTCACATGAACAGCCAAAGGGTGTGCGAATGTGGGGTTCTGGGGTGTAGGCTCCGTGTCTCCCATCCTGCCCATGGCCGGTGCTGTGTCCTGCAGCCCAGGAGATGGGACCACAGCCCCCTGGCAGCCCCACGGCCGTGTCCCCCCAGAGCCGGGACAGCAACCCACCCCCGGGGCCAGTGCCACCCCCCAGACCCCTTAGAGGGGCCCGGCCCCGTGTCCTGGACTCTCAGACGCCGTCGTCTCTTTTGCTTTTCTCGTTTATTCCAAGTTGGAGGGTTGGATAAATAGGACGTAAGGTGGGAAACGGTGGCGGGGGGAGGAGGGGAGCAGCATGGGGGGGCAGCTGGGCAGGCAGGGAGCAGGGGGGGGCTCTAGTATCTCCCTCTGATCTCCCCTGGAGCCTGGGAAAGCCAGTCAGTGCCCCCTGCTGGGGAGACTCAGACCTGTGCCCTGTGTCCACACCCCCTTCTGGGGGGCTCAGACCTACCCCCCTGTGTCATCACTCCCTGCTGGGGGGGCTCAGACCTGCCCCCCGTGTCATCACTCCCTTCTGGGGGGCTCAGACCTATGCCCCTGTGTCATCACTCCCTGCTGGGGGGGCTCAGACCTGCCCCCCGTGTCATCACTCCCTGCTGGGGGGCTCAGACCTGCCCCCTGTGTCCACGCCCCCTTCTGGGGGGGCTCAGACCTGCCCCCCTGTGTCATCACCCCCTCCTGGGGGGCTCAGACCTGCCCCATGTTTCCCGCCAGCAGCTCGACAGGCCCGTACACCCGGAACCCTGCCGGACGAGCCGGCGTGACGGAGCACGGCTGTGACACGCGTGTGAGCCCGGCGTGCAGGGCCGTCACGGGTGAGGGAAAGCCGGCCGGCTGCGCGTGCTGCCGTGGGACTCAGCCCGGCCAGACGCCAGCACACGTGTGACGCCGCGGGGCCGTTGTGGGTCTCGTGCCGCACGCGTCCGGGCGCTTCCAAATCTCTGCTCGCTTGGCCTTAGGGGGCAGGACACTGTACGGGGGAGGGGCGGTTCCTGGTCCATATCCCCCTATATCGGCCCCGTGGTCAAACTGCTGTCCGGTGGGTGGGGGGACTTGGTGTCACCTCAATATGGGCCCCCCTAAGTCCCTGTCCCCTGAGTCTATGACTCCTCCCATGATTCCCTCCCCAGCCACTAGCCTCCTGGTCAAAATCACCCTGGGGTGTCACTTCAATACATGTCCCCCCCCTCCCAGCCGCCCTCATCCCAGCAGGATGCCACCCCTGGTTCTTACCCTCTTTAGGTTCCCCAGGTCAATATACCCCTTATATAGGCCACCCTGGTGTCACCTCAACACAGCCCTGATCTCACGGTACCCACCAACCCCCTCCCTGGCCTGTTGGGGGGGGTGGGGGGGGGACCCATGGTGTCTGCCCCACAGAGCTTCCCCCCCACACACTGTTTAGTCTCAGTCAGTATCCTTCTATATGGGCCCCAGGGTCAATTGTCTCTTGGTGTCACCCCAAATCCGATCCCCCCAACTCCTGAACCCACTAAGACCCTCCTATGGTTCCTACCTTGTGTAGTTCTCCCCAGTCAATATTCTCCCATATGGACCAGCCCCCCAAAAGGAACCATGCTCTGGACAGGTGGGTCTGCAGGGAGGGCAGACAGCAGGGGAGCGAGAGGGGCCCTGAGGGGTCCCCCATCAGAGTGATGACCCTTCACCTTTAACCTCCCCCCCACCTGAGTTGTTCTGGGGAGGGGGGGTTCTTGGGGAAGATGCTGCCAAAATCTGAGCAGATCCACCTCCCCCCCATTTCTCCACCAGGGGGCGCCGTGCTGCTCCGGGGTAGGGGGGCTGAATGGCGGGGGTGGGGGGCAGGGTTAGGGGGGGCAGCGCTGCCGGGCGGACGCCGTGTTGAAGAGCGGGTTGTGGATTTCCATCTCCCCACTCTTGGAACGAGGGGTGGGGGGAGAGAGAGAAAGGGAGAGGTTAGTGAGGGCACCGTGCGAGGGGAAGAGCGCAGTGACCCCCCCCCCCCACAGCCCAACGCCCGCTGCTGAGCCCCCCAGCCCCCCATCCCAGCGCCCCCTGCTGCCCCCTGCCCCCTCCCCACAGCCCAGCCCCCCTGCTGACCCCCACCCCCATCCCCACCCCGCTCCCTGTAGCCCAGTGCCACCTGTCCCCCTCCCCAAAGCCCACTGCCCCCTGCTGCCCCTGCCCTGATCCCCCGGTGCCCCCTGCTGAGCCCCCCCATCCCCACAGCCCGGGGCCCCCTGCTGACCCCTGACCCCGTCCCCACCCCGCCCCCTGCCGCCCAGAGCCCCCTGCTGACTCCCTCCCCACAGCCCAGCGCCCCCTGCTGACCCCCACCCCCTGCCGCCCAGCGCCCCCTGCTGGCCCCCGCCCGCTGCCACCCAGCGCCCCCTACCGGCGCCAGTCCGGGACATTCGTACACAGTGAAGTCGCCATTCTCAGTCTCTGACTCCGTCGACAGCTGCTGGATGGGCTTTGGGGGGCTCCTGGGGGGGGACCCAGACACGGGGTGAGGACCCTGGGCCGGGGTCTAGCCCAGGGCATCGGGGCGGCGAAGCCAGGGGCTGAGGCGGCGCCGCAGCTAGGGGAGGACCCAGGTATCCGGGTGGGAAACGGTGGGGGAGGGGCAACGTCGCATGGGCCCGGCTGGCCGGCTGATCTCCAGGCCCCCAGGGAGGTGTGGGAAACCGGGGGGGCAGGCGGGAGGGAGTAACTGTCCCCAAGAGACCCCCAAACTGGGGGGAGCATGGGGGGGGCAGCTCACGGGGCAGGGGGCTGAAGGACTGGGGGGGGAGAGATTTTGGGGTGCGAAGTTTCCGAGTTGGATTGTGGGGGGAAGGTCGGAGGGGACAGAGCGGGGGGAAGGGCGGAGTTTAGGGGTGACTGGGATGGGTTTGGGTTTCGGGGGAGGGGCGGATTGGCGGGACGTTCAGGGGGGGCGGGAAGGGGAAGATTCAAGGATGAGTCTGGAGTTCGGGGGGGCCCTTTGGGGGGATAGGAGCCATTGGGGTGGGGCAGATTCAGGGGCGTAGGAGGCTTGGGGGTGGGGCACGGAGTGGGGGAAGGGAAGGGGTGGATTCTGGGGGGTCGATTCGGAGAGCCGCTGCATAAGCCCCTCCCCCTCCCCACCCATAGCCAATGGGGTGAATGCGGGTGGCGGGGATGGAGGGGAACTCACTCCTCATTGGTCAGGATCTTTTTCTGCCGCTGGTACTGGTGCACCTGGCAGGACTGGGCCAGCCGGGCGTCCATGTACTGGGGGGACAGACAGACAGACCGGGGGGCCATTGGTCAGGTGAACCTGCCGTCCCGGAAGCCTGGGTCCCATTCCCCGTCCCCAGCCCCCTAGGGGTGAGCGCCCTGCACTGCCGTCCCGGACGCCTGGGTCCCATTCCCTGTCCTGATATCCGACCCCCTAGGGATGAGCACTGCGCTGCCATCCCGAACACCTGGGTCCCATTCCCCGTCCCGGTCTCCAGCCCCCTAGGGGTGAGCGGGGGGTGGGGGGTGAGCATGGGGGGGGGGGGGGGTCTCACCATTCCAGGCTGGTGGTATCGATAATGAGTCCCCCGACACGCCGTATATGTCATCTTCTGGGCCAGACGCACCTCCCGCTGCAACCTGGGGGCACGGAGTGGGGTGGGGGGGTCAGAGCGGGGAGCGGGGCAGGCCAGGGCTGGCCTGGCAGGGCTGGGCTGTGGGTCGGGAGTGAGGGACACCGGCAGAGTGGGCAGGGGGCAGGGCCGGGCTAGCAGGGGCTGCAGGTCGGGAGTGAGGGGCACCGGCAGAGCGGGCAGGGGGCAGGGCCGGGCTAGCAGGGGCTGCAGGTCGGGAGTGAGGGGCACCGGCAGAGCGGGCGGGGCGAGGCAGGGCTGGGCTGCGGGTCGGGAGTGAGGGACACCGGCAGAGTGGGCAGGGGGCAGGGCCGGGCTAGCAGGGGCTGCAGGTCGGGAGTGAGGGGCACCGGCAGAGCGGGCGGGGCGAGGCAGGGCTGGGCTGCGGGTCGGGAGTGAGGGACACCGGCGGAGTGGGCGGGGGGGGGGGCAGGGCTGGGGGGAGCAGGGGCCTGTAGGTCGTGGGGAGGCATGGCTGGCAGGGGGCTGCGGGTTAGGAGTGAGGGGCACCTGCAGAGCGGGCAGGGGGCAGGGCCGGGTTAGTAGGGGCTGCGGGTCGGGAGTGAGGGGCGGCAGAGCGGGGGTGGGGGTGGGGGCAGGGCTGGCAGGGGGCTGCAGGGGGGGTGCAGTTCCTACCTGTACCAGCAGAGGGCAGCCACCAGCAGCCCTGAGACCCCGGTCACGGAGCACATCAACACCAGCACTGCAAGGGGGGGGGGGGGGGGGGGGGGAGGGGAGAGAAACATTAACCCCTTGAGCACTGGCCTCCCCCCGCCCCTCCCCGCCAACACCTCCCTGCCCCTGCCCCCCAGGTGATCTGTCCCCCCCGCAATTCCTGACCCGTCCCTGTTACTCACACACAGACGCAGCCTCATTGAGCCGGGAAGTCGGGGGACGCGAGTTCAGATCTTCCTCCGGCTGGGCGGGGCTGGAACCGGGTGTCTGGGCGGAGGGGGGGAGCGGTGGGGGGAGGGGGAGATGTAGGGGGGGCCTCGGTGACCGAAGGAACTTGCGTATCAATCCCCATGGAGCCAGCTGCAAAGAGAGAGATGTTAGAGCGCCCCAACTGAGCCCCCCACCCTGCCCCCCACAGCCCAGTGCCCCCTGCTGAGCCCCCCACAGCCCAGTGCCCCCTGCTGAGCCCCCCACCCTGCCCCCCACAGCCCAGTGCCCCCTGCTGAGCCCCCCACAGCCCAGTGCCCCCTGCTGAGCCCCCCACCCTGCCCCCCACAGCCCAGTGCCCCCTGCTGAGCCCCCCACAGCCCAGTGCCCCCTGCTGAGCCCCCCACAGCCCAGTGCCCCCTGCTGAGCCCCCCACCCTGCCCCCCACAGCCCAGTGCCCCCTGCTGAGCCCCCCACAGCCCAGTGCCCCCTGCTGAGCCCCCCACCCTGCCCCCCACAGCCCAGTGCCCCCTGCTGAGCCCCCCACAGCCCAGTGCCCCCTGCTGAGCCCCCCACAGCCCAGTGCCCCCTGCTGAGCCCCCCACCCTGCCCCCCACAGCCCAGTGCCCCCTGCTGAGCCCCACACCCTGCCCACCACAGCCCAGCGCCCCCCACTGAGCCCCCACCTGCCCCCCCGAGCCCCCCACCCTGCCCCCCACAGCCCAGTGCCCCCTGCTGAACCCCGTTCCCTTCAGTCTCTACCGTGCTGGGGGGTCTCGGTCCCAGGGGTCCTGGATCCCTTCTGTTTTTTGGCCACCAGGGAGCGGATGAGGGAGGCCAGGTCACTGGGTCCAGCGTCGGACTTGGCTCCATCACCTGAGGGAGAAACACAGAGAGATGGGCCGGTGCCCCTCACTCCCGACCCGCAGCCCCCTGCAAGCCCTGCCCCCCCGAGCTCTGCTGGTGCCCCTCACCGTTCTTGTGCGGCTTCTCGAGGACGCAGTCCCCACCAGGGTCCTCATGGTAGGGGCGGATGCAGGGGCCACAGCTCCGGATCCCCCCGGGGCCGCAGCCCTTACGCCGGCGCAGGAGGCAGTTCAGCCGGATTCGCGGCGGGCACATCGCAGACGGGCCTGTGGGGACAGAACCGGATCAGCCCCCCCCCAACCCACCAGCCCCCACTGCCCTGCCAGAGCCGGGAGAGAACCCAGGAGTCCTGGCTCCCAGCCCCCCCCCCCAACCCACCAGCCCCCACTGCCCTGCCAGAGCCGGGAGAGAACCCAGGAGTCCTGGCTCCCAGCCCCCCCTTCTAACCCACCAGCCCCCACTGCCCTCCCAGAGCCGGGAGAGAACCCAGGAGTCCTGGCTCCCGGCCCCCCCCCCCAACCCACCAGCCCCCACTCCCCTCCCAGATGTTTCAACATCTGTCCCTGCTTCTTAAAATCATAATCCCCTGACTCAGCCAGAGCAAAAAACATCAGAGGAGAAAATCTCTGATTAAATAGAAAGAGAGACCGAAATTTGCTCCTGTTCTCCTGACCCGCAGTCCCCCCAGCCCCAGGCTCCCCCAGCCCGGCCGGTGCCCCTCACTCCCGACCCGCAGCCCCTCTCAGCCCCGGGCTCCCCCAGCCCGGCCGGTGCCCCTCACTCCCGACCTGCAGCCCCCACAGCCCCAGGCTCCCCCAGCCTGGCCGGTGCCCCTCACTCCCGACCTGCAGCCCCCCCAGCCCCAGGCTCCCCCAGCCCAGCCGGTGCCCCTCACTCCCGACCCGCAGCCCCTCTCAGCCCCGGGCTCCCCCAGCCCGGCCGGTGCCCCTCACTCCCGACCTGCAGCCCCTCTCAGCCCCGGGCTCCCCCAGCCCGGCCGGTGCCCCTCACTCCCAACCTGCAGCCCCCCCAGCCCCAGGCTCCCCCAGCCCAGCCGGTGCCCCTCACTCCCGACCTGCAGCCCCCACAGCCCCAGGCTCCCCCAGCCCGGCCGGTGCCCCTCACTCCCGACCTGCAGCCCCTCTCAGCCCCGGGCTCCCCCAGCCCGGCCGGTGCCCCTCACTCCCGACCTGCAGCCCCCACAGCCCCGGGCTCCCTCATCCTGGCTGGTGCCCCTCACTCCCGACCTGCAGCCCCCCCCCCCGCCCCAGGATTCCCCAGCCTGGCCGGTGCCTCTCACTCCCGACCTGCAGCCCCCCCAGCCCCGGGCTCCCTCATCCTGGCCGGTGCCCCTCACTCCCGACCTGCAGCCCCCCCCCCAGCCCCAGGATTCCTCAGCCTGGCCGGTGCCCCTCACTCCCGACCTGCAGCCCCCCCCAGCCCCGGGCTCCCCCCAGCCTGCCGGTGCCCCTCACTCCCGACCCGCAGCCCCCCGAGTCCCGGGCTCCCCCAGCCTGACCGGTGCCCCTCACTCCCGAGCTGCAGCCCCCCCAGCCCCGGGCTCCCCCAGCCTGGCCCGTGCCCCTCACTCCCGACCTGCAGCCCCCCCAGCCCCAGGATTCCCCAGCCTGGCCGGTGCCCCTCACTCCCGACCCGCAGCCTCCCGAAGCTGGAAATAGAACCCAGGAGTCCTGGCTCCCAGCCCCTCCTACTCGTCTCCACACACACATCCCGATGCCCCTCCCCCGCCATGCCCCCCCCCCTCACCTGCCTCCCCACCGGCCCCCGGGGCCAGCCCCAGGCCCAGCAGAGCAGCCAGGGCCGCCAGCCAGCGCAGGGTCCGCATCGCTCCGAGCCGGGGGGGCGGGGGGGTCCCCGCCTCTGGATCCGCCTCCCCGGCTGGGGGCGGGGGGGGGGGGCGTAGAGCGAGGGGGAGGGGCTGGCTGTGTTTATGAATGAACCAGGGATGGAGACCGAAGCGGGCGGGGGAGGGGAGACCGACCCACAAGTCGCCTTCACTTCCTGTCCCAAACCCCGGGTGGGGTGTTCTGTGCGGCTGGTATCCGCTTGCTCCGCCCCAGAGGTGGCTGCATCTCAGTGCCAGGCGAGGGCTCCTGGTGTCTCTGCCCTGGGTCTGGCTCTGGGCCCCCCTGGGGTGGCTGTGGGGGCTCCCGGCCGGGAGATCAGTGACACCCCCACCCCCAGCGGGTAACCATGGTGACTGTCTCCAAGGAGATGCACCTGCCTGCAGTGGTAGATGCAGCAAACAGCTTCTCATACCCGCCCCGCCCCCAGGGAGATGGAACCCAGGAGTCCTGGCTCCCAGCACCCCCTACCCTAACCACTAAACCCCACTCCCCTCCCAGAGCTGGGGAGAGAACCCAGGCGTCCTGGCTCCCAGCCCTCTCCCCACCCACCCACACACCCACCAGCTGTCACCATGGCAACCAGCTCCCTGCACTGATGGACCTGGGATGAGGTTGATGCAGGAGTGGGTTGTCATGGTGACAGGATGGAGCTGGGGGGGATCCCCGGCCTCCACTTAGCTATGGGGGGAGGGGAAAGGGCTTCATCACCCCCCCCCGGAAGCTGAGACCCCCCCAAGCTCCCCGCGTGGGATCGAGGGACCCCGGCCTTGGTGACAGGCCAGACCCTGGGTGTGTGAGGGAGCCCCCCCCCCCCCGCTACCCCTCAGCCCCTCTCTGCACCATGGGCAGCCCGAGGGAGAGACACAGGGGCCCAGTTGGCCTCCATGGGGCGCCCTTTGCAGCACGAGCCGGCCTGGGGCCATAGCCGGGGGCCAGAGTGAGGGGTGCCCCGACAGTGGGACATGGAGCTCGGCCGGAGAAAGATTTCCCTTGTGCTGTGCCAAATAGACCAGCACTGGGAGGGGAGTGGGGGCTAGTGCTTAGAGCAGGGGGCTGGGAGCCAGGACTCCTGGGTCCTCTCCCCAGGTTGGGGAAGGGAGTGGGGCTAGTGGTTAGAGCAGGGGGCTGGGAGCCAGGACTTCTGGGTCCCCTCCCCAGGTTGGGGAAGGGAGTGGGGCTAGTGCTTAGAGCAGGGGGCTGGGAGCCAGGACTCCTGGGTCCTCTCCCCAGGTTGGGGAAGGGAGTGTGGCTAGTGGTTAGAGCAGGGGGCTGGGAGTCAGGACTCCTGGGTCCCCTCCCCAGGTTGGGGAAGGGAGTGGGGCTAGTGGTTAGAGCAGGGGGCTGGGAGCCAGGACTCCTGGGTCCTCTCCCCAGTGCAGATACAAACACAGACCCAGGGACTCTGTTAGCTCAAGACATGATTTATTTATACACCGATCCACCTTGGCTTGTCCGCCAAAGGAATCCAGCCACATCTGCCTCTCCCTGGCAAGCAGCCCCTGCCAGCCCCACAATCCACTCAGCCAACAGTGCCTGGGGCTGGGAATCCCCCCATCTGCTCAGCGCACGCTGGGCCTTGGTGGTGCCCATGGCCTGGGGCTGTAGGGGAGCAGGGCACGGCTGGGCTTAGGTCAGCGTTGTTTTCATCTTTACCTTCCTTTGGACGGGTGAAGCTTTGGGCAAGGAATCTGTTTTCCTGGGTTTGTTCTAACCCTAGAAGCAGCAGCAACGTCACGCGAGCTGCCCTGAAAGGAGCCCAGCTTTGGGGGTTTAACTGGGACAATTTTCCTCCTCGGTGCTAGCCACGCGTTGGAGGAGAACAGCGATTCACTTTTGAACACAGTCCCTATTAGGTAGAACTACCCGCAAAGTTCGCACCGCGTCTCTGGCAGGACAGCCGGCTTTGGGGTCTCAACTCAGAGCGTTTTTCTCCAAACTGGTATCCAGGCATTGGAGTAGAATATGAATTTTTTTTAATATTGTTTTATTATGGGGTTTGTGCTGGACTGTACAAATATCCACAAAGTTAACACCATCTTCAGTGGAAGACACAGTGAGTCTGGGGATTTTTAACCCCGGGTGTTTTCTGTAACTATTACTTGATCGTTTGAGTATAAGAAATATGATTGGGTTTTTACATTTTTCTCATTATTGGGTTTTTATTGAACCCCCAAAATAGCAGCACTATTCCTTCACCCCGTTATTTTTCCCCGAAGGAGGCAGAAATTTTGGAAAGGGGCATTTTTCTCCTAACAGCTGAACATTTGGGTAGAATAGAGGTTTTGATTCTAATTGTCTTTTCACCTCCAAAATCGTATCCAAGTGTCTGAGTATGAAAAACAATTTGATTTTTTTCAATATACGTATTATCGAGCGTCTGAACTAAGTCATCCCTTTTTGTCACCTCTGCTTTTTAGTGCTAATCAGACACCGAGCTCCTGGACACAGCTTGTCATCGGCAGAAAACGATCAGGAAAGTGCCGGGAGGAGTCAGAGGCTTTTGAGTTTTAACACAGACCGGTTTTCTCCCAACTGGTATCCAAACATTTGAGTTGAAATGCCAGTGATTTTGCAATAAACTAACGCCTCTGTCTCCTCGGCAGGCTGGGGTGGTCTCTTCTTCCAGAGGACCAGCCAGCCAGACCTGATCTCTGGCCTAAAACTACCACCCAGCCCCCTATGATTTGTTAATAATTAAACCCAAGAGAAAAACGCACGTGGGTGAAGTAGCAAAGAAGGGGGCACAAGAGAGCGGGGCCCCCACAGGCTGTTTCTTTCCTTCCACAGGCAGGTCTGGTCATGAATCCGAGCCCCCTCCCCCCCCGCCCTCCGTCAAGCTTCACGGGAGGGGACGGGGGCTCCGGGACGGGCTCCCCTCAGGACCCCGCGTTACGCCGCTCGCCCAGTAAGGACGTTGTCTCGTCGGCGCTCCTGCGAGATTCTGCAACGAAAACACAGACGGGGGGAGGCGTCAACCAGCGAACCCACCGATGTGCTGGTAAGGGGGGGTGGGGTCTGAAGCTTAGAGCAGTGGGGGCTGGGTGCCAGGACTCCTGGGTTCTCTCCCGGCTCAGGGAGGGGAGTGGGGGCTGGTGGTTAGATCGGGGGGGTTGGGAGCCAGGACTCCTGGGTTCTCTCCCGGCTCAGGGAGGGGTGACTAGTGGTCAGAGCAGGCTGAACATTCCCTTCTATCTCTAACAGCAGCAGCCGCACCCCATGGCCAACGCCTCCAAATGCCCTCGTGCCTCAGTTTACCTTCCTCGTGACCGGCAGTGGGGTGGATGATTCTCCAGAGCTGCTGGGCCTGACTTGCTTAATTCCAGCCCTTATGTGGCCCAATCAGCAGATTGACCAATCGCTGGCTAATTAGTCAGTCAGGGAGTTTGGGGCTGGTCCAGCCGGTTGCAGGGGAACAGCTGCTGTTCCATCCGGACACCTCCTAACGCCACCCCAGCCAGTCTGGAGCCAGATCCGGAGCCGGTGTCAATCTGGAGCGACCCCACTGCCCTCCCGGGAGTCAGGGCGGGATTCTGAGCTAAGAGTAACTTGTTCACCTGGCCGCAGTGGGCGCTAAATATCATAAGCGTGTAATTCCAAGGGAAACTGAGGCACCGAGCGGGAAACCAGGGATGGAACCCAGAAGTCCTGGCTCCTTCCCTCCCCCGCTCTAACCGCTGGGCCCCGCTCCTCTCCCAGAGCCGAGGACGGAACCCAGGAGTCCTGGCTCCCTGTATCCCTGCTCCTCTGCACATGGGAACGGCCTCGGGCCTAGGAAGAACAGCGGCACAGTTCTTATTGCACCCAGTAGGGGGCAGCACAAGGCGCAGGCGTCACTGCAGAGCTGGAAACTTAAACCTAAGCCCAATAAATACCCCGGGCTCGGGCTCGGTGTCTGGATCTAGCCCACCTCCCCCCGGATCCATGTCTGTGTCTGCCCCCCCTCCCCTCCCCCTCCTTCCGTCCTCCCCCCGGATCCATATCTGTGTGTCTGCCCCATCCCCCGCCCCCGTCCATCCGTCCTCCCCCCGGATCCATATCTGTGTCTGCCCCACCTCCCCTCCCGCCTCCATCCGTCCCCGGGCTCGGGCTCGGTGTCTGGATCTAGCCCACCTCCCCCCGGATCCATGTCTGTGTGTCTGCCCCATCCCCCGCCCCCGTCCTTCCGTCCTCCCCCCGGATCCATATCTGTCTCTGCCCCATACCCCCTCCCCCATTCATCCGTCCTCCCCCCGGATCCATGTCTGTGTGTCTTCCCCCTCCCACCCCCCTCCCCCCGTCCATCTGTCCTCCCCATGGATCCATATCTGTGTCTGCCCCATTCCCCCCCCCCGTCCATTGTCCTCCCCCCGGATCCATGTCTGTGTGTCTGCCCCATACCCCCTCCCCCTGTCCATCCGTCCTCACCCCCGGATCCATGTCTGTGTGTCAGCCCCATCCCACCCCCGTCCATCCGTCCTCCCCCCAGATCCATGTCTGTGTGTCTGCCCCCTCCCACCCCCGTCCATCTGTCCTCCCCCCAGATCCATGTCTGTGTCTCTGCCCCCTCCCACCCCCATCCATCCATCCTCCCCCCAGATCCATGTCTGTGTGTCTGCCCCCCCCCATCCATCTGTCCTCCCGCCGGATCCATGTCTGTGTGTCTGCCCCATCCCCCGCCCCCGTCCTTCCGTCCTCCCCCTGGATCCATGTCTGTCTCTGCCCCATACACCCCTGCCCGCCCCCCCCTGGATACCCACCCATCCCTCCTGGGAGCCCCCCCCCCCCCGGTACCTCTCTTCCTCCTGCACAGCCGCTTGAGGACGTGCCACATCCATTGCACGAGGAGGCAGAAACACTTGCACTGGTTGCACATCGCGGGCTCACCTGTGCCTGGGGGGGAAGGGGGGGTAACGCCGGGGCCGGTGGTCAGGCAGCGCCGGGGCCAGATTCCCTCCTGGCTGCCTCGCCAGTCCCCTGCCGGGCTGGAGTCTGGGGCTCTCGCCACGCCGGGCTCGGACCCCTCACGCCCCCTCCTGCGCTTGGCCACCCGGCTCGCCTGGGATGGGGGGTCCCGGATCCGAGTCAGGATCCTGCCGCACGCTGTCCGGGGTGGGCCCCGTGCACACGGAGATCCGCTCCCACCCCCGGCCGTGCCATTTCCCCAGGGCCGGTGCTGCTGGCAGCTCCTCCCGCTCGCCCGTCGTCTCGGCTCCGAACATAATTACCCGCCCCGCCCGCCCGCCTCCGCAGCGGGCCTGGCAACCAGGCTGCGGTGTGAGCCAGATCCCTGTGCTAACCGGCCGGGCGTGTCCTGCCTAGACCCCGGTCGCCCGGTTTGAGTCCCACGCCGGGAGAAAAACACCAGCAGCAGCAGTCGCCTGGCTCCGGATTCACACCAGGGCTGGCCCGGGACTCCCCTGACCGCACTGGGGTCGCTTGGGATGTAAACGGGGGTCCCTGGAACCAGGACCCAGCAGCAGCTGCCCCCCCCCGGTCCCACAGGTCAGCAGAAGATCTCCAAAGCCGAGGGACTGCCCCGATCAGCTCCTTTGACGACGGCTCCCACACCAGGACTTCCCTGAATTAATTCCTGATCCAACTAGGACAGATCCTTCTCGGTCTCGATGGAAACACAGCCAGGAGCAGAGACTCTGCCTGGACCCTTGATGAAGCATTCCCAGGGTTAATTCCCCTCCCTGTTACAAAGTCACCCCTCGGTGCTGGCGCCGGCGTCCTGCCGTCGGATCGGAAACCTCGCCAGCCTCGGATTTCTGTTCCCGCTTCCAGCCACGCCTGCCTCCCCGCAACCTCTCCGTGGAGCTAAACGGATCGAGCTCCCAGAGTCGGGGTTTCTAGCTATTTTGTGGCTTTTCTTTGAGCCCTCGGCAACTGATCGACGCCCGCCTCGAATCAGGGGGCCCCAGAACTGGATCCCGGCTGCGGCCGCAGCAAGGCCGAATCCAGAGGGCAAATCCCCTCTCGGCTCCTACTCCAGAATCTCGTTTACACGGCCCAGGATGGCGTTGGCGCTTTCTCCGCCGTGCCCCCAAATCTTTGCCAGAGCCCCTGTTTCCCAGGAGGGAACCCCCCCGGGCCCAGACACCTCTAAGAGCCACGGGCTGGCGTGGCGTGTCCCCTCCGTTCCCAGCCCGGGAGATCCTTACCGGTCTCCGGCGTTGTCCCGCTCCCGGTGCCTCTCCCTTATCCTCTGGGAACGGCCCCGGGTTTATATACCCGCCTCCCCGCCCTGAGTGCCCAGACTGGCTGGATTACAGCGGGGCAAAGTCATGGGGTGGGGAGAACTTGGGGTGTTTTCACAACCGCCCCGGAGCAGCCGGCAGGATCGGTAGCCTGCCAGGTTGTCACTGGACCCAGCATCCTCCACCCCATCCCTCGCCAGGGGTCTCTGAGGCAGGGCAGAGCTGGGGGGGGGTGGGGGTGGCGTTATTCTTTCTGGGGGGCCAAGGTGGGGGGTGAGATATGGGGGAGGTCTGGGGGGGGTGTCCTGATTCCCCATCCCTGCCCCCCTCATGTGAGCTGGGATTTGGGGGGAGCCTTGTCACTCTAGGGGGGTGTCTGACCCTCTCTCCCTGCCCCCCTGGCATGAGCTAGGACCTGGGGGGCCCCTATGGGGGTTTCTCTACCCCCCACTTTGGAGCCAGGATCTAGGGGACCCTGATCCTCTGAGGGTGTCTCTGTCCCCCAACCCCCCATGTGGAAGCCAGGATCTGGGGGGCCCTGCCCCTATGGGGGTGTCTCCACCCCTTGCCCCCCAGGTGAGTGGGGATCTGGGGTGGGAGTGTGAAGTAAAAGCAGATTGGCATAATGGAAATCCTGGCGGTGGCACGTTGAGGAGCATGGCACCCCTGGTGGGAGGGCCTGGCCAGCGTGTGGGGCAGACAAAGTGGGGAATGGGTGGCCCTGGCTGAAAAGGGGGCCTCCCAGCTGGAGGGAGGGACAGTGGGGCCCAGCTCAGTGACCAGCTTGGGCTACATGACCAAGGACACGTGCAGCCCTCCAGGAAGCCGATGCCTGGGGTCTGTGTCCGAGCCCCGTGCCCTGAAGCCCTCGACCGCAAGGCACTCGCCGCCGCCATCTCTTGGCGAGGGGGGGAACTGCTAGTTGGGCCAGGCCTCATTTGCATACCAGTCCCGGGAGAGTCTGAGGCGCTGTGGAGAAAATTGAGCGAAGTTTGGAGCTGGGGGAGGAGGGGGGCCATAAAACGCTGTTCTCCGTGTTGGGAGAGGAAAGGACAACGGGACGGCAGGAAATACAGCCGGGGCGGGGGCTCGCCCTCACCAAAAGCACAGGCCGGCATGGTTGGCTAAGGAAGCCTCTGAGAGACTCAATCAGGAGAGGAGAAAAAGACTTGCTTGTAATTTGTTGGCCTGGGTGCCCCTAATAACCCCTTGAACATAAAATCCCGCAGGTGGGGTCAGAGCTTGGTCCCTCTTGCCCAGTGTTTTCTAGCAGTCAGAGGTTTAGGGTCATCCTTAGTGTGGGGTTGAGTCCTTGGCTGTCTTGGCTAGTTGATAGACCAGTCCTCCAGGAACGTATTAATGTCTTTTCTGAACCTGTGACACTTTTGCCCGACACGGCATCCCCCCAGCGGTGAGTTCTACAGGTTTATGGTGGGACAGGAGAGCTGAGCTCAGGCAGCAGTGTTGAGGTGGCTGGGGCCAAAGCCAGAGGAGGCGGCTGCCCAGCTGAGGGATGTTGGGACCAGCCCAAAAAGAAGAAACCACCGCCACTGGATCTGCTGGATGTTTGGTTGTTGTGGTCGTGCTGTGAGATGTTTGAGGCCTGAAGCTGCCAACACAGCTGGGGAAGAGATCTAGGGTCCCAAACCCGGACAGTTTTACCACCTGGTGGTTACAAGAACTTTAAGCCCAGGAGAAAGGATTGGTGAGTCTCTTTCTCCCCCACCACCTCCACCATTCCCTACAATATATCCCACCCCACCCCATGTCCAGATCCCATTCCCATTCAGCCATTAGAACGTTACAAGCCACCATCACCCTGAGGTTTCATCAAAGCCTTTGAGTAGAAGCATTCATTTTTAACAGGTTTTCTTCTTCATTTTTTAAGTTAACCATAAAAATAGTAATACAAAAATCACTGTCCCTCTCACCTGTTTGTTTTTACTAGAAGGAACCAGACATTTTAGAAAAGAACATTTTTCTCCTAGCTGTTAGCCGAGCATTTGAGTATAATAAGTATTTTTTTTACAGTTTTTCTTCCTGTTAGATATTTTTACTTTCGAAATAGCAGGCACATTCATTCTTCTTTTCACCTATTGTTCAGTTCAGTGGTTTTCAACCTGTGCTCTGCAGACCCTCAGGGGTCTGCAGACTATGTTCAAGGTGTCCGCGAAAGGTTGTTATCGTAGAACAGTTGTTTTCAATCTGTGATCTGCGGACTCCTGGGGGTCCACAGAAAAGGGGTCCGAAGCTCCATTTGAAATGTTGTAGTGGTCCGCAAATGACAAAAGGTTGAAACCCACTGGGTTAGTTAAAGAAGTTTTTAGAAATAAGCATTTTTCTACTACCTGTCAGCCAAGCGTTTGAGTACAACACATGTTAATTTTGTTGCAGCTTTTCCAAATAGTGGATTTATTTTTTACCTGAGAAATAGCAGCAACATTCCATCGTCTCTATTTAAAGGTTTTCACAATGAGTGTTTTTCTCCTAGCTATTAGCCAAGCATTGGAGTATAACACACATTAATTTTTTATAAATATTTTCTTACTGTTGGATTTTTTGAACCTTAGAAAGATCAGCAACTTTCAGTCTTCCCCTCACCTATCTTTTGGTTACAGGTTTTAGAGAAGAGCACTTTGCTTCTAAAGGTTAGACAAGTATTGGAGCATAATAGGGGACGGAGAAAAGGGAAGGTTTCACAATTACCACCAGGGCTGGTAGATCCGGTCTTGGCTGGCACAGGTGTGGGCGTTTGGCTTCAGCTTCCCCAGGAGCGATATTGCTCAAGGGATCTAAGGTGACGCTGGAATATTTCCCCATCTTCCCATCCGGCTCTTGATCAGCCTCTCGCCTGTATTTAGAAACCTGGCTCCGAACTCTCTCCCCGCTTCTCTAATCACCAGCCCCCACTCCCCTCCCAGAGTTGGGGAGAGAACCCAGGAGTCCCGGCTCCCTGCCCTCCCCCCGTGTCCATGACCCCTATTGAGATCATGGTCCCCACTGAGCTAGGTCTGCACGTTCAGGGGCGTGGGGACAAGGTGACAGCAGCCCCTTCTGGGGGGATTAGACCCATTTGTCCCCCTTCATGTACCTGAATCTTAACGGGCCAGTTGTTCATCCCCCCCCCCCGCCCCGAGTTTCCTATCGGAGGCAGGAGGGATTCTCCAGTGGGAGAGGTTGGCGGGAGCTGGGCCAGGCCAGCATCGGGCCCCTTTGGCGTGATGTGGGGTCCCTCTGGCCCGAACAGTGACCCCACATGGGGCTCTGGCCAGCCAGCTGTCATTGTGGGCACACGCGGAGGCCAGTCTGGTGCCCCCAAGTTGGGGGCAAGTCGAACCGATCCCCGGTGGGTCAGGCCCCGGCGCTGTTTTGGGGCTCGCAGTGGCCACTGGGAGGCTGGCGGGGATGGGGGGAGACGCATGGAGAGCGGGGGGGCAGGAGCTGGGGGGTGAGAGTGAAATGGGCGGTGACCCCTTTAAAAGCCAGCCTGGGTATTGGGGAACGTCCCCTTTAAGAGCTTGAGTAACAAACAGCGTCCCCTTTAAGAAGAGAAGTAACAGGGAGCGGCCCCTTTAAGAGCGCCTTCTCCCCTTCTCTACTCGCTTCCGCTTTCGGCTCTCGCCCTGGGTCACGTGCCGAGGGAGCAGCCCCACCCACCCCCGCCGGAGCGCGCCTGAACGAAGCCCCCGCCCCAGTGCGCCTGCGCGGCCCCGGGCCTGATCGCTGCTGCCGGGCTCAGGCTGCCCCACGCGGCTCGCGCTGCCGGGATGGTGAGTGCGTGACGTCACCCCCCCCGGAACCCCCCCGCCGCGGGGGGGGCAGAGGGGGGGCACGGTGGGGAAGGGGGGGCCGGGGGATGTGCGGGGGGGGGAGCAGCGTGTCACTTCTGCAGCTGCTGGAGGCAAGGGGGGGCCCCGGCCGGCCCTGGGGGGCGCTTTGGCGTTGGGGGGGCCCGCGGGGGGTCCGTGGTTCTCGCGTCTCCCCCGAGCGCGGGGTGGGGGGGACCGTAGCAGTCGGGGGGGGCACTGGGGCAGAGTCGTGGGGCAGGCTGGGGGGCCATGGAGGATCCGCCCCCCAGAGAGCCTGGAGACGGGGGGGAGCCCGTGCCAGTGAGTGCCTGGCTGGGGCGGGGGGGGGCACCGGCCCGGGGGTGGGGTGTGGAGTCAGGGAGCCGTTGGGGGGTGGATGAGGGGCTGCAGGGGGGGGGGTGGTGAGGGTGGGGTGCCCCAGACCAAGGGGGCGATCGGGGGGGGAGCTGTGATGTCTCTGTCTCTCCATGAGGGTCTCACCCCCCCCCCCCCCCGTCTCTCCCCAGCTTTTCTATTCGTTCTTCAAATCCCTGGTGGGGAAGGACGTGGTGGTGGAGTTAAAAAATGATCTGAGGTGAGTCCTGGTGCACACGGGGGTTCCCCATTTCCTCCCGCCCCCCATCTCTAACCCACCAGTCCCCACTTCCATCCCAGAGCCAGGGAGCGAACCCAGGAGTCCGGCTCCCAGCCCCCCCATCTCTAACCCACCAGTCCCCACTTCCATCCCAGAGCCAGGGAGCGAACCCAGGAGTCCGGCTCCCAGCCCCCCCATCTCTAACCCACCAGTCCCCACTTCCATCCCAGAGCCAGGGAGCGAACCCAGGAGTCCGGCTCCCAGCCCCCCCATCTCTAACCCACCAGTCCCCACTTCCATCCCAGAGCCAGGGAGCGAACCCAGGAGTCCGGCTCCCAGCCCCCCCATCTCTAACCCACCAGTCCCCACTTCCATCCCAGAGCCGGGAAGAGAACCCAGGAGTCCGGCTCCCAGCCCCCCCATCTCTAACCCACCAGTCCCCACTTCCATCCCAGAGCCGGGAAGAGAACCCAGGAGTCCGGCTCCCAGCCCCCCCATCTCTAACCCACCAGTCCCCACTTCCATCCCAGAGCCAGGGAGCGAACCCAGGAGTCCGGCTCCCAGCCCCCCCCATCTCTAACCCACCAGTCCCCACTTCCATCCCAGAGCCAGGGAGCGAACCCAGGAGTCCGGCTCCCAGCCCCCCCATCTCTAACCCACCAATCCCCACTTCCATCCCAGAGCCAGGGAGCGAACCCAGGAGTCCGGCTCCCAGCCCCCCCCATCTCTAACCCACCAGTCCCCACTTCCATCCCAGAGCCGGGAAGAGAACCCAGGAGTCCGGCTCCCAGCCCCCCCCATCTCTAACCCACCAGTCCCCACTTCCATCCCAGAGCCGGGAAGAGAACCCAGGAGTCCGGCTCCCAGCCCCCCCCTCTAACCCACCAGCCCCCCCCTTCCCTTCCAGAGCCGGGAAGAGAGCCCAGGAGTCCTGACTCCCAGCCCCCCCATCTCTAACCCACCAGACCCTATTTCACTCCCGGAGCCGGGAAGAGAACCCAGGAGTCCGGCTCCCAGCCCCCCCTCTCTAATCCACCGGCCCCCCCCTTCCCTTCCAGAGCCGGGAAGAGAGCCCAGGAGTCCTGACTCCCAGCCCCCGCCCCCCCCCCCCCCCCCCCCGCTGTAACCACTGCACCCCGTTCCCCTGTGGTAACATCCCTCCCTCTCTGTTGCAGTATCTGTGGGACCCTCCATTCTGTGGATCAGGTAAGAAATTTCCAGGTTCTTTTCAGAGCGTTTCCCCTTCTCAGTGCACCTGGCCCAGGAGATTCCCCCGCCCTGGGGCCAGATCGGAGCCGGAGGCCCCCCCCCCCGCCATCCTGCCCCCTGAACCAGCCCATCCCCTGCCTTGGGGCCAGATCAGAGCCGGTGCCCCCTGCGCCCCCCCATCCCGCCCCCCCGAACCAGCCTGTCCCTTGTCTTGGGGCCAGATCGGAGCTGGTGCCCATCGCTCCCTGACCTTAAGCCAGCCTGTCCCCCACCCTGGGGCCTCATCAGAGGGGAAAGGCTCCACCCCCCCACCCCCCAGCCAGCCTGTCCCCCACCCTGGGGCTGCATCAGAGCTGGTGCCCCGTACTGGGGAAAGGCCCCCTGCGGACTCCCCTCTTCCCCCAAGCCAGCTAGTCCCTGCCCTGGGGCTGGATGGGAGCTGGTGCCTCCTAGAGGGGACATGCCCCATTCGCAGCCCCCCCAAGCCAGCTAGTCCCTGGCCTGGGGCCGGATGGGAGCTGGCGCCCCCTAGAGGGGACAGGCCCCATGCCCCATTCCCCACCCCCCCTTGCGTTCCCGGCACAGCAATGCAAACGGTAGCCCCTTGCCCCCCCTCTGTCTGGGTGTTAACAGTCCGTGTGTCTGTCCGTCCTGCCAGTACTTGAACATCAAGCTGACCGACATCAGCGTGACGGATCCAGAGAAGTACCCCCACATGGTAAGGGGCTGCCCCCCCGCCCCTTGGGGTGCGGAGGAGGGAGCCTTACTGGCGGGGTGCGTGGGGTGGGGAGTGTGGTGAGCTGCGGGAGGTTGTCTGGGTGGGTCTGGTGTCCATGTCTCTGCCCCAGCAGAGGGCGGGGCCACAGACACAGGGGGCAGGCTCTGACCCTCCCCAGCCAGCAGGGGGCGGGGACACGTGGGGGGCCGGGCTCTGACCCTCCCCAGCCAGCAGGGGCCGGGGACACGTGGGGGCCGGGCTCTGACTCACACACACCCCAGCCTGCAGGGGGCGCTCCCCCTAACCCCGCTCTCTCCCCAGCTGTCGGTGAAGAACTGCTTTATCCGGGGCTCGGTGGTGCGCTACGTGCAGCTGCCGGCGGACGAGGTGGACACGCAGCTGCTGCAGGACGCAGCGCGCAAGGAGGCGCTGCAGCAGAAGCAGTGACACCCCCCCCACCCCCCCACGCGCCGCAGGGGGTGCAGGGCGGAGACCTGCCCCTCCCGGCTGCTTCCCGCCCTGGGCTGGTCCCGGAGGAGAGACGTCCACCTCCGGGCCGTAAAATCCCCCCTGCTCGGCAGCCCCTGCCCCTAGACCATGGGGAAACTGGTGCTCCCCCGCCTGGCTGGGAGCAGGAACTGAGCTGATGTCCAGGAGCCCGGACGCCTGGGTTCTTCCTTTTCACCGTGCTCTCCCAGGCCCCGGATGCCTGAGTTTCTCTCTGCAAGCCCAGGGTTCATCTCCACTTGTGCTCAGGAGGGAACAGGAAGAGCAGAGGGGAACCCAGGCATCCGGGGCCCTGCATGGGGGCTCAGCTTCTACTCAAGAGAATTGGCTGAGGGCTGTGTCCTTTCTAGGGCCCCGGACGCCTGGGTTCAACTTGCCTGCCCACCCCCATCTCCCCAGATCTAGGACACCTGGGTTCTGGGTGCTCCCTGAGCTGCCTCTCTCTCATGGGATGAACATCAGGGTGGTTCCTAGGTTTGTCGTGTTCTCCCCCCCCTTGGGGAAAAGATTTTGGGGGGATCCTTTAGTTCCAGTCTGAATCTCCCCAGCCCCCTCTTTCACCTCCGGGGCCATGGCCAGTTAAGCCTCATTTTTATTTTTAAACTCTAATTTCTCCCTGTTCTTTAAGGGGGGTGTTTAGTCCCCCCCCACATCTTTGGGGGGCAGGGACTGAGCTTCTGGGGTGCCGTTAACCCCGGTCGCTCCCTAGCTGGCAAAATCCTGGAAGAGTTGTGGGGCGGTTGAATTTCCTCTCCATTTCCCGGCGGGGGAGGGGGACGATCCTGTTTTGAGTGGGGAGGAGGGCTGGTTTTTTTTAGGGTTTGGGCCGAGGGGGATGAAGGGTTTTTTTTGTATGTTTGATTCGTGGCTCGAAGACTCGGGCGGAATAAAAGTTTGGAGCCTGGTTACAAACGTTTGTTGTTGTTTATGGTGGGGGCTACAGCCTGCTCCAGCCCGGCGTCCTCTCTTGGCCCAGACACCCAGGTTCATCTCCGCGCCCCCTCCTTTCCCCCCCGCCCAGTATAGATGCTGAGCTGCCATCCAGACTCCTGGACGCTTGGGTCGATTTCCCCCCGCCACCCCCCAGGGGAGCAGCAGCTGGGCTCCCATGTAGGGCCCCGGATGCCGGGGTTGATCCATGCTCTACATCTGGGGAAATTGAGGCGCAGAGAGATGTGACTTCCCCAGACTCTTACAAGCAATCTAGGGCTGAGAACCCAGGCGTCCGGGCCCTCAGCCATGACCCAGTCTTCTCTTGTCTGCTGTCTTGATGCTGGCGGTGTGTTCAGGGCCCCCGGAGCAGATGTGGGGTGCGGGCGGGCGGTCCCTTCAGCGGGGTCCATGTTCTCTTTTGCACCAAATGGTGCCTGTCCCTTTAAATAATAGTGCATCATCAAACACTTACTATGACATCACCCCATGGAAGGCACTGCCCCTTTCATGTTACAGCATTGTCCAATGGGGTCCTGGCACTTTAAATGTTACTCAGCAGGCTCCGCCCCTTTCTCAGGATGACCTTATCCTTTGCTAACTTTCTGCCCCTGCCAACACTTACAGCAGGCTCCACCCCCTTTTCACATGCCCTGTCCTAAGGGATCTTTTCCTTTAAGAAATATTACATCATTGGGACTCCATGCTCCTCCCCTTTAGAATCATAGAATCTCAGGGTTGGAAGGGACCTCAGGAGGTCATCTAGTCCAACCCCCTGCTCAAAGCAGGACCAACCCCAATTAGATCATCCCAGCCAGGGCTTTGTCAAGCCTGACCTTAAAAACCTCTAAGGAAGGAGATTCCACCACCTCCCTAGGTAACCCATTCCAGTGCTTCACCACCCTACTAGTGAAAAAGTTTTTCCTAATATCCAACCTAAACCTCCCCCTCTGCAACTTGAGACCATTACTCCTTGTTCTGTCATCTTCTACCACTGAGAACAGTCTAGATCCATCCTCTTTGGAACCCCCTTTCAGGTAGTTGAAAGCAGCTATCAAATCCCCCCTCATTCTTCTCTTCTGCAGGCTAAACAATCCCAGTTCCCTCAGCCTCTCCTCATAAGTCATGTGCTCGAGCCCCCTAATCATTTTTGTTGCCCTCCGTTGGACTCTTTCCAATTTATCCACATCCTTCTTGTAGCGTGGGGCCCAAAACTGGACACAGTACTCCAAATGAGGCCTCACCAGTGCCAAATAGAGGGGAATAATCACGTCCCTCGATCTGCTGGAAATGCCCCTACTTATACAGCCCAAAATGCCGTTAGCCTTCTTGGCAACAAGGGCACACTGTTGACTCATATTCAGCTTTTCGTCCACCGTAACCCCTAGGTCCTTTTCTGCAGAACTGCTGCCCAGCCATTCGGTCCCTAGTCTGTAGCAGTGCATGGGATTCTTCCGTCCTAAGTGCAGGACTCTGCACTTGTCCTTGTTGAACCTCATCAGATTTCTTTTGGCCCAATCCTCTAATTTGTCTAGGTCCCTCTGTATCCTGTCCCTACCCTCCAGCGTATCAACCACTCCTCCCAGTTTAGTGTCATCTGCAAACTTGCTAAGGGTGCAGTCCACACCATCCTCCAGATCGTTGATGAAGATATTGAACAAAACCGGCCCCAGCACCGACCCTTGGGGCACTTTAAATAAGATGTCATCAGATAAGGCTCCACCCCTTCCACTAGACTGCCTTCAGCAGGCTCCTCTAAGCTCCTCCCATTGGCGATGTCCTCAGGCCCCGCCCTCTTTAAGAGTAGCCGTGACTTTACTGGCCAGGCTGTGAGCGGTGGCTTGATGATGTCATAGTGGCTTCTGAAGCCCTGCCCACTTGAAGACTATTGTGCCATCTCCTTCATGAGGTGAGGTCACTGCTGTGGGTCCTGCCCCTTTTAACTGTCTAAGGTTCCACCCCATGGTTGGGGATTGGCTGCTTCACCCCAAAACTGGTGGCTGATTGGCTGGTGTGAGATGGGTGGGGACACAGTGCCAGCCCCTGGGAAGGCAGGGTGAGTCTGCAGTCATGCTTCTATAGAGAGAGCCGGGGTTATAGTGGGTGGGGGCTGGGAGCCGGACTCCTGGGTTCTCTCCCAGCTCTGGGAGGGGTTTGGGGGCTAGTGGTTAGAGGAGGAGAGGGGGGCTGGGAGCCAGACTCCTGGGTTCTCTCCCTGGCTCTGGGAGGCGAGTAGGGGCCGGTGGGTTAGAGCAGGGGGCTGGGAGCCAGGGGCTGGGTTCCCTTCCTGGCTCCTTCCCTATTTAAATGATCACTGTTTAGCACAGCCCCCCCCCATCCCATAAACACTCCCCGAATCCCCATCCCCGCCTGCAGCCTGGGCACCCAGGGGTTAACATCCCCCCCCCCCCCACCACACACAGCTGCAAATGCTCCGCAAATATCCGGCAAATGCTTTGCACCAGCAGGGCTGGTCAGTCCCCACCCAGGCCCCCAGAGACCCCCAAGCAGCAGCCCCCCAGGCCTCCTCCACTCACCGGGAGGAACCCCCGCCCCTCCTGCCCCATTTCCCATTTGCAAACTGTTTGCAGACCCCTGGAGGTTGATTGCAGCTGGTGTCACTGCTGGGGGGGGGAGGGAGCGGAAAGGGGGGACCCCACCCCTTTCTCCCCCCCCCTTCCCAGCAGTCTTTGCAGCTGGCTGCAAGCAGAGGAGGCAGGAGCAGAATTTGCAGGCAAAAGGAGAAACCCAGGTACCTTCCTGCTGCAGAATGGGGGGCGGGGATGGGGCCACGACAGGACCCCGAGGGGCCCTTGGCCTATGGGGGACCCCACCCCAATATTTAGCATTAATGCAACAGGCCCCATAGCTGGACTGCAGGTGGCAAGGAGTCTGAGTCTGTAGGGGGCGCTCTCCCATGGCAGTCTGGGCTGGCGCCCATGCCCCAGTGAGATACTAGGGGGTGCCATGCTGGAGGGAGCGGGGCGGGCAGGGGGTGCTGGATTGCAGGGAGTGGGGCAGGGGCCACTGTGCTGTGGGGAACAGGGCTGTGTGGGGGCGCTGAGGTAGGGGGCTGGGCAGGGGGTGCGTTGGGCTCACACTGTCTTGGAGCAGGGTGCTGGGCAGGGATGGGGAGCTGGGCAGGAGGCTGGGCAAGGGCGTGCGGGGGGCTCACCCCGTCTCTCCCCAGGGGCCGCTCTCCATGCCAGCGCGCCTGGCCCTGGTGGACTGGCTGGACGAAGGCTTCTCCAGCATCATCGAGCTGGCGGCGGTGAGCGAGCCGCGCCGGGACCCCGCCTGGTACCGGCCGGGCCAAGAGGTGGAGGCCCGGTGCCCCCTCTTCAGGGGGCTGAACCGCGCCCGCATCCTGGCCCTCAGTGGTGAGTGAGCGAGCGAGCGCCCTCTGCAGGCTGGGGACCCGCTGCACCGGCCTCCCCACGGCCCTGTTCATCTCCCACACACCCCCTGTCCATCCCCCCACCTCTCCGTCCGTCCCCCGCTCCATCCCCCCACAGACACCCTGTCCGTCCCTCCATCCTGTCTCTCTCTCTCTTCAGGGGACAGGCAGGAGTTGAAGTGGATCCAGGTCCAGGCCGGGGGGTGTCCCAGGAGAAGCTGGGGGGCTGGGACGCTGCGGGGGGCCCCCCACTGCCGGGTGGCGACATGGAGACGGGACACAGTGCCCCCCGGGAGAAGGAAACACAGCACAGGTGGGTGCTGCCCCCCAACCCCTTGCCGGATGCCTGGATCCCATTCCTTGTCCTGGTCTCCAGCCCCCTAGGGGTGAGCGGTGCACAGCCGTCCCGGACGCCTGGGTCCCATTCCCCTAGAGGCCAACAAGTCTCACTCAGTGAATGTTTCTTGTCTCATTCCAGGAGGCGACGCCGATGACGTCACCACCTCGGTGTTTGACCCTGAAGGGACCCAGGTGTCCGGGGATGAGGACGAGGGCCGGGCGACCCCCCAGAGCACCTCGTCCTCCGAAACCTGGCATTCCTCATCCCCCGACGGCCCCCACGTGGACAGCTCTGGCTGCGGGGTTCCCTGCTCCCCTGGCCCTGCGGACCCAGGCGTCCGGGCGGGGCCGGCCGAGCCCTGCACCAGGCCTGAGTGCGAGAGGATGCGGCAGGAGCTGGAGGTGCTGAAGGACCAGTACACCAAGGTGGAGGCTCAGAACGCTGTGCTGACCCAGAGACTTGGTGAGCCCGGATGCCTGGGTCCTCTGGGACGAGGGTGGGGTCTGCTGGGTCAGAGCAGCGGGATGGGATTGGGAACCCAGACACCTGGGTTCTCAGGGAGGGGAGTGGTGGATCAGAGCAGGGGGGCGGGGTTGGGAGCTCGGATGCCTGGGTTCTCAGGGAGGAGCGTGGGAGCAAGTGGTCACTCCTGTTTCCGTTCCCTGCAGGGGGCGATGTGGAGCCGCCCGGGGAGGTGGACGGCGGCTCCGTGCGGCCGGAGCCCGGGCCCTACGAGGACCCTGCGCTACCTCGGAAACACGGGGTGAGCTGGGGGGCAGGGAGTGGGGCGGGGGATAGTGGGGGGCCAGGGGTCCCTATTATAACAGTGTGTCTCCTCCCCCTCCTCCTTCCATCCCTGCTCCTGTCCCCTGCCTGTCCCCCCTCCTCTCCTCACCCCCCCTGCTGCTCCACCCCCACTTTCCTCGGTGCTCCCCTCCCCTCCCCCCAGATGCAGGAGCTGGTGCCGGGAGGGGGCGTGTTCCTCTACCCCGCCCAGCTGGCCCTGGCCCGCTCCAGCGCTCGCAGCCAGACGGCCCTGGCCCGGCTCCTGCTCGACGTCTTCTTCTCCCGCCAGGAGCAGGCGCGGAGCAACCTGTCCGGGGAGAACGGGCTGCGCCGCCTCAGCCCCCCCATCGTCAGCGCCATCGTGGGTGAGTCCGGGGTAGTGGGGGGGGGGCAGGCGATGATATGGCCTGGGGGGGCGGGGTCAGGGTCAGGCAGTAGTATGGACTGGGAGAGGCAATGATGGTATGGCCCGGGGGGGGGGGGGGGGCACGCGGGACAGGCAGTAATATGGCCTGGGAGAGGCAATGATGGTATGGCCTGGGGGGGGCAGGGTCAGGCAATAGTATGGAATGGGAGGGGCAATGATGGTATGGCCCGGGGGGGCGTGGCCAGGCAGTAGTGCGGACTGGGCAGGGTAATGATGATATGGCTGAGGGATCAGGGTCAGGCAGTGGTATGGCCTAGGGGGGCAATGATGGTATGGTCCAGGGTAGGGCAGGATGATGGTATGGCCCAGTAGTGTGTGTCAGGCAGTGGTATGGCCTGGGGGGATGGGGGAGGTCATGGTGATGATACGGCTCAGGTTGGGATAAGTAGTGACACGACCCAGGGGGTGCAAGGCGATGGTATGGCCTGGGGGCGTTAATGGTTGTACGGCCTGGGCAGGGGGTGAGGTAATGGTGCAGCCCAGGAGAGCAAGACAATAATTTAGCCTTGGCGGGGGGTTTATAATGGACTGGTCCATCGTAAGAGTATTCTGGGGGGGGGACTTGCCGCCATTCACCCCTCTTTTCTCTCCTCCCACAGCCTACGCCGTGGGTCAGTCCCAATTCCAGCCCAGCAGCGCCGCCGTCATCAAGAACTCACTGCGCAACAAACTGGGCTGCCTAAGAGCCCCGTCCCGCCAGCAGGGGTCCACCAGGGGGCGCCCCGCGGCCTGAGAGCCCCGTCCTGCCACCAGGGGCTGCCCCGTGGCCTGAGAGCCCCATCCCGCTAGCAGGGGGCCACCAGCAGGGGGCACCCCGCAGCCTGAGAGCCATGTCCCGCCACCAGGGGGCGCCCCGCGGCCTGAGAGCCCCGTCCTGCCAGCAAGGGGCGCCCCACGGCTTGAGAGCCCGTCCCACCAGCAAGGGGTCATCCTGGAGTGCCCCGGGGCCTGAGAGCCCATTTTGTCAGCAGGGGGCACCAGGGGGTGCCCCGTGGCCTGCCAGCCCATCCTGCCCCCAATGGGCACCCCACAGCCTGCCAGCCTGTCTCTTGAGCAAGGGGCCACGAGGGGTCGCCCCATGGCCTGAGGGCCCATCCCGCCAGCAGGGGGCCATGCCACGGCCTGACACCCCCCATCTTCCCAGCAGGGGTGCCCCGGTATGCTGTGAATGGGGAATGGTTCTGCTGGGGCTCTGGTTCCATCTGATCTTGTTTTCTAATCACCAGACTCAATACAGAAGCTTTTTCGACACCTCTGAGTCCCTGGCTCTTTATCTGTGAGAGGCACTCGACTCCTGGGTTCTCTTCTGGCTCTGGGATGGGGGTGGGTCTTAGTGGTTAGAGCAGGGGGAGCTGGGAGCCAGGACTCCTGGGTTCTATTCCTGGCTCTGTGGAATTTCCCACTTCAAAGAGGACCCTGAGGGAATCATCTGAAAGCCCTGAGGTGACAGGGTACAAGGGGGGGGGGGGGGGGGACTGACACACACACTCACACTCTCCTCCCCCCCCACCAGGCAGATCTGTGCTGTGCAGCAGAGGGAATAAAACCTTGGGGGTGGGGCGAGCCCTGAAACCCAGCCCCCACCCCGAGCCGCTTGTGTGTGTGGGGAGAACAAATCTCTCAGCATGGGGTTTGTACCCCCTCTTCTAGCCAAGGATGGGGGGGTATGAACCCATGCTCCCAGGCCAATCCCAGCCTGGATAATTCTCCCCTGCTTCTAATGCCCTCTGAAGTTTCACTAGAAATTCCCCTCCCCAGACTGGGCTGGATCTCCTGCCCCCACCCCACTGGTCACCCCCAATCCCTTCCCTATAGCCCCCGCCCCCCGGGCACGATACACTGAGCTGCAGTGACTCACCCCCGCCACCAGGGGACGCTCCCCAGCGCTTTCCCTCTCTATGACTTTTTCTGCTGTAGGGAGCGTACGTGGGCCACTCTCTCCACCGGTTCTTAGCGCTCTATGACTATCCAAGTGCCTGTCGTATGGCTGGGGCTGACTTCGCAGGTGCCTGACCAGAAATAGCTCCGCCCCCTGCTGAGCTAGTGCGGAGCGGGGCTGGGGCCTCCCTGGGGTCTGGGGGTGACCCGGGCAGCGCGGGTCGGGGAGCAGCTGGCGAGGGGGGTTGCTGGGATCAGGCGGCGCCGCGGGCAGCCCGGGGCGGGTCCTGCAGCCGGGATCTGCCAAAGGCGGAGACACGTGGGGCCGGGAGCAGCTGCCAGGAGCGCAGGTACCGGGCTGGTGTCTCCTGCCCCCCCCCCGACCCCCAACAACGCCACCCCCTAGCACCGACACCCCCTGCCCCATAGATCTTCCCAGCTCCCCGTGCTAGTCCCCCCCCACTGCGCCCCTTCCCTGCCCCGCAACCCCTCCATCATCACCCCCTGTCCCGTAGCCCCCCAGCACTGACACCTCCTGCCCCATAGACCCTCCCAGCCCCCAACCTCCCCGTCCTAATCCCTACAACCACCCCCGCCCCATAGCCCCCACACTATCCCCTGCCCCACTGCCTCCCAGCCCTGACACCCCCTGCCCCATAGACCCTCCCCGCCCCCACACTACACCTTCCCTGCCCCACAGCACCCAGCCCTGACCCCCCCTGGCTCCCATAGAGCCTCCCAGCCCCCCATCTCCCTGGCCTGACACCCCCTGCCCCATAGACCTCCCGCCCTAGCCGCCCCACACTCTACAAGTCTACACCTCTTCCCTGCCCCACAGCCCCTCTGTCATCACCCGCCCCCTGCTCCACAGCCCCCACATTACCCCCGGTCCCTCCCCTGCCCCACAGCCGCTCTGTCATCACCCCCGTCCCACGGCACCTAGCCCTGATAACCCCCGCCCCCATAGAGCCTCCCAGCCCCCCATCTCCCTGGCCTGACACCCCCTCCCTCCCCAGCCCCTCCTGCCCCCCCCCCGAACGACCCTGACGGTACCGCTTCCTCCCCCCGTCAGTTGCATGCCCCCGGCCCTGGTTCATACCCCCTGTCTGCCCCCCTCTGAGCTGCCTGGGGCCCATCCTGTGATGGGGGGTGATGGGGCTGGGTTCCTAGGGCCATTGGCTGGGTCTGGGGGGGGGGGGGGGCTGCTTGGATCGTCCCTCCCCCAATGAAAGCTCCCTTGGCCCCGCCCCAGGGAGAGGAGTCTCGGAGGCGGACACTGGTGCTGGGATTGCGTCAGCCCCGCCGGTGTCAGAGCCCGGCACCGGGTGGGTGGGAGCCGGCGCCCCCTAGAGTGGACAGTCCCCTGCCCCATTCCCCCCAGAGCCAGCCAGTCCCTGCCCTGGGGCCGGGTGGGGGCCGGCGCCCCCTGCAGGGGACAGGCCCCTGCCCCATTCCCCTCCCCCCTCCCCCCAGAGCCAGCCAGTCCCTGCCCTGGGGCCGGGTGGGAGCCGGCGCCCCCTGCAGGGGACAGGCCCCTTGCCTCACCAACTCTTTCTCTCCGTCTCCAGCTCTGCCGTCAGGGTGCCCAGCCCTCGCCATGCCCACCCTGTATCTCTCGCTGCACCCGGACAATTTCCAGAACCACCGGGTGCTGATCGCCGCCCGCTATGCCCCGACGCTGCCCGAGGTGGTGGAGCTGCCGGAGCAGGGGCTCCCCCTGCAACCCCCTGCCTCCTGCCCCCTGCCCAAGCTGCCGGTGTTGGAGAGCCAGCCGGGGGTCTGGGTCTCGGGCCCGGCCGCCGTGGCACATCTCCTGGCCCCGGAGCGGCTGAGGGGGCAGGGGCCAGCCGGGGGTGCTCTGGTGCGGCAGTGGGTGAGCTACGCCGAAGGGGAGATTGCTCCTGCCGCGTGCGCAGTCGCCTTCTCCGCCCTGGGTCTGGCGGAGCAGAGCAAGCAGGTGAGACCGCCCGGACTCCTGGGTTCTCAGGGAGGGGAGTGGGGGGTCTAGTGGTTGGGGTGGGGACTGGGAGCCTGGACTCCTGGGTTCTCAGGGAGGAGAGCGGGGTCTAGTGGTTAGAACGGGGGTGGGTGGGTGCGTGGGAGCCAGGACTCCTGGGTTCCCAGGGAGGAGAGTGGAGTCTAGTGGTTAGAACTTGCGGGGGTGGGGGCAGGCAGGGGTAGGAGCCAGGCCTCCTGGGTTCTCTCCCCAGCCCTGGAAGAGGAGTGGCGGGGAAAGGTGGAGGGTTAGAGCAGGGGGTGGGTGCTAGGACTCCTGGGTTCCCAGGGAGGGGAGTGGGGTCTAGTGGTTGGGATGGGGGCTGGGACTGGGAGCCAGGACTCCTGGGTTCTCAGGGAGGAGAGCGGGGTCTAGTGGTTAGAACGGGGGTGGGTGGGTGCGTGGGAGCCAGGACTCCTGGGTTCCCAGGGAGGAGAGTGGAGTCTAGTGGTTAGAACTTGCGGGGGTGGGGGCAGGCAGGGGTAGGAGCCAGGCCTCCTGGGTTCTCTCCCCAGCCCTGGAAGAGGAGTGGCGGGGAAAGGTGGAGGGTTAGAGCAGGGGGTGGGTGCTAGGACTCCTGGGTTCCCAGGGAGGGGAGTGGGGTCTAGTGGTTGGGATGGGGGCTGGGACTGGGAGCCAGGACTCCTGGGTTCTCAGGGAGGAGAGCGGGGTCTAGTGGTTAGAGCGGAGGGGTGGGGGTAGGAGCCAGGACTCCTGGGTTCTCTCCCCAGCCCTGGAAGAGGAGTGGGGGGACATGGAGAGGGTTAGAGCAGGGGGTGGGTGCTAGGACTCCTGGGTTCCCAGGGAGGGGAGTGGGGTCTAGTGGTTAGAGCGGCAGGGGGTGAGGGGGAAGGAGCCAGGACTCCTGGGTCCCGTGTCTGTTGCATTACCCTGGCGTGTCTCTCTGCCCTGCCAGGTGGTGGAGCGGGCGCTGGCTGAGCTGCGCCGGGCGCTGGCCGTGCTGGACGGGCACCTGAAGCTGCGCACGTACCTGGTGGATGAGGCTGTGACGCTGGCGGACGTGACCGTGGCCTGCGCCCTGCTGCTGCCTTTCAAATACGTGGGTGCCCAGCTCTCCTCCCCCCCACGATCCACTCTCCCAGCTGCTGGGTGGGGGTGTGTGACAGGAGAAGGAAGAGAAATGGGGTGGGGGGACTGATAAGGCAAGATACCCCCACCCTCTCCCCCACACACTGGGGATCAGGGAGCGGGTGGGGCTAGAAGGTCAGTTTTGTTTGGGAACCTGTGTTGTTCGTCCGTCCCTCCCCGATCTTTATTGCCAATAATAATGTTTCCCTTCTCTGATTTCAATAATGGTATCTTCTTCCCCCCCATTCCAATGATGGTATTGCCCCTCCTGAATTCCAGTAATGGTATCTCCCCTCCCCACCCCCACCCCCCACAATTCCATTAATGGAATTGCCTGATATGGTCTGCCTCCTCCAATTTCAATAATGGTATCTCCCCCTTCCTCAGTTCCAATAATGGTATCGCCTGATATTTGCCTTCCCCCTTCTCAATTCCAGTAAGGGTATGTTTCCTCCTCAAGTCTAATAATGGTATTTCCTGATATTGTCACTCCCCCCCCCCCCCCAATAATGGTATCTTCCCCCTCCTTTCCTGATAAGGATTTCTTCTCATTCCTCCACCCTGGAATAATATTGGTATCTCCTGATTCCCCTCCCTCGTATACTGATAACGGTTCCCCCCCGCAATCTGTCATGGTCTTTCCCCAGGTGCTGGACCCCCCCAGCCGGGCTCCGTACCCCAACGTCACGCGCTGGTTCCTGACTTGCATCAACCAGCCCCAGTTTCAGGCCGTGCTGGGACCGGTGAAGCTGTGTGAGCAGGCGTGTGGGGGTGCCCCCCCCAAACCGGAGACCCATAGTAAGTGACCCGCCAACACCTGCCCAGAGCACCCCCTTCCAAGCCGCCTCCGCCGGCAATGCCCCGACTGCGTTCGCTTTGTGATAACCTGCGGAACTCCCTGCTACTGGATATTACAGAGTGGATACTGAGCTGGATTGACCCAGGGCTCAGATTCATGGGGGCTGTGGTGGGATGGGTCTGATTGGGGGGCAGGACTGGGATGGGGGTACCGGCTTGGATGAGCCCATTGATCTGATCTGGGGGCTGGGTCCGCTGGTGTAATCTGGAGGGGTAGGGGAGAACGGGGGGGGATACCTGGCTGGCATGACCCGCAGGTCAGATTCATGGTGGCAGGCATGGGATACTGTGCCGGATGGACTCATAGGTATTATCCAGCCTGTTTTTTTCCCCCCAGAGCGTGTGGCGCCTGCAGACATGGGACCAGCACCAGGGTCAGCCCCTGCCCCTTGGGAGGCCCCCGTCAAGAGCGCCTCTCAGCTCAAGAAAGAGGCGAAGAAGAAAGAGAAGCTGGAGAAATTCCAGCAGAAGAAGGAGAAAAGCCAACAGCAGCAGGGGGAGGTGAGAGAAATGCGGCCAGCTCTGGGGCGGGGTGGCTGGGGAACAGCTGCGTGGAACGCCGCATGAGAGTTTGAGAGGGGACCGTGAAGCCGTTTTGAAATCACAGGCCACATTTTAGCGAGGGCACAATCGAGTCAGCTGAGTTGGGGCCCGGCCAGGATGCCGGGGTTCCCACCCCAACTCTTTGGGGGAGAAGTACCAGGGTTCTGCAGTGAGCATGCTGGCGCCCCTGCTGCCCCCAACCTTGTTTCCTGCAGCACAGCGCCCCCCCAGTGGAGAAGGGCAGTATGACCCAGCCTTTCTCTCTCCTTCTCTCCTTTCCCCACAATCCTTCCCACGGGAGCCAGAAAAAGGCAAAAGCCGAGAAGAAGGAGAAGAAAGACCCCGGGGTTCTGACCTACGACGCCCCCACCCGCCCGGGGGAGAAGAAAGGTACGGGGGACGGAGGGAAGGCATTCGGGCTGCGATTCAGGGGAAGGAGGGGGCTGCTCGGCACCAGGGCCTCCCACCCGAACCCAGCCCCCCATGGCAAAGGGGAGATTGGTGCCGGTCTCAGCTGGTGGGGTCGGGGGATGCTGCCAGCAGTCGGTTGATGGATGGTTGGGTTGTTGGGGGGGTTGGTTGGTTGGGGGGTGGACAAACAGATGAACGGCCGGACTGACAGATCAGCTTTAGAACTTTTCGGGCTCTGGATCCTGGAGCCGGGTTGGCTGACCGATGACGGGCTGGTTAACGGGGCCAGTCGTTTGCGTGTTTGTCCCCAGTTGCTGCTCTGCTGTGGGCCCCTCCCTCCCAGTGCCGGGGGCACAGATCAGGACCCTGGGGGGTCCCTGCTCAGGGCTCTCTGTCCTTCCCCTGCAGACGTGACTGGCCCCATGCCTGATGCCTACAGCCCGCAGTACGTGGAGGCGGCCTGGTACCCGTGGTGGGAAAGCCAGGGCTTCTTCAAACCTGAGTATGGGGTGAGTGGGGCCGGGCGGGGGCCCGAGGTTGGAATCGAGTGGCCCCCAGATAACAGGAATCACCTCTGTGGGTGGGAGCAGTAGGGGGGATAAGGCACATGATGGGAGGGTTCTGGGTAAGCCAGCAGGGGGAGTGCTCTCACGCACACCCAAGGCAGGGCTGGTCCCCTCCAGCAGGGGGCACTGATGCACCTATACCCACGTGCGGGGTTATTTCGGGTGCTGCCGAACCGGGACTTGCCTTGGCCTCCCGAGACTCAGCCTCATGTGCTCATGGGGACTCGCTCTCCAGGGGCAGTGCGGGGGTTGTGACACGCAGCCTGGGCTCTCCTAACTCTCCCCCTGCTCCCCCCACCCGCCAGCGGCGACGCGTCTCGGAGCGGAACCCCGAAGGGCTCTTCATGATGTGCATCCCGCCCCCCAACGTCACCGGCTCGCTGCACCTGGGTCATGCGCTCACCAACGCCATCCAGGACGCCCTGACCCGCTGGTGAGATGCCCCCACATCTGCCCCCGGCCCCCCAGCTCTGCCCGTGCCCCTCACTCCCGACCCACAGCCCCCAGGGCTCCCCCCCATCCCTGCCGGTGCCCCTCACTCCCGACCCGCAGCCCCCAGGGCTCCCCCCAGCTCTGCCGGGTCCCCTCACTCCCAGCACAGAACCCCCCCCCCCAGCTTTGCCAGTGCCCCTCATGCCCACCCCACAGCCTCCACCAGTCCAGTCCTGGGGCTCCCCCCAGCCCTGCCGGTGCCCCTCACTCCCGACCCGCAGCCCCCTGGGCTCCCCCCAGCCCTGCCGGTGCCCCTCACGGCGGCTGTGGCGTCCCGGCAGGCACCGGATGCGCGGTGAGACGACGCTGTGGAACCCGGGCTGCGACCATGCCGGCATCGCCACGCAGGTGGTGGTGGAGAAGAAGCTGTGGCGGGAGCGGGGGCAGACGCGGCACGACGTGGGCCGGGAGGCGTTCGTCCGCGAGGTCTGGAAATGGAAGAACGAGTGAGTGCCGGGATGGGGTCCCCCCCCACAGCACAGCACAGCCCCCGATTGCTGCCGCGGGGCCCGCCCGGGCTGCCAGGGTAGAGCTCCCTGCAGCCCAGCACCCCGAGCACCCCCCTGATTCTCCTCTGTCTCCCCCAGGAAGGGCGACCGGATCTACCATCAGCTCAAGAAGCTCGGATCGTCCATGGACTGGGACAGAGCCTGCTTCACCATGGACCCGGTACACTCGGCCTTGCGCCGCGGGGCCTTTACCTCTAGGGGGCGCCGGCTCCCTTCCAGCCCCAGGGCGGGGACTGGCTGGCTCAGGGGGGTGGGGAATGGGGCAGGGGCCTGTCCCCTCTAGGGGGTGCCGGCTCCCCTCCGGCCCCAGGGCGGGGACTGGCTGGCTCAGGGGGGCAGGGAATGGGGCCCGGCGCCTGTCCTCTCTAGGGGGCGCTGGCTCCCCCCCGCCCCCAATGCAGGGAACATCCCACGATCCCCATCCCTGGGGGGTGGTCAGAGGTCACGCTGGGGTGGCGTGGGTCGGAGTCAGCCCCGTGGGAACTTGCTTCGCGTGTCGGAGAATCTCCCTACGTGGGTAGCAGTGCGGGGCGCAGGACACGGGGTTGTGTGGTCCGACGTCTCTCCGGCCGGGGGCAGGGATCTCACCTCTCCTCTTGCTCCTCCGCAGAAACTGTCCTACGCTGTCCAGGAGGCCTTCGTCCGGCTGCACGAGGAGGGGGTGATCTACCGCAGCAAACGCCTGGTCAACTGGTCCTGCACCCTGCACTCGGCCATCTCCGACATCGAGGTGTGTGTGCAGGGGGAGGGGCTGGGCTCGGAGCTGGAGGCGGGGTGGCGCGGCAGCTAGAGGGGCTGGCGGGTGGTTTGGTGACGTCTTGGCTCCCCCCGTCCACAGGTGGATAAGAAGGAGCTGCCCGGCCGGACCCTCCTGCCCGTCCCTGGGTACAAGGACAAGGTGGAGTTTGGGGTGCTGGTGTCATTCGCCTACAAGCTCGAGGACTCAGGTAGGGCCAGGGAGGGGGACAGGGACAGGGAACAGGACACGGAGCCTTTTCCCTCTTGGGGGCGCCCGCTCCGATCTGGCCCCAGGGCAGGGACTGGCTGGCTCAGGGGGGCAGGGAATGGGGCACGCGGCCTGTCCCCTGTAGGGGGCGCCGGTTCTGATCTGGGGCGGAGGGTGGGGGAATGAGGCCTGTCCCCTTCAGGGGGCGCCGGTTCTGATCCGGGGCGGGGGGGCTGGCTCGGGGGGGTCTCACCGTCTGACTCTCTCCCCACAGACGAGGAGGTTGTCGTGGCGACGACGCGGGTGGAGACCATGCTGGGGGACACGGCCGTGGCGGTCCATCCGCAGGACCCCCGCTACCAGGTACCTGCCCGGGGGTGGGGATCGTGTGAGCTTGGGGAGGGAGGGGGTTGCAGGGTGACCCCTGGGGGTGTCTAGCTTTGGGGTCCCCCATGTGACCCCCTCTTCTCCCTGTTCCAGCATCTCCATGGGAAGCACGTCCTGCACCCCTTCACCGGGCGGCGCCTGCCCATCGTCTGCGATGACTTCGTGGACATGGGCTTCGGGACCGGTACGGGGATGGGGCCTAAGGCAGGGGCGGGACCTAGAGGAGAGGTGGGAATGTGGGAGGGGCCTATAGTGGAGTGAATTGGGGAGGGGCCTAAGGGAAAAGGAAGCAGAGGCGGGGCCTAATGGAGTTGGGGTGAGGCCTGACAGAGAGGAGCCAATGGGCCCAGGGTCTAGTGAATGGGGGCGGGGCCTAGGGAGGTGTGATGGGAAACACAGGAGGGGCCCAGCCAAGGGAAGTGAAGGGGGGGTGGAGTGACTTGGGGTGGGGGGGCGTGGCCTAGAGTCATGGGAGGGGCTGTGGGGCGTGGAGTGAATATGGGGCTGGGGGCAGGTCCCAGGGTTGTGGGAGGGGCCTCAGGGAGGTGCGTGCCTGGGGAGTGGAGTGAGGCTGGGGGTGAAAGGGGAGGGTCCCCTGGGCTGCAGCGAATCGCGAGGTGTGTCTGACGCCTGTGTGCCCCACCCCCAGGTGCGGTGAAGGTCACCCCGGCCCACGACCACAACGACTACGAGGTGGGGCAGCGCCACGGCCTGGACTGTGTCACCATCATCGACGACAGCGGGTGCCTCATCAACGTGCCTCCCCCCTTCCTGGTATGGGGGGGACCAGCAGGCTGGGGCAGGTGGATACTGAGCTGGGTGGGCCATGGGGTCGGACAGGTGGTGTCAGCAGCGGGGCATCAAACTGGGTGTGGGGGGATTCCTGGGTCTGATCTAGGACAGGAGATACCGGACTGGATGACCCCTGTGGGGGGTCTGATCGGTGGTGGTAGCGGTGGGATACCGGGCTGGATGGGCCCCAGGGATCTGAGACCTCCTTGGTTCCCCTCCAATGCAGGGTATGAAGCGGTTCGAGGCCCGGGGGGCTGTGCTGGAGGCCCTGAAGCAGAAGGGGCTGTTCAAGGAAGTCAAGGACAACCCCATGGTGGTGCCGGTGTGCAGGTGAGGGAGGACTCTTTGATGGGGCGGAGGGATATCCTGAGAAGAGGGCTGGAGTTAGAGTGGCACTTGCTGAGGGAGGCAGAGGGGTATCTGTGAAGAGGGGGTGGTTTTCCAATGGGAGGGGTAGATGTGTGAAGAAGTGGGGGAACTATTTTGAGTGGCGGAGGGATATGCGTGGGGTAGGCTGATGGTGTAGGGGGACGTGTTTTGAGTGCAGAGGGGGATGGGGTGTGGCAGGATACAGGGAGTCGGGGTGCAAGGGGAGGGTCTCTGTGGGGGAGCGGAGGGATATCTGCATCAAGAAGGCTGTGGGGGATGGGTATCTGAAGGAGAGGTGAGGCCGGCTCTCGGTGGTGGAGGGATATGTGTGCAGAAAGAAGGAGGGGGATGCTGAGGAGGGATAACTCTTTGTGAGGGGGTGGAGGGATATTGGTGTGAGGAGGGATATTGGTGTGAGGAGGAATATCTGCGCGGGGGGGTGGAGGGATATCAGCACGTGGGCGGGCAGGGACTCTTTGTGAGGGAGCCGAGGGATATTGGTGTGAGGGGGTGGAAGGATATTGGCACGTGGGCAGGGAGGCGGTTGCTTTGGTGGGCGCAGAGGGATATCGGCGCAGGGGAGTGGAGGGATATCGGCGTGTGGACAGGGAGGGGGACTCTTTGGGGGGGTTGTGGAGGGATATCAGTGTGAGGGGGTGGAGGGATATCCGTGCATTGGCAGGGAGGGGGACTCTTTAGAGGCGTGGAGGGATATCGGGGCAGGGGTGGGCACGGACTATTTGTGAGGGGGTGGAGGGATATTGGTGCATGGGCAGGGAGGGGGACTCTTTGAGGGAGTGGAGGGATATTGGCGTGGGGGGTGGAGGGATATCGGCATGTGGACAGGGAGGGGGACTCTGTGGAGGGATATCAGGGCGGGGGTCACTTGGGCAGGTGAAGGAAATCAGTGCGCGGTTAGGCCCCCGAGTGCGGGGGGGCTCCTGAGGGATATGGGGGCACCAGAAGGCTGCCCCGCGAGGGGAGTGATGGGGCTGGCGGAAGGACACAGGGACTATTTGTCACCCCCCAGCCGCTCGAAGGACGTGGTGGAGCCGCTGCTGAAGCCGCAGTGGTACGTGCGGTGCGAGGGGCTGGCCCGGGGGGCGGCCGACGCCGTGCGCCGCGGGGACCTGCGCATCCTGCCCCACTTCCACTGCAAGACCTGGTTCCAGTGGATGGACAACATCAGGTGAGGCCACGGGGACGCTCCCTCCGCTGCAGCGGCAGTAGTAGGGCTTTTATCTGCCCTGCCCTGCACCGCAGAGGCAGTAATATCCCAGGTGAGTCTGAGGCGCTTTCTCCCCCAGGGACTGGTGCATCTCCCGGCAACTGTGGTGGGGCCACCGCATCCCAGCCTACTTCGTCACCGTCGATGACTCCTCGGTGCCCCCCGGAGAGGTGAGGGGGGGCAGAAACCCCAGGAAATACTGGGGGGGGGGGGCGCGCGAATCTGTGTCAGGGCCCACCCCAAAACCATGGGTGTGGGGCAGTATTGGGGGGCAGCAGGAGGAAACAGACACAAGGGAATTCGGTTTGGATTCACGTTAACCTGTGGAACTCACTGCAACAGGATTTTGCAACTGGGGAGACGGGGCCAGATAGAGCCCTGGGTCTGAGCTGGGAGGGGCAGGACATCGGGGTAGATGGTCCCAGGGGGTCTGAGCTGGAGAGGAGGGCGGGATGCCGGGGTTGATGGGCCCGTGGGTTTGACGTCTGGGAACCCCCCTCCCAGGACACGGACGGCCGATACTGGGTGAGCGGGCGGAGCAAAGAGGAGGCCAAGGACAAAGCGGCCAAGGCCTTTGGGGTGACCCCGGACAAAATCTCGCTGCGGCAAGGTATGGCCGGGGGGGCGGGGGGGTCCGGGGGCTGCGGGTCGGGAGTGAGGGGCGCCCCCTGTCGGTCCCCTGCGGCGTTGCCGGGCGCGCGCCCGCGGCTCCTGTAGTAACATCCGTTGCTCTTGTTCCCAGACGAGGACGTCCTGGACACCTGGTTCTCCTCCGGCCTCTTCCCGTTCTCCATCTTCGGCTGGCCCAACGCTGTGAGTCTGAGACGCGGGGGTGGGACCCAGGCGTCCGGGACAGGGGTGCAGGGCTCTCACCCCCGGGAGGGGCTGGGGGGCGGGAAATGGGACCCAGGCGTCCGGGTCGGCAGCACAGGGTACCCACACCTAGGTCGGGGGGTTGGCGGAGACCGGGTTGGGGAATGGGACCCAGGTGTCCGGGACAGCAGCAGCGCGGGGCGCTCACCCCTGGGGAGGGATGGGAAGGAACCCAGGCGTCCGGGACGGCAGCACAGTGGGGGAGGGGGCGGGGAACGGGACCCAGGTGCCCGGGACGGCAGCACAAGGGCTCTCACACCTGGGGAGGGATGGGAAGGAACCCAGGCATCCGTGTCGGCGGGACAGGGCGCTCACCCCGGGGTGTGGGGGGCGGGGAACGGGCTGGGGAATGGGATCCAGGCCTCCGGGACGGCAGCAGTGCAGGGCACCCACCCCTGGGGGGACCAGAGACCAGGCTGGGGAATGGGACCCAGGCGTCCGGCTCTGCCCGTCACCGTCTGTCCGTCCCGGCAGAGCGAAGACCTGCAGGTTTTCTACCCGGGGACCCTGCTGGAGACGGGCCACGACATCCTCTTCTTCTGGGTGGCGCGGATGGTCATGCTGGGGCTCAAGCTGACGGGGAGGCTGCCCTTCCGCGAGGTGAGAGCCGGGCCTGGCGCCCCCCCCCCCCGCCAGCATGGCGCCCCCCAGCCCCGCCCTGGTGCCTCGGGGCAGCCCTGACCCCGCCCTGCCCGGCTGTGTGTGTTTCAGGTTTACCTGCACGCCGTCGTCCGCGACGCCCACGGCAGGAAAATGAGCAAGTCGTTGGGCAACGTCATCGACCCCCTGGATGTGATCAGCGGGATCACGCTGGAGGTAACCGCTGAGGGGGGGACATTGGCCCCCCCAAACCCATCCTCCCAGATGTTACCAAACCCCTGCCCTGCCACGTAGCCCGACAGCCGCCTGGATCGGCAGGGGACTCCCCGTCTGTGCCTAGGGCGGGGTTAGCCGGAAGTCGCCCATCAGTAGGTTTCAGAGTTAACGGCCCGTGGCGATTGCTCGGGCGGCACGTGGCTCTACGGGCGATGGGCCCATCTCCCCAGTCGGCACCGTTCTGAGCCGTGTCCGTTCTCCCCCTGCAGGGTTTGCATGCGCAGCTCCTGGAGAGCAACTTGGAGCCGGCCGAGGTGGAGCGAGCCAGGCAGGGCCAGGTGAGGGGCTTGGAGGGAGCGGGGACCCGTGGGGCCAAATGTGGGGGGCAGGGAGGGGGGACAACGGGGTTGGCTGGGAGTTGATTCCCCTCTTCTGCCCCCCCGCAGAAAAGCGATTACCCCGCTGGGATCCCGGAGTGCGGCACCGATGCCCTGCGCTTCGCCCTGTGCGCGTACACCACCCAGGGTGAGTTCCCCGCTTCCCCCCGAGAGCCCTGCCATGGGGCCGGGACAGGATCCCCCGGCTGAGCCAGCCCCACTGCTCCCAGCCCCGGCTGCCCCCGCAGCTCCCCAGCCCCCCGGCTGATCTGGGCTGGGTTTGCCCCCAGCCAGCCCCTTCTGTGCCGCTCCTGGACCCATGGGGGAGCCGTGCAACCTACACGGGGAAACTGAGGCACGTGCCGGTGCCATAAAAACACGATGGGAAATTCCCTCTTGGGCTCTGGCTCCGTCTCTCTGTGGACTCTGGTGTCTCCACAGCGCCGCCCTGACCCCAGCCGCCCGCCCCCTTCGTTGTCCGGCTTGGGGCCTGGCTCTGCCCCATAGCGACGGCTGGGGACCGGCCACCCATTGCCATGGGTCGGTTTCAGCGAGCCCTTTAGTGCCCCATCTGCACCACCCCAGAGATGTAAGCCCCGCCCTGGCTTCTGAACTCCTCCCAGGCAGAGCCCCCAGGGAAACTGAGGCACACGTCAGCCTCATGAAAACACGACCCCAATTCCCACTTTGTCACCCCCACCCTTTGCCTCGCCCGCCAGGCCGCGACATCAACCTGGACGTGAACCGCATCCTGGGCTACCGGCACTTCTGCAACAAGCTCTGGAATGCCACCAAATTTGCCGTCCGCGCCCTGGGGCCCGGGTTCAAGCCTCCGCCGGGACCGGAGGTGAGAGGGACCCGCAGCCCGGCGCCCCCCACTCAGCGCCTGCCCCACTCCCTGCAGCCCGACACCCTCTGCTGAGACCCCCGTTCCCCGCCCTGCTCCCCACAGCCCAGTGCCCCCTGCCCCACTCCCTGCAACCCGGCGCCCCCTGCTGGGCTCCCCCCACCCCAGCGCCCCCCCTGCTGCCCGCAGCCCAGGTCTCCTCTTGCTGCCCTGGGGCAATGGGGCCAGCCCTGACTGCCGGGGAGAGCCCGCTGCCCCAGCTTGTGCCCCCCGCTCACCGGCGTCTCCCCCCGGCTCCAGCCCAGCGGCGCCGAGAGCCCGATCGACCGCTGGATCCTGAGCCGGCTCAGCCTGGCCGTGGAGCTGAGCGACGCCGCGCTCCGGGCCTACGACTTCCCGGCCGCCACCACGGCCGCCTACAGCTTCTGGCTCTACGAGCTCTGCGACGTCTACCTGGTACGGGGGGGGGCTGGGGGGGGCTGGCCCCAGGGCGGGGGGAGATATGGGACACGAGGCTTTTCCCCCACCTGGGACGCCAGCTCCCGGCTGGCTGGGGGGCGGGACATGGGGCTTCCCCCCCAGGACAGGGAATGGGGTGGCTCCGGGAGAGGGGACCTGCCCGTGTCCCCCCCCCCCGCCCCCCCAGGGCCGCCGGCTCTGACCCGCCCCTCCCCCCAGGAGTGCCTGAAGCCGGTGCTGGCCGAGGGGGCGGCGCCCGCGGTGCTGGCCGCCCGCTGCACCCTCTACACCTGCCTGGACGCCGGCCTGCGGCTCCTCGCCCCCTTCATGCCCTTCGTCAGCGAGGAGCTTTTCCAGCGCCTGCCCCGCCGCGCCCCCCACGCGCCCCCCAGCATCTGCGTCACCCCCTACCCCAGCACCCAGCAGGTAACCGGCGGGGGGAGCCCAGGGCTGGGCTAGCAGGGGCTGCGGATCGGGAGTGAGGGGCACCGGTAGAGCTGGGGGAGCCCAGGGCCGGGCTAGCGGGGGCTGCGGGTCGGGAGTGAGGGGCACCAGCCGGGCAGGGGGGGCCCCAGGGGCTGCGGGTCGGGAGTGAGGGGCACCGGTAGAGCTGGGGGAGCCCAGGGCCAGGCTAGCAGGGGCTGCGGGTCGGGAGTGAGGGGCACCAGCCGGGCAGGGGGGGCCCCAGGGGCTGCGGGTCGGGAGTGAGGGGCACCAGCCGGGCAGGCGGGCCCCAGGGGCTGTGGGTCGGAAGTGAGGGGCACTGGGGCTGGGCTAGCAGGGGGCTGCGGGTCGGGAGTGAGGGGCGCCATTAACCCTTTCCCCTCCACTCTAGTTCTGCTGGCGGGACGGGGGGCTGGAGGGCTCGGTGGAGTTTGCGCTGGGCATCGTCCGCGCCGTGCGCTCCCTGCGGGCCGACTACAACCTCACCCGGACCAGAGCCGACTGTGGGTATCAGCCCCCCCCCCGAGCCCCCTGACATCTGACCCCTCCCCCAGCACCCCCTGACCTCCCCCCGTTGCCCCCTCCCCAGGTTTCCTGCAGTGCCTGGACGCGGGCGCGGCCGACGCCGCCCGCCGCTGCTCCGCCTACATCGGCTGCCTCTCATCCTCGGGGCTGGTGCGGGTGCTGGGCCCGGGCGAGGCGCCCCCTGCTGGCTGCGCCGTGGCCGTCGCCTCTGACAAGTGCACTGTCCACCTGCTGCTCAAGGTGAGGGGCAGGGAACCCAGGCGTCCGGGCCGGCAGCAGAGGGCTCTCACCCCCAGGGGGCTGGGGACTGGGATGGGGATTGGACCCAGGCGTCCGGGCCGCCCTGTGGGGTGCTCTCCCCTAGACAGCTGGCACCAGCGACCGGGACCCAGGTGTCCAAGACGGCCCTGCGGGGGGCTCTCCCCAGCAAGCGTGACCCTGGCGTGCGGGCGGCCTTCTGTGGAGCTCTCCCCAGAGGACCGGAGCGAGCGAGCGGGACCCCAGCGTCCGGGGCAGCCCTGAGGGGGGCTCTCCCCAGCGAGCGGGACAGGACCCTGGCGTCCGGGCGGCTGACGGGCAGGGCGCTGTGCTCCCCCAGGGTCTGATCGACGCGGAGAGGGAGATCTCCAAGCTGGCTGGGAAGCAGAGCGAGCTGCAGAAGCAGATCGAGCGGCTGCGGGAGCGGATGGAAACCCCCGATTACGGCGCCAAGGTGCCCCCCAAGGTGCAGGAGGCCGACGCTGCCAAGGTACCCGGCTGCCCCCCAGCTGGGGACTCCCACCCTCATGCTTCAGGGCAGGGCCCCCTGCTGGGGTCAGGAAGGGACAGTCCTCGGGGCACTGGCGGGGCTGTGCTGGGGGGCTTGGGAGGAGATGCTGTGCAGGGGGGGGGACAAGGCAGGGAGACTGGGAAGAGGGAGGCGGGGGTGCTGTTATGTGGGGGGAGGGCTGTGCTGGGGGGGCAGGCAGGGGTTGTTGGGGGACTAGGGAGCATGGAGCACTGTGTTATGTGGGGGGCGGGCAGGGAGGCTGGGGGCTGGGCAGGGGTTGCTGGGGGAGGCGCTGTGCTGGGGGGGGGCCAGGCCTCACCCCCCCCCCCTCACGCCCGGCCCCGTGTCCCCCGCAGCTGCAGCAGAGCCGGACCGAGCTGCAGAAGGTGACGGAGGCGGTGGAGACTTTCCAGAGGATGATCTGAGACGGACGGACCCCGTGGCTCCTTTTCTCCCCCCCCCGCTCCCCGCTGGGGGCTGCCCCATGGCTGGCTCAGTTTCTTCCTGCCCCCCTCCGCTCTCCGGTTCCACCCCACCCCCTGCTGAATCTATTTTTTTTTTTGTGGTGGAGATATTAAACTATTTTGCTGATTTAGAAAAGCCTGGGGCTTCCTTGGGGTGTCTGGGGGGGGGGGCTGCACCTTGGGGGGTGCCGGTCCCCCAGAGATGTGGGGCGGGCTGGCCGCTGCAAGGAGGCGGGAGCTGAGTGCGGGATTTGAGCTGGGGTTTTCCCCGGGGGGGCTCCCTCCGCTACTAGCAGCAGGTGGGCTTTTATCCTCCCTTGCCGTGGGGCACCGGGTCCGACTCACCCTTCTCTCTCCCCCCCCCCCCCCCCCCCAGCGCTAGGGTATTCGGGCCCCAAAGGGGGCAGGGGCTGTTGGGATTTGGGGGGTGAGGTGTCTGAGGGGGCCGGGGGGGAAGAGGATGTGGGGTCTAGGGGGAGGGAAGCAGGACCCCAGCCAGCCCCTCGTCCCCCCCAGCTATGGGGCTGGGCTGGCTGGGTTGCAGCCGCCCCCTGGAAGCCGTTTCCCCTCGTCCCGGCTCTGCCAGGCCGGGGGTGACTCAGCTCTGGGCCCGGGGCCAGGCACCAGCTTGGCTGTCGTCTGAGCCGCACTGCGGGTGGGGGGAGGGCATGGGACCCAGGTGTCCGGGACGCTAACACAGGGCTTGCGCCCCTAGGAGGGCAGGGAGGGGGGGATCCTGGCGGGGGAGCGGGGGTGGCTGGGAGCCCAGACTCCTGGGTTCTGACTCTGGGAGGGGAGTGGGGTCTAGTGGGTTACAGGGGCGAGGAGCCAGGTTCTGTCCCTGCCTCTGTGCCTCAGTTTCCCCTGGTGGGATTTTCTCCCCTGGCAGCCCCCCCTCCGCCCCCTCGGCAGAAAGGGGCGTGGCCCGGCCCCTCCCTCTCTCCTGTACTTGGGCTGTCACTCCAGCCGGAGCTGGGAGCTGCGTAGGGGGCTGGGTGTGTGTGTGGGGGGCACCGCCCTGGGGGGGGGGGCAGAAGTGGGGGAAGGCACCAAGCAGAGAAGGCTGGAGCCAGCCAGGTACGGAGAACCCCGCGTTGTGGGGGGTTAGGGGGTGCTGGGAGCAGGTGGGGGGTGATGCCCTGGGGGAGGCAGGGGCTGGGTTAGGGGGTGCCTGGGGGAGGGGTTCAGCTCTGGGGTCTCTCCCCTGGTTGAGCTGGTGGCTAGGGGGCCACGCTGGGACCCACGTGGGTGAGGAGTTACGGGGGGGAGGGGGGTGTTGGGATCACTGGGTTTTTTTTGGGGGGGGGGGAGCTTGCGGGAGGAAACCCAGGCGTCCGGGGGCGGGGGCAGGCGTTTGGGGGTGTTTGTGTTGGTCTCTAGGGAGTTGAGTGTGTGTGTGGGGTCTGCTAGCAGTTGGATGTGTGGTCTCGGGGGTGGGGGGGTGGGAAAGTGTGTGTGTGTGTGTGTGTCCCAGTTGGTCGGGAGGAGGGTCTGGCAGTGTGTGTGGGGGGGTGTGGGGGGTGTTGTCTATATGTGGGGAGTGGGGGATGTGTTGTGTTATCTCTCTCCAGGGGATTGAGTGTGTTGTGTTGTACGGGGTGGTGTGTGTGGTGGTGGCGGGGAGGTGTCTAAGCAGGTGTTGTGGTGTGTGGGTGTTGTGTGTCTCTGGGCGGTGTTAGGGTCGGGTTGTGCTGTGGGTTGTGTTAGGGTGTCCACGGTTGTGCGGTGGGGTGTGTTGTGTCTCGGGGGTGGGGGGGAGCTGCTGGTTGTGTGGGTGTGACACTGTGGGGGGGGGCTTGGGGGGGGCTCTGCTGTTTGGGACCCCCAAGGAGGCTGGATCCCAAATCCCCTCCCCCACCCCCCGCCCCAAACCTGCCCTGCTGAGGACACATCCCAGCTTCCCAGTTGGGCTAACCTGTGGGGGGCAGCCCCCCCACACCTCCTGGGTCCTGACCGGGGCGGGGGGCAGTGTGGGGGGAAGGGGAGGGCAGGGTGGGGGGAAGGGGAGGGCAGGGGGTTGCCTGGGCAGCCGCTGCTCCTTGGGAGAGGAGCGAGAACCCAGGAGTCCGGGCCCGTTACTCCCCCGGGACCCCGCCCCGGTCTCCGCCCTGCTGCTCCGCAGAGATAACGCCGGGGGGACAGCGGGGGGGCGGGGCTCAGCAGGAGGCGCTGGGGAGCGGGGCGGAGGGTCTCTAGGGGGCGCTGGGGAGCGGGGCGGGGTGTCTCTAGGGGGTGCTGGGGAGCAGGGGGCGGGGCGGGGGTCTCTAGGGGGCGCTGGGGAGCGGGGCGGGGTGTCTCTAGGGGGTGCTGGGGAGCAGGGGGCGGGGCGGGGGGTCTCTAGGGGGTGCTGGGGAGCGGGGCGGGGTGTCTCTAGCGGGCGCTGGGCTGCGCGGGAGCGGGCCGGGGGGGTGTATAGGGGGCGCTGGGGAGCAGGGAGTGGGGGGTCTCTAGGGGGCGCTGGGGAGCAGGGAGTGGGGGGTCTCTAGGGGGCGCTAGGTAGCGGGGGTCTCTAGGGGGCGCTGGGGAGCAGGGAGTGGGGGGTCTCTAGGGGGCGCTGGGGAGCAGGGAGTGGGGGGTCTCTAGGGGGCGCTGGGGAGCGGGGGGTTTCTAGGGGGCGCTGGGGAGCAGGGAGTGGGGCGTCTCTAGGGGGCGCTGGGGAACGGGGGGTCTCTAGGGGGCGCTGGGGAGCAGGGAGTGGGGGGTCTCTAGGGGGCGCTGGGGAACGGGGGGTCTCTAGGGGGCGCTGGGGAGCAGGGAGTGGGGGGTCTCTAGGGGGCGCTGGGGAGCAGGGAGTGGGGGGTCTCTAGGGGGCGCTGGGGAGCGGGGGGGTCTCTAGGGGGCGCTGGGGAGCAGGGAGTGGGGGGTCTCTAGGGGGCGCTGGGGAACGGGGGGTCTCTAGGGGGCGCTGGGGAGCAGGGAGTGGGGGGTCTCTAGGGGGCGCTGGGGAGCGGGGGGGTCTCTAGGGGGCGCTGGGGAGCAGGGAGTGGGGCGTCTCTAGGGGGCGCTGGGCTGCCTAGAGCTCCTGCCCCCGTTTAACCCTTTGCTCCCCGCAGCTCGATGTCCCCGCTATGGCGCGTCCCCCGGCCCTGCTGTGGGGCCCCCTCTGGGCCCTGCTGCTCCTGGCCCCCCGCGGGGCCATCGGCTTCTTCCCCAACTTCTGGTCCCGGGCCATGGCCCTGGCCTGGGGCTCGGTCACCCACCAGGACCTGACGGAGGACGCGCTGCTCGACGCCACCCTGGCGCTCTTCCAGGACCTGCCGCCCCCCCGGGGCTGGGCCCCCGACTGGGCCCCCGACTGGGAGCGGTTCCAGGTGAGCCTGGGCAGGGGGCAGCCAGCGCCCCATAGCGGGGACAGGCCCCTGCCCCCTGAGCCAGCCAGCGCCCCCTAGAGGACAGGTCCCTGCCCCATTCCCTGCCCCCTGAGCCAGCCAGTGCCCCCTAGAGGACAGGTCCCTGCCCCATTCCCCGCCCCCCCACCTCCCGAGCTAGCCAATCCCTGCCCTGGGGCCTGATGGAAACCGGTGCCCCCTAGCGGGGACAGGCCCCTACCTCATTCCCCTCCCCCTGCCAGCTAGTCCCTGCCCCGCCCCCCTGAGCCAGCAAGCGCCCCTTAGCGGGGACAGGCCCCTGCCCCATTCCTCGCCCCCCCGAGCCACCCAGTGCCCCCTAGCGGGGATAGGCCCCTGCCCCATTCCCTGACCCCCGAGCCAGCCAGTCCCTGCCCCCACCCTGAGCCAGCCAGCGCCCCCTAGCGGGGACAGGCCCCTGCCCCATTCCCTGACCCCCGAGCCAGCCAGTCCCTGCCCCCACCCCGAGCCAGCAAGCGGCCCCTAGAGGGGACAGGCCCCTGCCCCATTCCTCACCCCCCCGAGCCAGCCAGTCCCTGCCCCCTGAGCCAGCAAGCGCCCCCTAGAGGGGACAGGCCCCTGCCCCATTCCTCACCCCCCCGAGCCAGCCAGCGCCCCCCAGGGGAGGCCCCGGCGTCTCACGGCCGCTCTCCCCCCAGGGCCGGCCCCTGCTGGCGGACGAGGTCTTCGCGGCGTACTACGGCCCCGGGGCGTCGGCCCGGCGGTTCCGCGCCGCGCTGGTGGACGTGGCCAACGCCAACGCGGCCCTGGACTTCCTGCCGGCGGCGCGGGCCGACCCGGTGCTGCACTTCGACAACGAGCTCCTCGCCCCGGCCGGCGCCGCCCTCCTGCGCGCCCGGCGCGAGCTGCTGCAGGCCCTGGGCGCGGAGCTCTACCCGCTCGCCCGCCAACGCCTCGGCCAGCTGCTGCACTCCCTGCAGGTCCGCCCGGACGCCGGGGTCCCCCCGCCCTGCGCCCCCTCGCGGGGACCCGGCCCCGGCTGGCGCTGCTCGGCCCCCGCCCTCGGGTTACCCAGCGTCCATCCAGCCGTCTCTTCCTCCGTCTGTCCACCTGTCTGTGCGGTCTGTCCATCCAGTTACCCACCTCTGCCCCCATCCATCCGTCTGTCCATCCGTCCAGCCATCTCTGCCCCGTCCGTCTGTCCATCCATCCATCCATCCATCGGTCTCTGTTTGTCCGTCTCTTCCCCCATCCATCCATCCACCTGTCCATGCTGTCTGTCCATCCAATCATCCACCTCTGCCCCCATCCATCCGTCTGTCCATCCGTCCAGCCATCTCTGCCCCGTCCGTCTGTCCATCCATCCATCCATCCATCGGTCTCTGTTTGTCCGTCTCTTCCCCCATCCATCCATCCACCTGTCCATGCTGTCTGTCCATCCAGTTACCCACCTCTGCCCCCATCCATCCGTCTGTCCATCCGTCCAGCCATCTCTGCCCCGTCCGTCTGTCCATCCATCCATCCATCCATCAGTCTCTGTTTGTCCGTCTCTTCCCCCATCCATCCATCCACCTGTCCATGCTGTCTGTCCATCCAATCATCCACCTCTGCCCCCATCCATCTGTCCATCCGTCCATCCATTTCTGCTCCTGGTGCCCCGTGGAGCCCTGTCTGTCCATCCACCCATGCTACCCATCCATCTCTGCCCTGTCCATCCGTCTCTTCCCCCATCCATCCACCTGTCTGTGCTGTCTGTCCATCCATCCATCCACCCGTGTGTCTCTGCCCCGTCCATCTGTCCGTCTGCCCATGCTACCCATCGATCTCGGCTCTGTCCATCTGTCCATCTCTGCCTCCATCTGTCCATTCACCGGTCCCTGCTCTGCCCCCCCGCCCCCATCCATCTCCTCCCATCTCTCCCGCCCAGCACGGGGCAGCTGCAGCCCATGGCCCGGGGGTGGGGTGGGGTGGGTGCTCTCACGCTCCTTGGCCCACGGGGTGACCCAGAAGGCCAGGAGGGGGTGGACGGGGCCCGGTCTCGACGGGCCCATTGGGTCGATTGCTCGTGGTCCGTCCATTTATTTCTCTCTCTCCCCTCCCATCCCGGCAGGATTTCTACAGCCACAGTAACTGGGTCGAACTGGGCCACCGCGGGATCCACCCGGACCTGCTCCAACCCGGCCGGGAGCTGGGCTCCATCGCTGGAGGTACCTCGCCCACCCCAGAGCCTTGAGCCGGGCCCCTCTGTCCGGAGAGCCCCCTGCCTGTTCCGTGGGGCCGGGGGGCTGGCCGGGATCCCCCCGCGAATGGGCCGTCCTGCCCGCGCCTGGATGGGGCGAAAGGAAAATGGGACGGGGGGTGGTTTGTGGGGGGAGGGTCCCCGTAACCCAGCCCACGGTTTGGGGGGAAGGTTTCTGGGTGGCTGGTGAACTTGGGGGTCCCTCAAAGCTCCCCCCAAGTTTTGTGTGTGTTGCGGCAGCCACCAGAGACCGAGATTGGGGCCCCATCACCCCGGGCGCTGCCCAGACCCCCCCGACCGAGATTGGGGCACCGGGTGCTGCCCAGACACCCCCCACCCCCCGCCGCACTGAGATCTGGGCCCCATCGCGCCGGGTGCTGCACTCCTAAGAAAGTCCTGGTCCCGACCGTCTTGCAGCCGTAACACAGACAATTTCTCCTCCTTTCTCCTGGGGAAACTGAGGCAGGGAGCGGCGACATGCCTGGGGGAGGGGAGGTTCCAGGGCAGCGCTGGGGATAGAACCCAGGCGTCCAGGCAGACCCACCTTCGGACAACCCCTTTCCCCATCTCTCCCGCAGCCAATGTCCGGACCTGCTGCGCCTGCACAGGCTGGACGTGCGACGGGAACCTCCTGGCGTCGCTCCGGGACCGGGGGCTGCTGACCAGCGGGTATTTCGGCCCCGAGCCGGAGAAACCGCCTGGTACGGCTCGGCGGGGCCGGGTTTGGGGGTGACTATTCTCCAAGGGTGGGGGAGACCCCCCTGTTCCTCCCTCCTGCCCAGCCCCCGATTTCCCACAGCTCTGGGGTCCGAGGCATTGACCAGCACCCCAACATTTTGCTGGTGTGGCCATGATTTGGGGGGAACAAAGGGGGGCTGTGAACCCCCAGAGGAAGGGCTTATGTGGGGGGATGTGGAAACACCGGTCTTGGGGTGCATGCCTGGTGAGTGCCAAGGCTTCTGGGAGGGGCCCCCGAGATTTTAAGGGGTGATGCTAATGTCTGGGGGGGGGTACAAAGTTTGCTGATAAGGGGTTGGGATTCCTGGTTAGGTTGGGGGGGCAGAGGGCAGGACCCCAATAATTTATGGGATACTTCCAGGGAGCTCAGGGTTGCTATGGATGATTAGGGGCTGCTGGCTTTGGTTTGGGGAGGCAGAGGTGACCCCAATAATTGGGGGTACCTTTGCGAGGGGAGCAGGGTTGGGGTTGATATTGGGTTGATGAGGCATCAGAGGGGGTGACCCCAAGAATCAGACATGACAATGAGGGGGAGATTTTAACGGGGAAGGGTTTTGGGGGGCCCTGGAGAGGAGATTTAGGGCAGTAGGGAGGCTAATTGGGCCCCGTCTCCTCTGTCCCCCACGCAGGGAAGTGCAGCCATGGGGGGCAGTTCGACAGCAGCCGCCTGCGGGACCCCCAAGGGGGGATAAACAAGGACAGTTCGTCCCCCTTCTTCTCCCCACACCACTATCTGCACGGCCCGGCGGCCGGCCTGGCCCGCGAGGCCTCGGCCCGGTTCCTGCGCGACCTGCGGCGGGACCTGGCCCACGACAAGCGATTCATGAGGTGAGAGCCCCCCACTGCGACCCCCTCACTGCGACCCCTCCCCCCCCACACCCCCGGATCGGCCCCCCCCCACACCCCCACTGTGACCCCTCCCCCCGCACCAGATCGGCCCCTCCCCCACACTCGGATCAGCCCCTCCCCCACACTGTGCTCGGCCCCTCCCCCCCACATGCGACCCAGCCCCCCCCCCCATTCAGTCCCCTGCCCCAAACCCTCACTCGGACCTATCCACCCCCCCCACCCTCCACTTGGCCCCCTCCCCCAGCTCATGGGGTGACGTCCACCTGCTGGGACTTGGCCCCCCCACACCCGTATCGGCCCGAGCCTCCACACTGGGATCCGGGGTCACGTCCCCCCACTCGGACCTGTCCCTGGACTGTGGGGCCACGTCCCCCCCGCTCGGACCCGGCACCCCACACCTGGATCTGGGGTCACGTCTCCCTGCTCAGCCCCGTCCCTCGTGACGTCACTCCCCCCCCCCACGCTCCCTCCTGCCCCGGCCCGGGTGGCCCCTGGGGCGCAGGGTGGGGGCTCGGGCCCCGCTGGTGACAGAGCCTCTGTCTGTGCCCCCCGGCCCCGCAGGCTGCTGGACGTCAGCCCCGCCGTGGGGCTCAGTTTCGTGCTGGACACCACGGGAAGCATGGGTGAGGAGATCGGCGCCGCCCGGCTCCAGGCCCGCGACATCCTCACCCACCGGCTGGGGGGGCCTGAGGAGCCCGACTTCTACCTGCTCGTCCCCTTCCATGACCCCGGTGCGTTCGGCGGTCCCTGGGCCCGGGGGAGGGGCGATCGGCCCCCAGAGCTGGTGGGAGGGGGGTGGGGCGGGAGAGGGGTACAGGGATCTGGGGGTGTGTGACAGGCTCCCCCTGGGATGCCCCTTGGAACTGGGGTACCACTGAGCCTACCTGACCCACCAGCCTGGGTTCCCTTTACGCTCCTGGTCTCCCCCTTTCGCCAGCCCACGACACCCCCAACGGTGGTGACACCCAGACGCTGAGATCGGCTCCGCAGGGGCAGGCTCAGCGAAGGAACCGCCCAGCGCGCACCCCTCTCGGGAGGGGAAACCCCAAATTTTCCCGTCTTGTCCTGCACAGAGATCTGCACAGTGCGAGCTCACGAAATTCACCCCCTCACTGGGAAGGGGAATACACAGCCGCTTTCTGCCCCGCGGTAGGATTTCCACACCCTGGTTTTACACCAAACACAAGTTTATTAACGACAAAAGAGAGATTTTCCGTGATTCTACGGCGTAGCAAACAGATCAACGCCGAAATCAAAGCAACACGCGAACTAAGCGGAATATGCTAAAGCCGCTGGTTATAAGCAGGGTCTGGGGAGACCTGGGGGCTAGCGTGGGGAAGGGGGGCAGCAGCAAACGAGCGACCCAGCCCCCCCGGACGGGGGCTCGGGGGAAGGGGTGGATGGGGCCATCCAGGCTCGTTGGCTTGGCTAGTGGGCGTTGCCCAGATGTGAACACATCTGTCATAGACGCCTAGACAATATTCCTACCCGCAGATACAGACTTGACACCGTAACCACATCTCTGTGAGGAATATGGGGGCGTCGGGTCACGGGGGGGATGGGCCGTGGGGTTCAGAATGAGAAGTGGGGGGCTGGGGGGGCCGGTGAGGGTCTTCGGGGGTGGGGCCGAGCAGGATTTAGGGCGCTTGAACTTTGACTCCCCCCCACCCCCGAGCCTGCCTCGGTTTCCCCCTTCAGGCTTCGGGCCCGTGCACAAGACGAGCGACGCCGACGAGTTCCTGAGGATCCTGAATTCGATCAGCGCCCTGGCCGGGGGCGACGAGCCCGAGATGTGTCTGTCGGCGCTGCAGGTACTGGAGCGGGGTCCTGCCCCCCACTTCTCATCTCCCCCAATCCTGCTCCCCCTGACCCTCATGACCCCCACGTCTCATCTCCCCCAATCCTGCTTCCCCTGCCCCCCAATCCCTGCCCCACAACCCCTAATCCTGCTCTCCCTGCCCCCCCATGGGCCCCACACTTCTCATTCCTCATAATCCCAGTCCTGCAACCCCTCAGTCCCATCCCTGCAGCCCCCCCCAATCCTGCTCCCCATACCCCCTGCAGCCCCCCACATCTGAGCTCCTGGTCTATGAGCCCCCCCCAGCACCCCCAATCCTGCTCCCCTGTTTTCCCCCAACCCCCCAGTTTTTACCTCCCCTGTTCCCATCCCCCCCATTCCCCCACTCCCTGAAGCAGCACCCCCATATCCAATCCCAAGCCCCACACAGCAGCCCCCTGATTTCCCTGCCCAGGCATCTCCCCCCCGTTCTTCTCCCCCTCCACCCCACAACCCCCCATTTCTGATCTCCCGCTCCCCTCCCGCCAGCTCTCTGGTCCCCCCCCCGGCCTGCAGCCCCCCATCTGACCCCCCCTCCGACAGCTCTCTGTACCCCCCAGCTGGCCCTGCTGCACTCGCCCCCCATGTCCGAGATCTTCGTCTTCACGGACGCCTCGGCGAAGGACGCCCACCTCCGGAGCCGCGTGGAGGCCCTGATCCAGGAGCGCAGGTGCAAGGTGGGCAGACCCGGGTGGGGTGGGAGACCCCCCAAAACAAACAGACGCCCCAGAGACCCTACAATAACAACCCAGCAGAGCCCAGGTAAACGGCGAAGCAAAACCACGGCGAGGCTTCTGGGCGGCCCTGCAATAACCAACCGCCCGAGCCGAGAGATGTGAGAAATCCAAACGAGGAGAGCACTTCTGGTAGGCCCTACAATAACAAACCTCCTGAACAACAGGAAACCAAAACAAAAAGAGCATTGTGTTAGGCCCGGATATAACACAAACCACCCTATTAACGAGTAAATAACAAACCAAAACCATCCCAGTGCTTTGAGTAGGCCCTACAATAACAAACCGCCCCACTAAAGATTAAATAACAAAGCGCTTTGAGTAGGCCCTACAAAACCAAACCAAAAACTACGCCAGCGCTTTGAGTAGGCCCTACAATAACAAACCATCTTAAAAAGTTTAAATAGCAAAGCGCTTTGAGTAAGCCCTACAATAACAAACCGCCCCACCAAAGATTAAATAACAAACCAAAACCTCACCAGCGCTTTGGGTAGGCCCTACAATAACACAGCCGCTGTCTTGCAGCTCCTGGGGAGTCTAACTGCCCCTTGTCTCCTCGCCAGGTGACGTTCCTGATCACCGAGGACCCGTCCAGGACGCGGGTGAGGCGGGAGGTGCTGGCCCCTGACCGCTTTGACCTGTACGTAGACCTGGCCCACAGCTCCGGGGGCCAGGTCATCTTCACCGACAACGCCAACATCCGGGAGGTGGCCGGCATCATCGGAGAGACCACGGCTTCCTCGGTACGCAGAGGGGACCCAGGCGTCCGGGGCGGCAGCGCAGGGATGTCACCCCTAGGGGGGGCCAGAGATAGGGATGGGGAATGGGACCCAGGTGTCCGGGACAGCAAAGCGGGGTTGTCACCCCTAGGGGGCTGGAGATGGGGATGGGGAATGGGACCCAGGCGTCTGGGGTCCCTCACCTCTTGGAGGGGGATGGAGAGGAGGACCCTGGCGTCCGGGCCGGTGCTGACCCTGCTGTGTTTTGGGGGTGGGGGCCCTGTGTGCCCAGGTGACCCTGTTCCAGTACCAGAAGGGGGGCAGTTTGGGCCCCGGGGGGCCGGGCCGGAGGGGGCGGAAGAAGCGGGCTGCCTGGGAGAGCCACGGCTTCTGGATCGACAGCCGGGTGGACGGGGCCGTCGTGACCGTCCAGGGGGGCGTCGGCGTCTTCCGGCTGCGGGACCCCGCCGGTGAGTGGAGGGGGAGATGCCCCACCCGATTGGGGGGGGGGGAATCCGTGTGTCCTGGCCTCTGCCCATCTGCCCCTTCTCCCCACAGGGACCTCCCAGACCTCGGACACCCCCAGCGGCCCCCTGGGCACCGCCCGGCGACTCGGGACTTTCCACCGGCTCCAGCTCCCGCCCCGGCCGCCCGTCGGCCGCTGGACCCTGGACGTGCAAGTGCAGGGCAACTACTCGGTGCACGTGCGAGGTGAGGAAAGGGTTAAACCTGGGAGGGAATGGGGGGGCCCGGGGCCTGTCCCCTCTAGGGGGCGCCAGCTCCCCTCCAGCCCAAGGGCAGGGACTGGCTGGCTCAGGGGGGCTGGGAATGGGGCCTGGGGCCTGTCCCCTCTAGGGGGCGCCAGCTCCCCTCCGGCCCCAGGGCGGGGACTGGTTGGCTCAGGGGGGCGGGGAATGGGGCCTGGGGCCTCTCCCCTAATGGGGTCCCCCCGCTCTGTTGCCAGGCAACAGCTCGCTGGATTTCCTGTATTACTTCGCTGTCCCGGCCGAGGGGCCCCACCCAGGACTCTTCAAGCTGGACAGTCGCCCCGTGAGAGGTAAGAGCGGGTGGGGGGGCAGCAGGGGGCACCCTCCCCTCCCCGTCAGGGCCGGCCCCATTGCCCCAGGGCGGCGCTAGGGGGCTGTGTATGGGGAGCCCGGGTGTGTTCTGCTTTCACTCTCGTCACTTCCTCTCCCAAGTTATGTGGCTGTTCCCCCAGGCGCCCCTCCCCAGAGCTGGCTGCATCTCAGCGCCGGGTGAGCCGTCCCCGTGTGGCGTTATGTGCAGCTGTTCCCCCAGCCGCCCCGCCCCAGAGCTGGCTGCATCTCAGCGCCGGGCGAGCCGTCCCCGTGTGGCGTTATGTGCGGCTGTTCCCCCAGCCGCCCCGCCCCAGAGCTGGCTGCATCTCGGCGCGGGCAAGCCATCCCCATGTGGCGTGGTGTGGCTGTTCCCCCAGCCGCCCTGCCCCAGAAGCAGCCATATCTGAGCCTGAGGGCTTTGGGCTCTGCCAAGGTCTGGGGTCATCCCGACGGGGGCTTGGACTCGGTTCTGGTTCTGACCCGACAGGGCTGCCGCTGTCGTTGGTCGTGGCCGTGACGGGGCTGACCCGGCCGGGTGGGGGCTCGGTTCAGATGGAGGCGGTGGAGCTGACGGACCCCCTCACGGGCCGGCGGCTGGGGGAGGAGCTGCCGCTCCGGGAAGTGGCCAACGGGACAGGGCTTTACGCCACGGCCCTGCCCCCGGCCCTGCCCCGGGGGGGCTTTGCACTGGTCCTGCGAGGGTCCGACAGCCGGGGCCGGCGTGTGGAGAGATCAGCCCCCCAGGTCACCTCGGCCGTGGGGTTCCTGCTGCAGGTCGGTGCTGCTGGGCCCCAGGGTGGCGCTAGGGGGCCGGGCTTCAGGGAGGGGGGCAGGGGGCTCAGTGGGGGGTGCCGTGGGGCAGGGAGGGGGGTAGAGGGCTCAGTGGGGGGCACCGTGCTGCAGGGAGGAGGGTGGGGGATTCGCGGGGGGGCTCATGCCGCAGGAACGGGGTGGGGAGGCTGTGGGGGTCACCATGCGACAGGGAGGGGGCCCAGTGGGGGTCACAGTGGGGCTCTCCCCCACCCCAGCTCTAGCTCTCAGCGGTTCTCCCCCCAGCTGAGTAGTGTCGGGCCCCTGTTCCCGGGGCAGGCGGGCGCCGTGGCCTGGCGGGTCTGGAACCCCGACGCGCCCCAGGAGCTGGGCCTGGCTGTGAGCAGCGACCCCGACTACCCCGTCAGCACCTCCAGCCCACGGTAATCGTCCGGGGCCCCGTCTGTCCTCGCTCGTCTGTCTGTCCGTCTGTGCTTGGCTGTGGCCGGCCCTCGGCTCCCCAGGCTGGCCGTCGTCTGTCCGTCCATCAGCTCCTAGGGTCGGTCTGTCCGACCGTCCATCCCTCGGCTCCCGGTCGCCCGTCTATCCATCCCCTGGCTCCATGGGTTGGTCGGTCTGTCCGTCGGTCTGTCCATTGGCTCCCTGGGTTGGTTGGTCTGTCCGTCGGTCTGCCCATTGGCTCCCTGGGTTGGTCGGTCTGTCGGTCGATCTGTCCATTGGCTCCCTGGGTTGGTCGGTCTGTCCGTCGGTCTGTCCGTTGGTTCCCTGGGTTGGTCGGTCTGTCCGTCGGTCTGTCCGTTGGCTCCCTGGGTTGGTCGGTCTGTCCGTCGGTCTGTCCGTTGGCTCCCTGGGTTGGTCGGTCTGTCCGTCGGTCTGTCCATTGGCTCCCTGGGTTGGTCGGTCTGTCCGTCGGTCTGTCCATTGGTTCCCTGGGTTGGTCGGTCTGTCCGTCGGTCTGTCCATTGGCTCCCTGGGTTGGTCGGTCTGTCCGTCGGTCTGCCCATTGGCTCCCTGGGTTGGTCGGTCTGTCCGTCGGTCTGTCCATTGGCTCCCTGGGTTGGTCGGTCTGTCCGTCGGTCTGTCCATTGGTTCCCTGGGTTGGTCGGTCTGTCCGTCGGTCTGTCCATTGGTTCCCTGGGTTGGTCGGTCTGTCTGTCGGTTTGTCCATCCGTCCATCCATCCTTTCGTTCCTTGGGTCGGTCTCTCTGCCTGTCCCTCCTTGCCCCAGAGCATCTGTCTGTCCCTCTTCAGCTCCCCGCTTCCATCCATCCGTCTGTCCCTTGTCCGACCCGCCACCACCGGTGCTGAACCCTCCTCTTGCGCAGGCTGCAGCTGGGCAGGAATCAGACGGCGACGGGCGTCATCTCGCTGCGGGTGCCCGGCAGCGCCGTCCCCGGTTCGGCCATCACCGTCACCCTCCGCGCCGACCCCCTTTCCCCGGCCGGGGACGCCAACTTCGCCTTCATCCAGCTCCTGGTGATGCCCCGGCCTCCGGTGAGTCCGAGGCGCAAGGTCAGCTGTGACCAGCAGATGGCACCGGGGCGCTAGCTCGGTCGACAAAAAACCAGGGAAATGAAATGTCTTCCCGCAAACTCCCTGAGTTGCGGAAATTAAATGAAATTAAAACCTTGGGAATCATTAAGACGAGATATTTAAATGCGTCCCCAAACTGTGAATCATTAGTATAAAATCGGGGAAAGTAAATGCCCAAAACTTTGCGATTTGCCCGTGGAAAACTAAGGAAATGAAATGTTAAAAAAACCCACAACTTTGTGAGTTTTCACTATAAACCGCGGGAAGTGAATTGCCAAAGCGTTGTTAACCTAAAACTAGGGAAATTAAATATTTAAAGACGTTGTGAGTTGTTTGGGTAAAACTTGAGTCGTTAAAGGCCATTAAACGTCATCGAGCGTTAACAGAAATGAAATAGTGAAGAAACGAGGTGATTTGTGAATATAAAACTAGGGCAATTAACAACCAAGCAACTTTGTGAAGCGTTTCTATAAAACTAGGGAAGCGACACGAGTCAGCTCCCTGGATGCGATGGGGGAAATTAAATACCCAGAGAGCTTTGTGAATCGTTAAGAAAAAAACAAAGGGAATGAAATGCCCCAAAACGGGGTGAGTTGTTAACATGGAATTGCCCTAGTTGTATGTTAAAAATCTTGGTGTGCCCCTAGCTGGTGGGTTCGTGTCCTGGCGCTGGCCTGTTCGCCCACCCTGCCACCCCGTCCCTCTCTTCCCGCAGGTGCCGAATCGCGCCCCTCCTGCCTGCAATGTCACCTCGGTGGCTGGCGCCTGCGGCCCGCCAGGGTCCCCCTGCCACGAGCATCGCTGGACGGCCAGGCTGCGGATCTTGGACGGGGCCGGCATCCGGGCGGTGCTGGCAGGGGGCGCGGCCGTGCCCCACTGGGCCGACGGGGCGGCTGCGACGGCCACCTACTCCTCAGACTGCTGCACCAGGGAGGCGGAGCTTCTGGTGACCAACCGGCTGGGCGAGGAGTATCGGTGCCTGGTGGCGGCGCCTCCTGCTAGCGCCGCGGGGGACCCGGCCCTCACCCCCTGGTGGTGGAGGGCGGCATTGGCCGTTCATGTGGCCTTTTATGTCGGGCTGGGAGTCTGATGCTACAGGGCGCCCCCTAGTGGGGTGGGGGCCTATGGTACAGAATCCAGCCCTCTAGTGGAGACAGGGGGTACTGCACCCGGCTGGGATGCTCTTGCTATTGGATGCCCTCTAGTGGGGAACTGCGGTAGAGCATCCAGGTCAGCTCTCTTCTGCTGGGAGAAAAGGGACCGGTGACCGTGTGGCTCTAACACCGTGCAGTGAGTGTGTGTGTGGGGGGACTCGGGGTTCATACCGTGACACCTCGGGGGGGTGGGAACCCGGGACTGGGCTAATTGAGATGCTTTTCTGAGCCGACACCAAAAATACGAATAATTTCCAGCAAAAAATAATATATTTCCCCCCAACTTTGGGGGGCTAACGTTACGCCCCCGACTCCATTCCCCAGCACCAACGCTCCGCGTGAGGCATGGCGAGAGCTCCTGGCGGTCAGGGCCTCTCAGTCGCAGCGGCGGGATTCGAACTCAGAACCTCCTGCGTGCCCGTCCGCTTGGACGTTCTCCTAGGCCGCAGAGCAGACTGGCCGGGCTGTCTTGTGTTAACACACAGGGCGAGTGTCAGGACTCCTGGAGTCAACTCCTGCCTCTGCTGGGCAAGTCCCTTTCCCGGTCTGTGCCTTAGTTTTCCTTGCCACCCCTTGGTCTGTCTAGTGTGTAAGCACTTCAAGGCCGAAACTATCCAGTGCCTGTATGCAGACCTCGTGGAACAGGGGCCCTGATCTCCTTCAGAAGGGTGTATTTAGTGCCCTGGGGGCCCTGATCTTAGTTGGGGAGGGCGGGGGTCTCTGCAGTGCCTGGCATGACGGGCCTGTGATCTCTATTCTGCCTTTCGATGCTACCCAATGATCATCCCCAGATGCTTTTTTGATTTCGTCTCCCAATGGTTGGAAGAGCTGTGGCTGATCTGTATATTCTGGCTAATTATTTCCATTTGGTGAATTATTTTTGGATTATATTTATTTCCGGTGATTCTGGGTTGTGATTTTAAATTGGGTTTATTGTTTGGGTGTTTGTGCTATTTTTTTTTTGGTTAAAGATAATACCACTGTTTTTTTAATTAGCCTGCTGTTAATAAAGAAAATTTATGATAAAGCAGCAGAAGAGGTGAGTTTCAATTCTGATTTATGACACTGGGCCTGTCCCCTCTAGGGGGCACCAGCTCCCATCTGGCCCCAGGCCAGGGGACTGGCTGGCTCAGGGGGGTGGGGAGTGGGACACTGAATGCAGAGGTGAAGCTTGAATTCTGTCCTTTCCTTTTGACCAAGTTTATTATCTTAATTGCAATCAATTTATTACAGCCGTTAGAATAAATGCCTGGGAGGAGTCTTCCTCCCCACATCCGTCGTCTGAAGTGGGGGAGGACGGGGGCTAACACGGAGCTTAAAGCTCACACTGTGTTGTTAAAGGGACGCTGTGGGTAAAGGTAGGTGGTGGAAGGAGAATCCCCATCAGCTTTTAGCACTAGAGGGCTAATGACACATGTGCAGGTCTGACTCCAGCCACTAGAGGGCACTTAGACATAGACAATGTGTCACACCCCACAAAGGGGTCAGGGAGGGAACCCTGGAACTGCACACAAGTGAAAGTATGGGTTGACAGGTCTGTGTGTGTGGGGGGGAGTTGAAGGGGAAGTAGAGGATGCAGGATGGGGTGGGGACCCCATAGATCTATAGCTAAGGGTCGTGCTGATGCAAAGCACTGTGGGTATTCCCCATTGAAAGCCTCTTTGGACAGTCAGTTATCAGCCCTCTTGTTACCCATAATCCTTCACTGTCATTTCCCTGCTCCCCAGTCTGGGAGACCAGCCTGTCAAAATGGGAAGTGATGTCATGGGGAGTCTCCCAGATGACAGGAAGCCTGGAGTGTGACATCACAGGGTGGTTGTGTCAGGGTGTGTGTGTGTGTGTGCGTGTGCGTGTGCGTGCGTCCGTCCACGAGAAAGGCCGTGACCTCAGAGGGTGCGGGGTGTGTGTGTTTGGAATTGACCAGGAAGCAACCTCCCAGGGGTTGGAGGAAGAAGGGACAGGAAGTGAAGAAGTCAGTGACATCATCAGAAATGGCAATGAGGACGAGGGGGGAGAGGAAGTGGCACCTAAAGGCTCTGAAGAGGAAGTGATGTCAACAGAGTCTGAAGATGATGTCATACCATCAGGAGAGTGACATCATGGAGCATTGACAGGAAGGAGGAAATGACATAATAGGACAGGAGGAGGAAGTGAGCTAATTCAAGTCCGGTAGGAAATGACTTCATTGTGCATTGCAGGGAGAGGGGGCAGAAGGAAGTGACCTCACTGGCCTTGGGAGAAGGACAGGAAGTGATATCATTGCACCGGGAGAAAATTACGCCTCTTCTCTCAGAGGGAAGTGACTTGGGTCCAGCTGGTGTGAGAGAGGAAGTGACCTCGTCCGGTAGGTCTGCGACAGGAAGTGACCTTGTCCGGTAGGTCTGCGGCAGGAAGTGACCTCGTGCGTCAGATGAAGGTGGACTCCTTGTGGCTGGGCAGCCGGTAGCCCCGGCTCTCCTGGAGTTGCCGGCACAGAGCCGCCTTCTCCTGCTCCAGCTGGGCGATGCGGTCGCTCTTCTCCGACACCTCCTGCCGCCGAGAGGACCGTGGTCACGCTCGGGCGGCCATATTGGCCTGGCCCCCAGCTGCCCCCCTGGACGGGAAGGGGGGAAGGGCGGACTCCTCGGACGGCCAGTGGGTGGAGCTAACCTCCCGGCCACCTTGAGCCCGCCGCCCCAGCCCAACCTTGATGCTCCGGGGCAGGGACGACGTCGCAGGCGGCCACTTTGTTGCGCTGCCCGTCGCTTATCCCTGCCGCTAGTCAGCAGCCCTCGCTTCTCAGGCGGCCATCTTGGGCCTTCACCCAATCTATCAAGGAAGACCAATCTGGTGGCCGTTTGGTGGCACTGCCTCTTCCCCAGGCAGCCATGTTGGGGCTGCTAACTCCTCGCCCCACCTCCTGGGTACCTGGCAATGAAGACTCGTGAGGCGGCCATCTTGAACCCACTGCCAAACCATGGCAACGGAGAGCTCTCCATTCATTGCCCTACCCCCACACCCAACCTCACCGCTAGGAGGCAGCGCAGACTTCTCAGGGGGGCCCTGTTGCTCCCCCAACCTTTCCACAAGGCGCCCAGGAAGTCACCTTAGGCCGCCATCTTGAATCCGGGCCTCAAACCCAACCTTGCCACGCGGCAGAGCTGGGTGCGGTCGGCCCTCTTGAATCTCACCCCCTGCCCACTCTGGGAATAGAATGAGCAGGTGGCCATCTTGTTATGCGACTTCTCAGCCAACCGAGCCACCAGGGGGCAGGGCAGAGACCCCGAGAGAGCCACCAGGGGGCAGGGCAGACTTTGCAGTGTCGGCCATCTTGAACCCTTCTCTGCCGCCATTTTCCGAGTCCCAAATTCCCCCTCCAGGGCCTGTGGCCGCCTCCGTACCTTGATGAGCAGGCGGTTCTGCTCCTTCAGCACGTTCACGGCTTGCTGCTGAAATTCCTGCTGCTTCCCCGCTTGAAAGAGCGGGGCCCCAAACCGGCTGGAGGGGAAGCAGGGGGGAGGGTCAGCCTGGATGGGGGGGTGGGGGAGAACAGATCAGTCGAGTCCCTTTTCATACTAGCCAAGAGAGTGCATAGCTCCCCATTCCTTCCCCCCAGCTCTGCCGGTGCCCCTCACTCCTGACCCGCAGCCCCCAGTTATCCCGGTCCTGGGGATAAAATTACGTCTCCTCCCCTCCAGCTCTGCCGGTGCCCCTCACTCCCGACCCGCAGCCCCCTGCTAGCCCAGCCCTGGGCTCCCCCCCACTGGCGCTGCCGGTGCCCCTCACTGCCGCCCCAGCTACACTGACCTTTCCAGGGCTGGCCAGTAGGTTTCGCAGTCCAAGATTCACCTCCTGGATCTTGGCCAGCAGGAGGCAGCTCTGACCGGGGCCGGAATCCGGGAAATAATCCTGGGGGCCATGAGACGAAACAGTCAGTGGGTAAAATTCCTGCAACGAACGTGCAGGTCACCTGCCGGACGCCTGGGTTGCCTGTACCCCCCATGGGCAGCTTGGGCTGATCCACGGAATCCCATATCACAGTTCACCCCTCTGTCATGGGAACAATGGAATAATCTGTTTCACTCCCCCCCCACTAAACCATGGAATGATCCAATATCCTCCATCCAACAGTAACAATGGATTATTCCACCCCCTCATCCCCCTAATAATAAGAATGGAATGAGCCATTGCCTCCTCCCAATAATAGTGTGGACCCATCTGTCCTGCAGCGATTACAATGGATCAGTCCATTTCCCCTTCATGAGACAGTGACAATGGACCAGTCCATTCACCCGTAATGGCAACAATGGACCAGTCCATTCCCCCTCCACATAATAATGGACTGATCCACCCACCCCACCTACTCTTAATAATAGAACAACCCACCCCTCCTAGGGTTGCCAACTTTCTAGTCGCACAAAACTGAACACCCTGGCCCCGCCCCTGCTATGCCCCTTCCCGGAGGTCCCGCCCCCCACTCACTACATGCCCCCCTCCCGCGGTGTCTCGCTGTCTCTCACCCTCACTCACTTTCACTGGGGTGGGGCAGGGGATTGGGGTGCAGGCCCTGCAGTCAGGCTGGGGATGAGGAGTTTGGGGTGTAGAAAGGAGCTCCAGGCTGGGGGGTGGGACACAGGGATTTGGAGTGTGGGAGGGGGCTGCGGGTTGGAGTGGGGTCAGGGATGAGGGGTTCAGGGTGTGGGAGGGGGCTGCGGGTTGGAGTGGGGTCAGGGATGAGGGGTTCAGGGTGTGGGAGGGGGCTGCGGGTTGGAGTGGGGTCAGGGATGAGGGGTTCAGGGTGTGGGAGGGGGCTGCGGGTTGGAGTGGGGTCAGGGGTGAGGGGTTCAGGATGTGGGAGGGGGCTCTGGACGGGGGCAGGGGTTGGAGTGTGGGGTTGGGGCGTTGACTTACCGCGGGCGGCTCCCGGTCCGTGGCGCAATGGGCGGGGGGTGGGGGGGGACTAAGGCAGGCTCCCTGCCTGTCCTGGCACCTCTGACCATGCTGCCCCCCCCCCCCCCCGGAAGCAGCCAGCAGCTCTGGGTCCTGGGGGGGGGGGGGGCAGGAGGCTCCACGTGCTGCTCTCGCCCACAGGCACCGCCCCCACAGCTCCCATTGGCTGGGAGGTAGTGCTCGGGGCAGGGGCAGCGCGAAGAGCCCTGTGCCGCCCCCCCCCTGCTAGAAGCCGGACCTGCGGACCGCTTCTGGGGCGCAGCGCGGAGCCAGCCAGGACAGGCAGGGACTAGCCTGCCTGAGCCCCGCAGCACCATCGCCCGGTCGGCAGTGCTGACCGGAGCCGCCACGGTCCCTTTCCGACCGGGCGTTCCACTAGAAAACCGGACCCCTCTATACAGTAATAATGAAATAAACTCTTCTCTCCACCACCCCCCATTAACCACAGTGGACCGCTCCACTCCACCCATTATTAATAATGGACCAAACCACTCCCTTCACACTTTACACAATGGACTGAGCTCTGCTCCCCCCATAGTAACAGCAGACTGCTCCATTACCATCCTCTTCATACCAATAACCAGTCTATTCCCCTCATAATCCTAATGGACTGATCCTTCCCCCCTCATGTTAACAATGGACTGATCCACCCCATGGATCGATCCATCCCCTAATTAAAACTAACAGATCAATCCAGTCCCCCCCACAATAACAACGGATTGATCCATCCCCCCTTTCAAGAAAAATGGTTTGATCCATGTTCCCCAGGCTAACCATGGATTATCCACCCCATTAAAAACAATGGACTGATCTATTGCCCACCCCCTCAATTAAAAACACTGTACTGTACTACCCCGCATTGTGAAAATGCACCGATCCAAACCTCCCATCCCCCGCAAAGAAAAGAAACAGACCCATTACCCCCCCCCCGTTAGGGGCGATGGTACGTACCGGCTCCGCCCCCGCCTGCTCCTGCCTGCGCTGGGCCTCCAGCAGGTGGCGCCGGTACCAGCCCCGCAGGCGCTCGGCGAGTTCCAGCCCCTGCAGCAGCGCGTCCCGCTCCCGCTCCCGCGCCTGCCTGCGCTGCAGCTGGGGGAGACGGGGGTCAGCGGGGGCAGGGGGGCGGAGGGCCGGACGCCTGGGTTCTCTCCCCGGCTGGGGGGGGGGGCTGAGAGCCCGGACGCCTGGGTTCTCTCCCGGGCTCGGGGAGGGGAGTGGGGGCTGGTGGTTAGAGCAGGGGGTCTGGGAGCCAGGACTCCTGGGTTCTCTCCTGGCTCTGGGAGCGGAGTGGGGCCTAGTGGTTAGAGCAGGGGGGGGCTGGGAGCCAGGACTCCTGGGTTCTCTCCCTGGCTCGGGGAGGGGAGTGGGGTCTAGTGATTAGAGCAGGGGGGGCTGGGTGCCAGGACTCCTGGGTTCTCTCCCGGGCTCTGGGAGGGGAGTGGGGGCTGGTGGTTAGAGCAGGGGGTCTGGGAGCCAGGACTCCTGGGTTCTCTCCTGGCTCTGGGAGCGGAGTGGGGCCTAGTGGTTAGAGCAGGGGGGGCTGGGTGCCAGGACTCCTGGGTTCTCTCCCTGGCTCGGGGAGGGGAATGGGGTCTAGTGATTAGAGCAGGGGGGGCTGGGTGCCAGGACTCCTGGGTTCTCTCCCCGGCTCTGGGAGCGGAGTGGGGCCTAGTGGTTAGAGCAGGGGGGGCTGGGTGCCAGGACTCCTGGGTTCTCTCCCCGGCTCTGGGAGGGGAGTGGGGGCTAGTGATTAGAGCAGGGGGGGCTGGGTGCCAGGACTCCTGGGTTCGCTCCCTGGCTCTGGGAGGCCAGTGGGGTCTGGTGGTTAGAGCGGGGCGCCCGGGATGCCTGGGTTCCCGGGGACGGGGCTGTCACTCACCCACAGGAAGAAGTGCTCCGCCTCCCAGCTGCCTAGCCCGGTGCCCAGGGGCAGGATGAGGATGGTGTAACCGCGCCGCACCGCCCCGGGGGGCAGCAGCAGCGACAGCAGGGGGCAGTGCCGCATGGTGGGGTGGGGGGGCCGGTGGGGAGCCCCCACCTTCATCCCAGCCCCTGCTCCTGGTGGGGGGCAGCCCCTGAGTCCCTCCCCTTCCGCGCTGCCCTCTTCACGCCCCGCTCCGGCCTGCGCCCGCTCGGCAGCCCAGCCCGGAGCTGACTGAGGGGCCCGGCCCTGCCGGGGGAGCCCAGTCGGGGTGGGGGGGGGCACCGTGCTAAGCCGCCCGGCCGCTGAGCGCAGCGCTTATCCGCGGGGAGACAATGGCCCTTAAGCCCCGGCTTCCGCCCGGCTGGCCAGGGAGAGACAGAGACGGGGACGGAAGAAACGGTCCAGCCCCCAGCCCTAGAGGGGACAGGCCCCGACCCCATTCCCGGCCCCCCTGAGCCAGCCAGTCCCTGCCCAGGGGCCGGGTGGGAGCCGGTGCCCCCTAGAGGGGACAGGCCCCTGCCCCATTCCCCTGCATCCTCTTAGACTTCAGTAGGTATTTCTCTTCTTCACCCGTAGAGAACACCAGGGGGGCTGCGGGTCGGGAGTGAGGGGCACCAGCCTGGCCGGGGGGACTCACCGCCCCGTAGTCGATGCCGTGGGTGATCGTGTGGCGTCGCGGCTCCTTCTGGACTCGGAGGCTCCGGGGCCGCCCGGCCTGGCTCAGGGCGCTGTTGATGCTGCGAGATCGGGTCACGCCCCTCGGCTCCCCCTCGCCTGGGGAAAAAGGGGGGTGAGCCCTGGCCTGGGGCAGGGGCCTGTCCCCTCTAGGGGGCGCCGGCTCCCATCCGGCCCCAGGGCGGGGACTGGCCGGCTTAGGGGGGAGGGGAATGGGGCAGGGGCCTGTCCCCTCTGGGGGATTTTGTCCCCTTGCCCTGTCCTCGATGCTGTAATTAAACCACTAATTAATTAATTACAGGGCCTCATTGATTCCCCAGCTGGGCCTGAGCTGACGGCATGAATCCTCATATTGGAGACATGGACACGACCCTCGTCAATGTAATTAACTGGCCCCGGGCATCCCATGATGGTGCCCCTCACTCCCGACCCGCAGCCCCCTGCTAGCCCAGCCCTGCCCCCTCCCAGCTCTGCCGGTGCCCCTCACTCCCGACCCGCAGCCCCTGCTAACCCAGCCCTGCCCCCTCCCAGCTCTGCCGGTGCCCCTCACTCCCGACCCGCAGCCCCTGCTAACCCAGCCCTGCCCCCTCCCAGCTCTGCCGGTGCCCCTCACTCCCGACCCGCAGCCCCTGCTAACCCAGCCCTGCCCCCCTCCATCCCTCTCTCTTGTGTCAGCCCCTTGGCTCGGAATAGCCCTGCGTGGTAGAGAAGTGTGTGCGGGGGGCAGGGATGTAAAGGATGGGGGGAGAGTTTGGGGGGAACCAAGGAGGATGGAAGCCTCTAGGGCAGGCTGAGGGGCCGAGGGCCCGTGGGGGGGGGGGTGTTCCCATGGAGACAGACCGAGGGACAAAGCCGGGGCCTCTGGCCCGGTCCAGCCGACTCAGCAGAAACAGGGCAACTGGGGCCCAGCGCCAGGAGCGACCCCCCCCCCCCCCACGGACACAGCTGCCCGATGCCAGTCCGCACGTAGGCAGCTCCACTGGTGCCCCTCACTCCCGACCCGCAGCCCCCTGCCAGCCCAGCCCTGCCCCCCAACAGCTCTGCCGGTGCCCCTCACTCCCGACCCGCAGCCCCCTGCCAGCCCAGCCCTGCCCCCCCACAGCTCCGCCGGTGCCCCTCACTCCCGACCCGCAGCCCCCTGCCAGCCCAGCCCTGCCCCCCAACAGCTCTGCCGGTGCCCCTCACTCCCAACCCGCAGCCCCCTGCCAGCCCAGCCCTACCCCACCACAGCTCTGCCGGTGCCCCTCACTCCCGACCCGCAGCCCCCTGTCAGCCCAGCCCTGGGCTCCCCCCAGCTCTGCCGGTGCCCCTCACTCCTGACCCGCAGCCCCTGCCAGACCAGCCCTGTCCCCCCCACAGCTCTGCTGGTGCCCCTCACTCCTGACGCGCAGCCTCGGTCTGTTCAAGGTGAGTTTAGCTCCATCTATATCATGGATTCGGGTCTTTCCCCGCCCCTGTCACCTTGAGCCCTCGCCGGCCGTGCTCTGACCCACATGCCCAGGGGCCCCCAGGCTGGAGCAAATACAGCCACTGAGGGAGCCCCCTCCTCCGGCACTGAGATGCAGCCACCTCTGGGGCAGAGCGGCTGGTTATACAGGGATCCCTGGCCCAGTGCTGAGATACAGCCACTTCTGGGGTGGGGCGGCTGGTTATACAGGGATCCCTGGCCCAGTGCTGAGATACAGCCACTTCTGGGGTGGGGCGGCTGGTTATACAGGGACCCCTTGCCTGGCGCTGAGATGCAGCCATTTCTGGGGTGGGGCGGCTGCTGCTTCTCTCGGGTGGGTGTTTGTGGGTGCTTCGTGGGCCGAGGCTGCCGATCCGGGACTGGAGGCGTCCGCAGCAGCTGGGCCTGGCGCTCGGCCGGCCGGTGGGGGGATTAGACGCTTTAATCTGCGGCTTAAACCGAGTGAAATCTCCCAGGTGCCAGCCAGGGGGAGAGACGCTGGGAGCGGCGCCCGCGGGAGCCGGGGTAGGTCTGTGGTGTGGGGGGGTGCTGGGACAGGATCGGGCCCCTCTCGTAGCTGAAATCAATGGCTTGCCCCTCCCCCGCCGTGGGGCCGGCTCCCCAGGGCGCTGGCTGGTCGTGGGGCTGGCGCGGGCCCAGCTCTAAGAGGATTGGGGCTCTCCATGGCTGGGCAGACGGGATCAGCCCTGCTAAGCCCCCAGCCGTATGCTGCCAGGGTAAGCCCCCCTCCCACCCCACACCAGGCCTGAAAGACCAGGGAGGGTGTCTGGCCCCACAGCCTCCTGGCTGCCCCTCCCCGCTTCTTTCCCCTACAGATCCTGTATCCTCCCCCCACCCCTCCCAGCACCCCCAGCCCCGAGAGTTGCCACCGGGGCCTCGGGGTCACTCACTGGGATGAGAAGGGGCCACCGGGGGAGGGGGTGTCATGAACCCGAGTTCTCAGCTGCCCCTGGGGGGCAGGTTCTGCTGTGCAGGGGCAGGGATCCGGGTGTGTCTGAAATGCCCCCACACCCCGTGCCTCTCTGGATCTAGACCCCCCTCCTCTCCCAGAGCCAGGGAGAGAACCCAGGAGTCCTGGTGCCCAGCCACCCCTGCTCTAACCACCAGACCCCACTCCCCTCCCAGAGCCGGGGAGAGAACCCAGGAGTCCAGGCCCCCCACCCTGCCCCCCTCACTCACGCGTCCGCTCCCCGCTCGTCCTCTCCTGCGCCGAGTTGTGTCCGGTCTCAGCCGGCTCCGCCCCGGGCCCCTGCTCCTCCTCCCGGTCCCGGAGCAGCGCGATCCTCAGCCCGGCCACTAGGCGGGGGAAGCTCAGAAACCCCCCGCTGGGCCCCGCCACCTGCTGCAGGGCGGGCAGCACCCCCGGGGGCAGGCGCTGGGGCTGCGGCCCCCCCGGGGGGCTCAGGCCCGGGCCCCCCCGGCCCCAGCGGCTCTCGATCTCCGACAGGTGCACGGCTCCCCGCCGCTGCTCGTCCAGGATCTCGAAGAGGGTCCGGAGGCTGCGGAGGAAGGGCCGGGGCAGCCGGGGGGCCAGGCCCAGGGCAGGGTCCTCGGGGGCAGCAGGGGGAGGGGAGGCCACCAGCGAGGTCATGGGTCAGAGCAGGGTGGGGGGCTGGGAGCCAGGACGCCTGGGTTATCTGGGAGGGGAGTGGGGTCTAGTGGTTAGAGGGGGGGGGGGGCGGGCTGGGAGCCAGGACGCCTGGGTTCTCTCCGTGGCGGTGGCTTCGTCCGTCTGTCCGTCCCTCGCCAGCCCATCTCGGAGTCTGAGCGGGGATGGGGGAGACCCAGCTGGGAGCCGGTCACGTGACTCACCAGCCTGGCCACTTAATCCTCCAGGCCAGCTGATTAGCGGCTCCGGCTAATGAACCTTCCCCTGGACGGGATCCGAGAGCGGGGGCGGGGGGTCAAACCCCGGGGGGGGACCCAAAGAAACCAGCCCGAGCCCCCATCACCTGCCCCCCCCCTTTTGCCCCCTTGTCTGCTCCCTGGGCCTGGCCACCCCTTGTTATTGTAGGGTCTCCTGTAGCAACAGTGGGGCTGGGCCGGTCGGTAAGTGGGTGGCGGGGGAGTCGGTGCCGGGACGTGGCTGGTTATTGTAGGACCTACTGTAAAGCCAGCTCAGCCCAGGCCCCTGTAGTCCCCCATGGAGCGAGGGGGCCTCACCCCGAACCTCCCTCCAGCCTTCCCCCTCCCCCGCACGCCGTTCCCTGCCCCCCATCACACCCCACACTCCCTCGGGGGCAGCTGGGGCCTCCGTCCGACCGGAGAATCCGCCCCCCGCTTCTGGGGGGAGACCCCGAGAACGGGGCTGGGGAGGGGAGGGGAGGGGGGCGAGTGGTTAGGGCGGGGGGGGGCAACCAGGGGAGGGAGGTTGAGTGGCGCAAGTGTGACACCTTGTGGCCAGCAGAGGCACTGCACCGTATGGACGGCAGGGCCCCGCCCCCAGCTCTGCTGGTGCCCCTCACTCCCGACCCGCAGCCCCTGCTCGCCCAGCCCCCCCCAGCTCTGCCGGTGCCCCTCACTCCCGACCCGCAGCCCCTGCTAGCCCAGCCCTGGCCCCCCCCCAGCTCTGCCGGTGCCCCTCACTCCCGACCCGCAGCCCCGGGGAGCACACTGGGACTCTCGCCGTTCGGTGTCCGGCTGTTTCTCTCGGGTCCCCAGGGCTGGCGCCTCCGGATCACGTTTCCTGGCTCTGGCTGGTTGGCAGGGAGCAGCTGTCGGCTCCGGGCCCGGGGACCGTCTGTTCCTCTCCCCCTGGGCGCTGGGGGGCGGAGGTGGGGGGACGTGGGCCCAGCCAAGACGGCAGCTGCCAGTCGCGGCATCTGAGACTGGAACCGTCCTCGGGCCTCAGGACAAAGGAGGAAAGTGGCAGAGAAAATCAGTGACCTGGGGCGGCAGAGCTGGGGGGCGGGAAGCCCAGGGCTGGGCTGGCAGGGGGCTGCGGGTCGGGAGTGAGGGGCACCGGCTGGGCTGGGCGGGGGCAGGGGCTGCGGGTCGGGAGTGAGGGGCACCGGCTGGGCTGGGCGGGGGCAGTGGCTGCGGGTCGGGAGTGAGGGGCACTGGCTGAGCTGGCGGGGGGGGCAGGGCAGAGAGTGGGGGGGCTGCAGGTCGGGAGTGAGGGGCACCAGCAGGGCTGGGCGGGGGCAGGGGCTGCGGGTCAGGAGTGAGGGGCACCGGCTGGGGTGGGCGGGGGCAGGGGCTGCGGGTCGGGAGTGAGGGGCACCGGCTGAGCTGGGTTGCTCACCGGTGCAGTTGATGATTCTGTTGCCCTCTCCTGGCCGGACTGTGAATTGCAGCCCCACCCCCATCATGCTACAGCCCAGGGGTGGCCAAACAGTAGCTCAGGGAGCCCCCAGGCCGCCCCCTCTTCTTCCATCTCCCAGACTGGGCGGGGGGAGCTCGGGGCTCTTGCCCTGCGGGGGGTGGGGGGGAGTCAGGGCAGAAGCCCCAGGCCGGGGCAGGTTGTGAGCGTCTCGCGGCTCTCGAAGGTCGGAGGATTATTGGTCGCGGGTCGCCGGGTCCCTACGTCTGGCCGCCCCCGGCCGAGCTCCCAGAGGCCAGGATCCCACCGGGGCCCAGGAACAGATGCAAAAGTGGGATCCTGTCACTGACCCCGAGATGCAGCCACCTCTGGGGTGGGGCTGGTTATACGGGGACCCCTCTAGGTGGGGCACGGCGGCTGGTCACACAGGGACTCCTCGCCCGGCATGGAGACGCAGCCCTTCTAGGGTGGGGTTGGAGGGCTGATCACACGAGGACCCCTTGCCCGGTGCAGCGATGCGGCCCCTCTGGGGTGGGGCGGCGGGTTACCCAGGGACCCCGGTGCTGGCCCGGACCTAGGGGTGGCCAGCCGGGAATGTAACTCGGGTGCCAGCCCAGGGCAGGGGAAGTGGCTGCTGGTTAATGGGTAACCCGGGCCAAGCAGCAGCCCAGGGGCTGTGTGTGTGTGTGTGTGTGTGTGCGCGCATGGGGGGGATGTGGCCTACGAGGGGTTAAATCAGCCCCCCCCGGGCAGGAGCCCGGCTCGGGGAGCAGCTCAGGGTCCCGGGGTGTCCCCCAGCCCCCCAGATCCCGGCAGGGTCACAGGCCGCCCGGGTGCCAGGCAGCTGCCAAGGTCAATATTGACACAGCAGGCAGCTGGCACGGGCGGGGGGGGGCGGGGGGGCGGAGCAGCTCTTGGTGGGGGCTGCGGGGGGATGGAGGGGGCAGGGGATGGATGGAAGGATGCATCGGGGGCAGAGGGCTAGCTAGATGGGGTGGGGGATGGGGTGGATGGATAAAGGGGGTGGATGGACGGATGGAAGGAGGGGCGGGTAGAGGGGTGGGGTGGGTGTAGGCGGGATGGGGGATGGGTAGAGCGGAGGATGTACAGATACATTTGGGTGATGGGGGAGGGGCAGCAGGCCCCACCCCAGACAGCAGGGGGCCGGCTCTGGTCCCCATGGGACGGGGCCAGGCCTGAGACACCCCAAGGACTGGGGGGGCAGGGGGGGCTTTGCAATCAGCCTCGTCCTGACCATGTTAAACAACAGAGCTCGGGGGAGGGGGACATGAGACACTGTCCTGCCGGTGCCCCTCACTCCCGACCCGCAGCCCCTGCCAGCCCAGCCCTGGGCTCGCCCCAGCCCTGCCGGTGCCCCTCACTCCCGACCCGCAGCCCCTCCTAGGCCAGCCCTGCCCCCAAGCTCTGCCGGTGCTCCTCACTCCCGACCCGCAGCCCCTCCTAGGCCAGCCCTGCCCCCCAGCTCTGCCGGTGCTCCTCACTCCCGACCCGCAGCCCCTCCTAGGCCAGCCCTGCCCCCCAGCTCTGCCGGTGCTCCTCACTCCCGACCCGCAGCCCCTGCTAGCCCAGCCCTGGGCTCGTCCCAGCCCTGCCGGTGCCCCTCACTCCCGACCCGCAGCCCCTGCTAGCCCAGCCCTGCCCCCCAGCTCTGCCGGTGCCCCTCACTCCCGACCCGCAGCCCCTCCTAGCCCAGCCCTGCCCCCCAGCTCTGCCGGTGCCCCTCACTCCCGTCCCGCAGCCCCTGCTGACGCCTCGCCCCCGGGAGTGGTTGTCAGTTTTCAGTGTGGGGGTGATTTTGCATCCCTGCCCTCCCCCTCCACTTTTCCTCCCCCCTGTGTCTGTGAGCCGTTGAAATGACTGACACCGGATTTCCGTGGCCTCTCGCCAGAGGCTCCCCATTCATGGCTGAGCACAGAGGTTTATTGTGTCGCTTCAAGTCTCCACCCTGCCGGCCTGCCACGGCCACGTGGGCCTTTCCTCCCTGTACTCAGACCCCTGCTCTAACCTGCTGGACCCAGAGCAGGGAGAGAACCCAGGAGTCCTGGCTCCCAGCCCCCGCCACTCTAACCACCAGACCCCACTCCCCTCCCCTCCCCTCCCCGAGCCAGGGAGAGAACCCAGGAGTCCTGGCTCCCAGCCCCCCTGCTCTAACCACTAGATCCCACTCCCCTCCCAGAGCCAGGGAGAGAACCCAGGAGTCCTGATCCGTGACTGAGGGCAGCACTATCTGTGGCTGAGCCTTTCACTGGGCCCATCCCGGGAAGGGGGAGCGGAGCCGGGAGAAAGGAGAGAGGGAGGGAACCGGGTGCGAAGGGAAAGCGCGGGGGGGGGGGGGTCTGGGGGGGGAGAGGGGATGGGGCAGAGGGAAGAGGGAGGGGAGGGGCAGGGATTAGGGAGAGGGGCAGAGAGAGGGAAAGGGTGAGAGGGGGAGGAATGGAGAAGAGGGGGAAGGAGACAGTGGAAGGAGGAGAGGACAGTGGGGCGGGGAGGGAGCGATGACAAAGAACATAAGGGTCAGACCATGGTCCATCCAGCCCAGTGTCCGGTCTCCGACAGGGGCCAATGCCATGTGCCCCAGAGGGAATGAACAGAACAGGGCAGTCATCAAATGATCCAACCCCTGTTGGCCCCTCCCGGCTTCTGGCAAACAGAGACTAGGGACCCCAGCCCTGCCCAGCCTGGCTAATAGCCGTTGATGGACTTAACCTCCATGAATTTATCTAGTTCCTTCTTGAATCCTGTTATAGTTCCTAGTTCACAACATCCCCTGGCAAGGAGTTCCACAGGTTAACTGTGTGCTGTGTGAAGAAATATTTCCTTCTGTTTGTTTAAACCTGCTGCCCACTAATTTCATTGCGTGGCCCCTAGTTCTTCTATTATGGGAGCAAGTAAATAACTTTTCCTTATTCACTTCCTCCGCACCACTCATAATTGTATAGACCTCTATCCTATCCCCCTTAGTCTCCTCTTTTCCAAGCTGAAAAGTCCCAGTCTGATTAATCTCTCCTCGTACCGGACCCGTTCCAAACCCCGAATCATTTGAGGTGCCCTTCGCTGAACCTTTTCTAATGCCAGGGAGAGAAGGAAGGAAAGAGAAAGAGGGGAAGGGAAGTGAGACGGACGGGGTGGGACAGGGAGGGGAAGGGGGCAGGGGGGGAGAGAGGGAGGGGAGTAGTTCTGGGGGCAGAGGGAAGCGGCGGAGGGAGAGGGTAGGTGGGGCAGGAGGAGGGATGGGGGCCGGCAGGGCAGAGGGAGAGGGAGAGGGAGGGGGTAAGTGGGGGGGGCAGAAGGAGGGGGAGAGGGAAGGGGCAGAGGGAGTGGTGGGAGAGGGAAGGGGGCGGGGCAGGGCTGGCAGGAGAGAGCGCCCCCCCGCCCCAGCCTGCCCCCTCCCCCCGTGACTCACTCTCTTCCTGGGTGGGGCCGGCGGGGGAGGACCCGCCGCTCCGGATCGGCTCCGCGTTGCCGAGAGTTGCCCGCCGGACTCCGAAGTGGGCGATTCGCGCCCCCGGCCTGGACCCGGCTTCTCCCGCCCCCTGGGGGAGCCTTGAAACGTGCCCGAGCCGCGGAGCGGGGGGGGATTTGTCCGTTTCTAACACACACCCCCCCGGAGCCAGCCCCGGGCCATGGCCGAGGAGCAGCCGCAGGTGGAGTTGTTCGTCAAGGTAAGGGGGGGGTCCCCAACTCCGCATTGACACCCCCTTCCCGGGGGGGGCGGCCTGCCCCCCCTGCCCCCCAATGGGAGTGGGGCCAGAGGAGAGTGAAAGCCTGGGAAGGAGGAAAGGGCCCCCACTATCCCCCCCCCACTCAAACCCTTCACTCCCTGCCCCTCTGAATCCCCCCCCCCCATCGGGGGGCTGGGCTGGGCTGGGCTGGGGAGGGGAGCAGGGCCGGGGGAGGGGAGAAGGGGAGAGCTGGTTATCTGGGGGGGTGAAGGAGGCTCAACTTCCCTCCTCCTTCCCCCTGGAGTGGGGGGGGCTCCGACTCCCTCCTTCCCTGCCCCCTTCACACCCCCTTTCCTCTCTTTGCCCCCTCCCTTCCCCTTTCACACCCCCTTACCTTGTTTTCACACCCCCTCGGCTCCCTTTCACACCCCTCTCTCCTCCTTTCCCCCCTTTTCACTCCTCCTGTCTCCCTCCTGGGTCCTTCCCCCTTCACACCCCCTTTCCCTCCTTTTCACACCCCTTCACCCCCTTTCTTTATTTTCACACACCCCTTCTCTCCCCTCACCCGGCTCTGGTTCTCTTTCCCTCCCTTCCCATAGCTTCCTTCTTTCTTCCCTCCCCCCCTCCTCCTTCCTCTGCCTCCTTCCCTCTCCCGCCTTCCTCTTCCGCCTCTGCCTCGCTCCCTCTTTTCTCTCCCCTGCCTCTGGCTGGGTCCCGCCTTTCCGCCCCCCCCCCCCTCGCTCTTTCCTGGGGTCACTCTGAGACACGTCCGCCACGTTTGGGGAAGTGCCTTCAATGGACTCGGGCCCACCCGGCCAGCCCAGCCCCAAAACGCCGCGTCCCCAGCCGGCCCCGCCCGGGTGGGACATGGGAGAAGCCATGCGGGGCCGGGACCCCGGGATCCCACCACTGCCCCGGGGTCTGTCCCCATAGATTGGTTAGAAAATCACACCACCGCTGTGTGCGATTCTTGGGGGTGCAACTTTTTTGGGGGGGGCATGTGTGAAAAAATTGCATCTTGGGTGACCCCCAACATGTCCCCCAAATTTGTGGCTGGTCAGACGCGCTTTGTGGCTTAGAAAAATTCGGTTGATTTCTCTTTGGCGGGGGGAAAATTGATGTTGCGGCCTGCGGCCTTCCTCTCCTCCGGCGCTGAAAGGGTTGAAAACGAAACCGCTTCGTCGGCCGGGCATTCGACCCGAAAGAATCTTTATCTGACCCCCGCAATTAATCCCCCCCCATAGCACCCCCTTTTCAAAATGACCAAGGAACTGAACCACCTGCCGCGCCCGCCCTGGCGCCGACCTGACCCCGCTCTCCAATCTGGGAGTAGCTCCCAGAAATACGTTTCCAAAGTGTGGCTTGGATGTAACGTACTCGGCAGAAGACACTCTTACAGGACTGGCCTAAGTGGGAACGTCAGCCTGAGAGAAGCTAAAGTTAGCACCGGATGCAAATACACACGGCCCCTTTTCTGGATCGCTTTCATTCCCTCGGCGGGTGTGTTTTGTTTCTCTCCGGCCTGGCCTACGCCCAGATCTGAAACCACCGAGTGTCACGAGCCCTGATCCGGCCGTTTGATCTAGCACCTCTCCGTTGACTTCCACCCAAATTCCCGGAGTTTAATTTGCAGCAGAGAAATTCCTAGCTTGGAGGATCATTGTGATCTAGCACCGGCTTGAATTAAAAACGGAGACTCTACCACATCCTTTAGCAAGTTGGCCCAGTGGTTAATTCCCCTCCCAATGAAAAAATTGCGCCTTATTTCCCATCTGACTTTGTCTAGCTTCAACTTCCAGCCGTAGGCCTGTGCTAGATCTTAATTCCCACGGCAGAGCACCTGAAGCCCTGGTCTTACGGCGCTTTCACTTCGGTCTGACGCAAACTGCTTTGGGACACTTCTAAAGTGATTTGAAATCGCCCCACGCGCAGCCGAAGTGGGTTGACGCCGGCTTCCCCGGCCCATGCATATCTTAGGGCTTTGAAAAGTTATACGGTCCTGAATTGAGAGAGAAAAGTAGCAATTTCCACCAGACATGAATGAAAAAACCCCAAATGTTTGGTTGGTTTGGGTCAATCGAAATGTCTTCCCGTTTTCAAACTTTTAAAAAAACTTCTTTCGGTCTGATTAGTTGAAGTGTCCTGATAAAAAGACGGTTGGAATCGTAAAACTCCCAGATTTTTATTTTTGTTTTGTTTCAAAAACGTAGCCACAAAACTTTCGGACAACTTTTGTCGGTGGTTTTTTTGAGTCGGGCGATTTATCAAAACTGACCCCGTTTTGCCAACGTTTTCAACAAAGCGACACTTTTGGACGCGAAAAGAGCTGTTGAAAAATCACGACTGGCTGTAGGGTTAATGAAAGCACATAAATCCTGGATTAATCTTCCCTTGAGTGCGGCGTTACTTGTGACTGGCTTGGCCCAATGAGGGTATGGGCTGCAGGAGAATTTTCTCCATTAAACGTTTTTTATTGGGGAGGGGGAGGGGGGACACACACCCAGATTCTCAGCACCAAAATTTCCTTTATGAAAGTGTCGGTTTCAACAAATGTTTCTGTTCCGGGGCGAAAAAATCGGAGGGGAAAAGTTTGGCAAATGTTGACACATCCCGTTTTTTGCCATTCTTGGAACGAAAAGCTTCGATTTTTGCTTTGAAACGACTTTTGGGTTTCAAAGTTTGAGTTGTAAAAAGATCCAGACCAAAATGAAACAATTTGAAATGAACCAAATGTTTTGATTGACCGGAAGCGGGCTTTTGTTTTGGGTTAGATTTCCGGGTGGCATAAAACACTGAGATTTTGGCTTTTCCTCCCAATTCAGGGACGGAAAAATGTTCAAACTCTCAAATTCGTGCATGGTTTGAAAGCCATTTGGGGTCTGGTCTGAGACTGCGGGTTGAAACAACACAACTGATCACCACCTAATTTGCCTGCTCTGGGTCTCTTGGGCGTTAATTTGTCCTGTGGACAATCTCACTGCAGCTAGACCAAGCCCGGAGACGCTACCTCGAATGCAGCCAACTCGGATTAACTCTGCACTACATCTGGCTGAAAGACTAAACTCATGAAACCGCGACCAGGCCTTCTAAAGCATCCATGTGGGGGGCGGCCCTGAAGCGAGTTTCCCATGTAAACAAGGCCTGTGTGGAGAAACTGGACTAAGCTAAACCAAAATAAAGCCGCTCAGAAACCCGTGTGCCCGGAGCGGGGTTTGAAACACCCGAAATTGGGGAAATTTTTAAACCGGGTTGGAACAAAACAAAGAGATTCGGCGGGGAACAATTTTTTGCCAGCAGTTTGAAACATTTGATTTGGGGAAAAGTTCAAGGGAGGAAAACTTTTCAGCTGGTTTGAAGATCCCCTTGGACAATCGCTTCTGTTTACACGGCTGGGGGTCTCTGTCTCTTTCCTCTCCTGCTTTTCTCTCCTTCCCTCTTTCTCTGCCTGTCTTTCGTTCTGTCTCTCTCAGCCGGTTTAACTGAGCTGTACTTGGCCATGGGCTCGGTTAAACCGTCTCTCTGTCACGGGTCTTTCCCCCTCCTCTTTTCTCTCCCTCTCCTTCCGATCCCCCTCCCTAGGAGGAAACCCCCCCTCAAATCTCAACCCCGTGAGATCTTAATCCAAACTTCCTATGAGCTTTGTACACCCCGACAGCTGAGTAACGTAGCCACGGCCTGTCCTTCTGCTCTGCTTTGATCTGTGTCTTCTTTCTTTCTTTCTTTCTTTCTTTCTTTCTTTCTTTTTCTGTTTCTGCTCTGTTCTCCTCTTTGTATCTCTTTCTTCCTCTTTCTTGTGTGTGTCTGGATCAGGGTGGGGCAGGGACACAAAACAGGACTCCTGGGTTCTCCCCAGCTCTGGGAGGAGAGTGGTGTCTAGTGGTTAGAGCAGGGGGCGCTGGGAGCCAGGACTCCTGGGTTCTATCCTCAGCTGTGCATCGTCCCTGCTGTGTCTGGTTTTCCTTCCTAGCTACACCCCCTCCTTGTCTCCTGTCGTTTTCCCCTGGAGCAGGTGCCCGGACCAGATTTTCTTTGTCTGTTTAAAATCCAAACAGGGCTGAGGGCTGGTTTCCCTGGGCTGGGCTCACCCACTCCCTGGGGTGCGGCGCCTGGGACTCCAGAGCGGCTGCAAATTAGTGTAACTTTAGAAATGGCAGAACAGGACTCTGGGGTGGGAGGGGAGAGAGGCTGGGGGGTTAGAGTGGAGCCAGGCGGGGTGGGGGCTGGGAGCCAGGACTCCTGGGTTCTCTCCCTGGCTCTGGGAGCGGAGTGGGGGCTAGTGGTTAGAGCAGGGGGGCTGGGAGCCAGGACTCCTGGGTTCTCTCCCTAGCTCTGGGTGGGGAGTGGGGGCTAGTGGTTAGAGCAGGGGGTGCTGGGAGCCAGGACTCGTGGGTTCTCTCCCCAGTCCTAGGAGGGGGGACCCTGGGCAAGTCACTTCATCTCTCCCCGCCTCAGTTTGCCCATCTGTTGAATGGGGATCCCGATTTCTCTCTGGTTTCTCTAGGTAGACAGTAAACTCGTCAGGACAGGGCCTGCCTCTCTCGTTATGCGTCTGTGCGGCACCTGATGGGGGGGCCCTGATTCTGGAGAGCCCCCAGTTGAGCCCCCCCTGCAGCCTAGCACCCCCTGCTGACCCCCCCGCTCCCTGCAGCCCCCTGCTGAGCCCCCGCCCTGCTCCCCACAGCAGATCCATGACCGGGGGTGTGTGTGTGTGTGTGTGTGACGGGACTGAGGTTAGAGGAAGGAAACGTTTAACCCAAGGGGGTGGAGGAAAGTGACGAACCTCCCGGGGGTGACATCACTGCAGGGAAGGGGGTGAGCGGGCCCCAAGCACAGAGCAGTAAAGAGCCTGCCTTGGGTTGACTTCACGTTTCCCGGCTCCGCCTGGCTGGATTGGCCCTGGGAAGGGCGAGTCTCCCTGTAAAACCCTCCTTGAGTCACTGGGGCTGGCATGTGTCTCCGGGGCTGGTGTAAGGACCAGGGAGGCGTTACAAGCGGGGCCGGGTTTAAAGGGACAGGAGGTGGGAGAGATTGGAGGTGGGAATGGGGGGCGGGGGGGTTATCAGGGGGCTCTGGTTGTTTGAGGACTGGGCGAGGGTGGATGCTGGGGCAGTAGCGTAGGCAGGTCTGGAGCACAGGGGGGGCGGCGCTATAAAAAGGCGCCTCCCCCTCCCCCTGTACTCACCCGGTGGCGCTTTAAAGGGCCCGGGGCTCCAGCTGCTGCCCCCGGCCCTTTTAAATCCCCGCCCGAGCCTGGCTGAGGCAGCGGGGCTCGGGCAGTGCTTTTTAAGGCGCCGCTTCTCCTCACCCGCTCCCCCTGCTCCCGCCCTGGCTACGCTACTGTGCTGGGGGCTTGGACCCACGGGGGAGAGCAGGGAAGGGATAGTCATAGGTGAATCGCTGCCGCTCTGTGCAGTAAAGGGCATATGACACACACCCAGCTCTACTGGTGTTCTGGTCTACTGCTCCCCCCAGCTCTCCTGGTGCCCCTCAATCCTGACCCGCAGCCCCTGATATCCCAGCCCTGGGCTCCCCCCCCTCCCCCAATCCCCCAGCTCTGCTGGTGCCCCTCACTCCCGACCCGCAGCCCCCTGCTGCTCCCTGCCTAGCATTACAATTCCTCTTCTGGGACTTGGCTAGGGATGAATCATCCCCGAAGCCACCCGCTGCCTCCCCGTCCTTGGCTCAAGTTAAACCCATAAACCCAGCCTGAGTCAGATCCCATCCCCCGCCAGTGCCCCCCCACTCCCAGCCAGCCGGGCCCCCGCCCTGGGGCTGGGGAAGGCCCCGTGTCCCATCCCTCATCCAGAGACAGGTCATTACTCAGAAAATAGAACCCAGGAGTCCTGGTTCGCAGCCCCTCCGCTCTAACCCACCAGACCCCACCCAACACCCCTCTCAGAGCTGGGATAGAACCCAGGAGTCCTGGCTTCCCCCCCCACCTCTAACCACTAGACCCCACTCCCCTCCCCGAGCTGGGGAGAGAACCCAGGAGTCCTGGCTCCCAACCCCCCTGCTCTAACCACCAGACCCCACTTCCCTACCAGAGCTGGGGAGAGAACCCAGGCGTCCGGGTTCCCCCTGAGCCCTGCCTGTGTTTGCCGGCTGTAGCTGTTGTGGCAGGGAGGGGTGGGTGCGTCTCTGTAATAACCATCGCTGGGTGGTGTGTGTTGTTTCTCCATGGCAACCCATCATGCTTGTCACCTTGTGTGTGGGTGTGACCTGTTTGTGTGGGTGTGGCCCAGTTGAGAGGGGGCAGGTCCTTGTGTCACTGTAGCCACCCTTTGTAATTGTGTGTGTCCACCACAACGATTGCCAGGAGGAGTGGGGGTGGGTGGTCATCTCCATAGCAACTGGCTGTGTCTGGTTGTTGGGTGGATCCGAAGGCACCTGTTGTGGGTGCTGGTAGAAAGGGCGGGTGTGAGGCAGCTGCCTAGCAACTGGCTCTGCCTGTCACCTGGTGGAGGGGGCTGGTTGCCGGGCGTCCCCCTGGCAACTGGCTGGGGGCCTGGCCGGTGTTGGCAACAAGCAGCAGGATCTGGCTGGGGAGCCGGGATCCTGTTCCCAGGGCCACGCCCTGTGACCCCTGTATTGGGGGTGTGTTGGGGGAGGAGGGGGTGGGCAGGGTGTCCTGTGACCCTTGAACTGGAGGGGGGCGGGTGGGGTTAACCCTGGCGGTGCTGCCCCCCAACCAACTCCCTCCCCAACAGCCAGAGAGAGATCTGTGCCCCTCCCTCTGCCCGAACCTCACACTCCTACCAGCCCCCAACACCCCCCTCCTCCCCGCCCCATACACCCCCTCCTGCCCCCAGACACCCCCGCCTCCCCGCCTCCACTCCGTCCCCCCATAGACACCCCCTCCTCTATGCCCCTCCCCACCCCCACCCCTATACATCCCCTCCCGCCCCCAGACACCCCCTCCTCTCCCCCTCCCCACCCCATCCGGCCCCCCCCGACACCCCCTCCTCCTCTGTCCAATACACCCCCTCCAGCCCCCAGACATCCCGCCTCCCTCCCTCCACCCCCTGCCCCCATAAACACCTGCCCCCATAAACACCTCCTCCTCTCTGCCCCCCGCCCCCTCCCGCCCCCCTGACACCCCCTCCTCCCTGCCTCCACCTCCTGCCCCTCCAGACACCCCCCCATCCCGCCCCCCCAGACACTGACTCCTCCCTGCCCCACCCCCTGTCCCACCGCAGACCCCACCTCACCCCACAGGCGCTTCCCTTTTCGGCTGCTCCCCCAACAACTCCCCCCGCCCATCAGCCCCCAAGGCACTGGCAGGAGAGGGCCTGTCAGTCAGGGACTCCCCCGCCACCCCCATGGGACGTGACTCCCTCCCCCCCCCCCATATCCCTAGAGATCCAGTCCCCGCCCCACCCGATGGCACCGGGCAGGAAGGGGTTTGGGGCGGAGCCCAGCCCTGGGGGAGCTGAGGGGGGCTATGGGAAGTTGCAAAAGGGGAGCCCCCGGCAGGGTCCCTATAGCGCAGGCTTAGGGCGCCCTCTGGTGGTCAAGGCCGGTATCGCAGCCACACACCCCTATGGGGGCTGAATAGCGATGGGGCCGCCATCTGGTGGTCAAAGCCGGTATTGCAGCAGGACACCTATCAGGCGTTATAGCTGGGGGCGCCCCCTGGTGGTGGCTTCCGGTATTGCAGCCTAGACTACACGGTGAGGGGGCAGAGCAGGGAGTCCCCAGTGCGGGGGGCAGCCCTGCCCCATGGTGGGGGGGAGCTCCAGGGCAGGACGGGAGCGGGAAGGGGGAAGCCCTGGGGATGATCCTGACCCTCTCCCCGGCCCGGGGGGGCAGCCCTGCCCCATGGTGGGGGGGAGCTCCAGGGCAGGACGGGAGCGGGAAGGGGGAAGCCCTGGGGATGATCCTGACCCTCTCCCCGGCCCGGGGGGGCTGGGGCGGGGCACTGGGTGGTGGCTGAGCCCCCCTCTGCTCTGTGTGCCAGGCCGGCAGTGATGGGGCCAAGATCGGGAACTGCCCCTTCTCCCAGCGGCTCTTCATGGTGCTTTGGCTCAAAGGGGTCACCTTCAACGTCACCACGGTGGACACGAAAAGGTGGGTGAGACGTGGCCGGTGTCCCTCACTCCCGACCCGCAGCCCCCTGCCAGCCCTGCCCTGCCGGTGCCCCTCACTCCCGACCCGCAGCCCCTGCTAGCCCAGCGCTGGCCCCCTAGCTCTGCTGGTGCCCCTCACTCCCGACCCGCAGCCCCTGCCAGCCCGGCCCTGCCCCCCCGAGCTCTGCTGGTGCCCCTCACTCCCGACCCGCAGCCCCTCCCAGCCCGGCCCTGCCCCCCCGAGCTCTGCTGGTGCCCCTCACTCCCGACCCGCAGCCCCTGCCAGCCCGGCCCTGCCCCCCCGAGCTCTGCTGGTGCCCCTCACTCCTGACCCGCAGCCCCCCCCCAGCTCCGCCGGTGCCCCTCACGCCCGACCTGCAGCCCCCATCTCTCATTGCAGGAGGACCGAGACGGTTCAGAAGCTTTGCCCGGGCGGGCAGCTCCCCTTCCTGATGTACGGGACCGAGGTCCGTACCGACACCAACAAGATCGAGGAGTTCCTGGAGGAGGTGCTGTGCCCCCCCAGGTACGTGCCAGGGAGCGTGTGCGGGAGAAGGGCGGGTACCACCCCGTCATGTGGCAGGGAGTTCCACAGGCCCCCGGGAAGGAAGGATCCCCACCCCCGGTGCGAAGCTCCGCCCACCAGTCCGTGAAATGGGGGGATCTGAGAACCCTGGGTAGGGGCTTTCCGGGGTGGGGGAGGGGTGTGTTTCCTGTTTTGGGGGGGGTGGGGGAGCTGGCTCCTCTGGCTGTGGGGGTCACTAGGGAGGGGTATCGGAGGCTGGAGGGGAGGTGTGTGTGTGTGTGGGGGGCTGGGGTGTGGGAAGATGGGGCATCTGGTGGGGGGTGAATAATAAAGGAGGGGGGACCCCACATCTCTCACTGCCCCCCCCCAGGTACCCCAGATTGGCCGCCCGTAACCCCGAGTCCAACACGGCCGGCGTCGACATCTTCGCCAAGTTCTCCGCCTACATCAAGAACTCGAACCCGGCGCAGGATCCGGGTGAGTGGGGGAATCCCTGGGGCGGGGGATGGATGAAGGGGAATCCCCCTTGGGGAGGGGGGCGGGGAAACCCCTCACTTCTCGTTGGCTGCCCCAGGTCGCGCTCTGTCTTTCCATTGGCTGCCTCCTGGGCAAACTTTCACCATCCCCCATCTCCTCCTTGTTCTCATTGGCTGCCCTTCTGTCTCCACTTTGTTCCCATTGTCCACCTCTCAGTTAACCCGCCCCATTCCCATTGGCTGTCTCTCTGCCACTACTTATCTCTCTCTTGTTCTCATTGGCTCTTTCTCTTGGCTGCCCCTTGTCATTGGTCGGCCCCTCTGTGTCTCTTCCCCTCAGTCTCATTGGCCACTCCACATCATCCCCTGCTTCTCATTGGCTCCCTCTCTTGGCGGCATCTGTCTCTGCTCGGTTCAGATTGGTGGTGTCCCTTTGCCCGCTCCTCTCCCCTTGGTTCTGATTGGTTCCAGCTCTTAGTCACTCTGTCCTCTCATTGGCTGCCTCTTGTGTTCCCGCCTCATTCTAATTGGCGCCCTGTCTCTGTTGCCGCAATCCCTCTGTCGTCTCTCATTGGTCACTCCTGTCTTCCCTCGGTTCTCATTGGCTGCTGCTGTCTGCCATTGGACCTCCCTGACTTTGCTTTGATTTTCATTGGCTGCCTCCGTTACCCTCTCTTCTGAATGGTGCCCCCCTCATCTGCGCTAGATTCTCATTGGCTTCATCCCTGGACTTCCCAGGTTACCTTCTTCTCTGACTGGCTGTCTCCGATCTCACCTTGATGCTCATTGGCTGGCTCCCATCTCCCCCAGATTTTGATTGGTTGCCTCTCTGCTCCCGTCAGCTTCTCCCCCTTTTGATTGGCTGCCCCATATCTTCTTATTGATTTTCATGGGCTTCCCTCCCTTTACTCTCTGGTGACTGGCTGGATGCCACACCCTGCATTCCCATTGGCTGCCCCACTCCCATGACCGTCCCTTCTGATTGGCTGTCCTCTGTCTGTTCTATTCTCATTGGCCGCCTCTGCCTTTCTCTTTCTGCCCCGCTTCCTTCACCCTCTCTTCTGATTGGCTGTCCGCCATCTCCCCTGAATTCCCATTGGCTGCCTTTCTGTCTGCCCCACGCCGATGACCGTCCCTTCTGATTGGCTGTCCTCCATCTCTGTTCTATTCTCATTGGCCGCCTCTGCCTTTCTCTTTCTGCCCCGTTTCCTTCACCCTCTCTTCTGATTGGCTGTCCTCCACCTGCTCATGCGTCTCATTGGCTGCCTGTCCCCCCCAGCCCTGGAGAAGGGGCTGCTGAAGGCTCTCAAGCTGCTGGACTCGTACCTGGCGGCGCCGCTGCCGGACGAGGTGGACGAGACGAGCGCCGAGGACGAGACGCGCTCGAGCCGCAAGTTCCTGGACGGGGACGAGCTGACGCTGGCCGACTGCAACCTGCTGCCCAAGCTGCACATCGTCCAGGTGGGGCCGGGCGGGGGGGCGCTGGGCTGGGGAATGGGGGGCAGCGAGGGTGGGGCCGTGGGTCAGGCCGTGGGTTTAGCTATGGGGCCGTGGGGCCGTGGATCTGGTGGGGCGCCGGGTCGCTCCCAGCGCTCTGGGGGCGCAGGCCCGGCCGTGGGTCAGGCCGTGGGTTTAGCTATGGGGCTGTGGAGCCGTGAGTCAGGCCGTGGGGCCGTGGACCTGGTGGGGGGCCGGGTCGCTCCCCGGCGCTCTGGGGGCGCAGGCCCGGCCGTGGGTCAGGCCGTGGGTTTAGCTATAGGGCCGCGGGGCCGTAGATCTAGTGGGGTGCCGGGTCGCTCCCCGGCGCTCTGGGGGCGCAGGCCCGGCCGTGACCCCCCGTCTCCCCCCAGGTGGTGTGTAAGAAGTACCGGGGGTTCACCATCCCCGAGGCGCTGCAGGGCGTCCACCGCTACCTGCGACACGCCTACGCCCGCGAGGAGTTCGCCAGCACCTGCCCCGACGCCGAGGAGATCGAACTGGCCTACGAGACGGTGGCCAAAGCCCTGAAATAGCCCCAGGGGCCGGCGGGGCCCCACCCCGCATGGGGGCTGCCAAGCCCGGAGGAGGGGGGGGGCTGATTCTGGGGGGTCTGTACTCAGTCTGGGGGGGTGGGGGGGATTCACACTGAAATGTTAAACCCATTAAATAAACCTTTAAAACTCCCCTTGGTGAAGTCAGGAGAGTCGGAGGGAGGGGCTGGGACCCCGGCATCTGGGTCGGCAGCACAGGGCGCTCACCCCTAGGGGGCTGGAGAGGGGGATGGGGAAGGGGACCCAGGTGTCCGGGACAGCAGCACAGGGCGCTCACCCCTAGGGGCCCTGCTTCCCTCCCAGCACCTGCGTGGGGGGCAGAGACCAGGACCAGCGCTGGGGGTAGGAATCTTGGACTGGTTCACGGGGGAGGGGCAGTTTTGCAAGGGGGGGTTTCAGAGGTTCTGATTGGTTGGCAGCAGTCACATGGCTTGAGGTAGCTGGACACTTCGAGGCCCCAACCTGGCTAGCGCTAGGAGCTGGGGCAGAGCCACCCGGGGGAGCCTTGAAACCCTCAATAACATGATCCCACTTCCCCCACCACTTCCAATACTCTGTTACCCCTCCCCTCGTTTCACACACACACACCCCTGTTCCTCCAATCAGTCACCCCGGGGGTGGGGGGGAGCTTTTAACTCTTTATTTCCCAAGCACAATGGGGTGGGGGGCACAGATCTTTAGAGGGAGGACTCAGTGTCTTGCAGGGGGCATCTTGGGGCTTTCAATGGAGGGGGAGACAGAGGGGGACGAGGAGGGTTCCCAGCTGACCCAGGTGGATAGGGAGGAGGGAGGGGGGCAGAGCCCCGGCAGTGGGGCCAAGAGGGAGCTGGGATGCTGTGGGGCAGGGGGGCTGGCTGGAGGGGCGGGGGTTAGAGAGAAAGGCTCAGAGCTGCCCGAGGACGGGAGAGGTCTCAGGGCTGGGGTGGGGGGCTCTGAGGGCCGGGTCAGGGGCTGAGGCCCCAGGCAGTGGGGAGGGGCTCTGGGGGGGTCTCACAGCAGTAGGGCCAGGGGCAGGGCGATCCCCAGAGCCCCCCAGGCCGGACGGGCCTCTCAGTTGCAGAGGTCGCGGGAGCAGCAGGCTGTGGAGTAGGTGAAATTGGCCCCCAGCAGCCAGCGCGTGCCCCGGGCCCCACAGAGCTTAGCCTCCCCACAGCTCTTCTCATAGACGACCAGCTCCAGGGCACCTGGGGGGCAGGGGAGGGAGGGAGTGAGATGGAGAACGAGTGCAGCCTCCGCCCCTTCCCATCCCCCGCGGCTGGGGAATCCCACTGTTGCCACCATTGACCTGACCCAGTAACCCCAGCTCATCCCTCGGGGATCCCACCTCTACCACCATCGACATGACCCAGTAACCCCAGCTCATCCCCCGGAGATCCCACAGCTACCACCATCGACCCGACCCAGTAACCCCAGCTCATCCCTCGGGGATCCCACCTCTACCACCATCGACACGACTCAGTAACCCCAGCTCATCCCTCGGGGATCCCACCGCTACCACCATCGACACGACCCAGTAACCCCAGCTCATCCCCCTGGGGATCCCACTGCTACCACCATCGACCCGACCCAGTAACCCCAGCTCGGTCCCCTGAGCCCGTCTGCCCCGGTCGCCTGGCTCCCTCCTGTGCTGCTGGAATCCAGAAGCAGGGAGTTCCACAGGCCCTGCTGTGTCCGGCTCCCCCCCACCCCCAGCCCGCCAGACTGACCTCTGCGTCCCATGGCGACCGAGGTGAGGCGGCGCTGCGGCGGGGCGCAGGGGGTGACGAACTGCAGGCAGTCCAGGGGTGCGATTGTGGGGAACAGGCAGGTGTAGCAGTGCAAGGCCTCCCCTAGAGGGGAGGGGGAGAGAATTAGTGAACCCAGGCGTCCGGGCGGGGGAATGGGACCCAGGTGTCTGGTCCGTGTGGAGTGGCTGCAATTGGTGAGAGCAGCCACCAGGGGGCAGCGCAACCCCCATGAAAGGGAGCGGCCCAGAGAGCACGTGACTAAAGACACCATGAATGGGACTGGGACGTGCCCCTCACTCCCGACCCGCAGCCCCCTGCTAGCCCAGGCCTGGGCTCCCCAGCAGCTCTCTGGTGCCCCTCACTCCCGACCCGCAGCCCCGCACTGAGTTTTCCCAAGATGCCCGGAGCTGAGACCTGACCCGCTCATGCCATCTCCAACCCCACATCGCCCGGAGTCGATCCCGGGCCCGGCTGTGCTTCCCGCTCACCGGCTGGCAACGTGAGCAGCCCACCCAGCAAGGCCAAGCCCAGGGCTGCGTTCATGGCTCCGTCCGGCGTCTGTCCAGCTCCTTGTCCCTCCCTGCTCTGAACGCCTGCGGGTCCGAGCCCCGGGGTGGGGGCCCCCGATCGCACCCTCCCCCTTGGTCATGCGGCTAATGAAACACCAGCGCCCGCCAATTAATGCTGCAATTCGATTACCGGCCCTAGGCAGGGCAGCGGGCTGGGGAAGCCGAGTGAAAGGCCGATGACGCTGCTGTTGTCCGGCCTCCTGGCTAACGCGGGGCCCAGGGCTGCCCTGGCCTGACGCCGGGGTCTCTCCACTAGACACCCCGGCTCGATTGAGTGACGGGGAGTGTTCGCCCTGACGCTGCTAGAGCAAAGAGCCCGGTGTCACGTATCCGTTCCCCGGCTGGGTCCCAAGAGCGGGGACCCGTCACCGTCCCGGCGCAGCGTGAAATCGATCGCACGCTGGTAGCCTCTCGCGTGGAGGCAGGTTTTTCCAAACCTGGAATCGTCGTCTCTGAGCCCTCGGCAATTCATCGACATCCCTCCAGAGCCCGGAGACGCGTCGGCCTTGCCCCGTCGCTCGCCAGCCCCCTGGCGCCACCACGATCCTCCTTGGACAGCGTGCGCTAGAGGGGACATGACACACGCTCGCCAAATGGGCCGGGAGAGTTTGTCACGTGCGCTCAGCCCTGTTCAGTATCTTGTAATTGCAGCTGCAGGTCAGGAGTGAGGGGCACCGGCAGAGCAGGGGGGAGCCCAGGGCTGGGTTAGCAGGGGCTGCGGGTCGGGAGTGAGGGGCACTGGCAGAGCTGGGGGGAGCCCAGGGCTGGGTTAGCAGGGGCTGCGGGTCGGGAGTGAGGGGCACCGGCAGAGCTACTGGGGGGCTGGGTTAGCAGGGGCTGCAGGTCGGGAGTGAGGGGCACCGGCAGAGCTACTGGGGGGCTGGGTTAGCAGGGGCTGCGGGTCGGGAGTGAGGGGCACCGGCAGAGCAGGGGGGAGCCCAGGGCTGGGTTAGCAGGGGCTACGGGTCGGGAGTGAGGGGCACCGGCAGAGCAGGGGGGAGCCCAGGGCTGGGTTAGCAGGGGCTGCGGGTCGGGAGTGAGGGGCACCGGCAGAGCTACTGGGGGGCTGGGTTAGCAGGGGCTGCGGGTCGGGAGTGAGGGGCACCGGCAGAGCAGGGGGGAGCCCAGGGCTGGGTTAGCAGGGGCTACGGGTCGGGAGTGAGGGGCACCGGCAGAGCTGGGGGGAGCCCAGGGCTGGGTTAGCAGGGGCTGCGGGTCGGGAGTGAGGGGCACCGGCAGAGCTGGGGGGAGCCCAGGGCTGGGTTAGCAGGGGCTGCGGGTCGGGAGTGAGGGGCACCGGCAGAGCTGGGGGGAGCCCAGGGCTGGGTTAGCAGGGGCTGCGGGTCGGGAGTGAGGGGCACCGGCAGAGCTGGGGGGAGCCCAGGGCTGGGTTAGCAGGGGCTGCGGGTCGGGAGTGAGGGGCACCGGCAGAGCTGGGGGGAGCCCAGGGCTGGGTTAGCAGGGGCTGCGGGTCGGGAGTGAGGGGCACCGGCAGGGGTGTGTCTGTTTTAATTCTTTTTCCATTTCCCTCTTGACAGTCACGGGGGGCGGAGGGGGGGGGAGGGGCGGGGGGGGTCCCATCTGCTGATCCGGAAATGAGCGGAGGAAGGCGAGTCACAAAGCAGCTATTTCCCCTGGGGGGGGGCGTTTGAAGGAAGAGTAAAGCGGGGGAGGGGCCGTTCAGCCATTTATCACCCTACAGGAAAAGGGGCCCCATGGGGATTTCCTCCCAGGGGAACCCCCGCCCCCAAAGATATCGCCCCTCCCCCCTGAACCTCCTGTGACATGTCCCCCCCCCAGCTCTGCCGGTGCCCCTCACTCCCGACCCGCAGCCCCTGCTAGCCCGGCCCTGCCCCCCCAGCTCTGCCGGTGCCCCTCACTCCCGACCCGCAGCCCCCTACCAGCCCGGCACTGGGCTCCCCTGCCATCTCGGTCTGTGGGTGCCCCCTCCTGGCGCCAGTGACCCCCCAGGAGAGATTCAGTCCATCTCTCCCCTGCCACATGTATGTGCCCAAGGGCGTGGGAGGGGGTGGTGGGGGGGGGGTGTCCAGCCATGGTTTGCTCAGACATGGGCGGGGGTGGGGAATTTTCCATCCCGGCCCCCTTTACGGCTGTCTGGACCCGGGGACGCTTCCTGCATAATGGAGGGGCCAGGGGGGCCCTGCCCTGGGTGGGGGGGGGGGGTGTCTCTCTCTCTCAATGAGCCTTGGTGCAGCACAGCGCCCCCTAGTGCTGCCCTGCGCACAGAACGGGGCGGGGGGTTAGCAGGGGGCTGCGGGTCGGGAGTGAGGGGCACCAGCAGAGCTGGGGGGAGCCATGGGATGAGACCTGCAGCGTGGGGCCCCCTTGGCCCCCCACCTGCCCGACACCCACAACCCAGGGGTCCCCAGCTCCGTGTATCTCATTCGCCCCCCCGCAGCGCAACACCGACACACGGGAACGGGCTCCCGCCGTCCACCCGGGCCATGAAACAATCCCAGAGTCCCGTCCCGTCCCCTCGACACACGAGAGAGGCCCGGCCGTGTGCCCCGGAGGCCCCCCCCCAAAACAGCCAGGAGGTGAACAGACGCCCCCCCCACACACACCCAGCCTCACCAGCGACACCCCCCCCAGAGCCAGCCGCAATCCCGGAGCGGCTGCCGGCTCCTCCCCGCCCGAGGGGGAACGTGGCAGACGTGGGAGCCGTGAACAGACGCGGCGGGGGCCAGACACAGATGGCGCCTGCAAGGAGCAGACCGCACACGTCTCAGCCAGACGGACGGACGGCGAATCCCAGCCAAGGGGGACACACAGACACACCCCGCCCCCGGGAGCTGAGCCCCAGACGGCCGGGGAGGCAAAGCACAGACGGCACCACAACAGAAACACAACACAACACACAACAGGCCTGGAGGCAAACAAGCCGAGAGACAGACACGGCCAGTCGTCATGGGAGCAAGGCCCCAAGTGCGTGAGTACACACCCGCCACTAGGGGGCAGCAGAGAGACACACAAGCCACTAGGGGGACAGACAGACAGACACACATATATACACACCTGCCCAAGCTTCTCCCCAGATGTTTGTGCTGACCCATCTATTCAGCGCGCTGCCATCTGTCATAGCCATCAGTAGGTTCCAGGGTTAACGCTGCAGCCCCGGGACCCAGGGAGCTCTCAACTCTCCCAGAAGGGTCAGTGGGAGGGACGTACTAGTTTGGCGAGCGGAGGTTGGTTATTTCTAAGGAAGCCACCAGGGGGCCTAGGGGATTGGCTACAACTGGCCTAGAACCGCCAGCACGGGCCCACAGCCGATTTCCAGGTAGCTAAAATCAAGGCGCTCGGTTTTGTCGGCTGGGAGGAGCCTCCGAGGTGGGAGAGAAATTTGAGAGAGTCCGTCTGTCCGGCTCCCTGTGTGCACCCCGCCCCCCCCGCTTTATCTCAGCTAGACCTTCCCTTGTGTTCACAACTGATGGAGTCACAGCACTGGGCTAGCAGGGGCTGCAGGTCGGGAGTGAGGGGCACCGGCAGGGCTCGGGGGGTGGTGGGGGCGGGGAGGCTGGGCTAGTAGGGGCTGCAGGTCGGGAGTGAGGGGCACTGGCAGGGCTCGGGGGGTGGTGGGGGCGGGGAGGCTGGGCTGGCAGGGGCTGCGGGTCGGGAGTGAGGGGCACCAGGAGAGCTGGGGGGGGGGGGGAGAGAGCCCAGGGTGGGGCTGGCAGGGTGCCCCTCACTCCCGACCCGCAGCCCCTGCCCTGGCTGCCCAGTGCCAGGCCCAGCAGGATCAGCCCCAGGCGGGGGTGGCGCCGGAGCAGAGGAGCCAGGCCAGGGCCAAGCCCAGCAGCGCCCGCAGCCCCAGGGGCAGGGGCAGGGCCAGGAGCAGCCCCATGGCGGCCCCCACAGCTCCCCTGGTGGGCGCTACCCCCCAGTCCGGCTCCAGTGTTCCCAGTAAAGCCCCAGGCCCGCCACTCCCAGTAAGGGACCAGTCACGCCCCTTTTAAGGCCCTGGGGACCGAGTGGGCGGAGCCTGGGGACCGAGTGGGCGGGGCTTAGAGCGGAGTGGGCGGGGCACGAGGGCGGGGCCTGACTCGCCCCGCCCCCCCGGGCAGACAATGCGCTGGGGCTTGGCCGGGTGGCTGCTGCGCTCGGTACCGGGCGAGGCTGACGCGTCCTGGGGTCCCCCCCGCTTGGCGCAGCCGGATCCGGGGGGGTCGCAGGGAGGAAACCGCCCCCCCTTGGCGCGGCAGCCCCGGGGCATTCTGGGGCGGGCGCCCCCCCGGCGAGAGACCCCCCCAAACCCAGCGCCCCCCCCCCGGACCCCGCAGGGAGGTAAGCGCGCACGGGGGGGGGGGCGGATTTTGGGGGGGGAGCCTGGAGCTAGGGGCTGAGGGGACCCGGGGGGGTCTGGGTTATGTGGGGTGAGGGGATTGACTCTGTGGGAGGTTTGCTGGGGGGGTTATTCTGTCGGGGGGCGTATGTGTGCGGGGGGGCTCTGTAGGGAGGATTTGGCCGGGGCGGGAGTTGAGATGGGGTCGATCTATAGCGGGGGGCTGAGATGGGGGCGCTGTGGGATGGTAGATAGAGGGGCGGGTTAGGGGTGGATTCGGGGGGCAGAGTTACTGGGGTGCTCTGGCCCAAAGAAGGGGGGCTGGGTTTGGGGAGACCGTACAGGGGATTGCGGGGTGACTGGGTGTGGGGGGTGCTGAAGATTTGGGGGTACTATGTAAACTGGGGCTCTCTAGCGGGGGACCGCCGTTATGGGGGGCTGTTTTGGGAGGGATGAGTTGAGCGGGGATATTGGGGGGCGGTGAGATTGTGGGGTGAGCCCCAGGCAGCGGGCGGAACCGGGAACGGCTAAGGGAGGGTATTGGGTGGGGTGCAGAGGGTCTAGTGCTTAGAGCAGGGCGGGGACTGGGAGCCCGGACTCCTGGGTTCTCTGCCCGGCTCCAGGAGGGGGCTGGGCTGTGGTGGGGTTGGAGCAAGGGGGGACTGGGGGCCCGGACTCCTGGGTTCTCTGCCCGGCTCCAGGAGGGGGCTGGGCTGTGGTGGGGTTGGAGCAGGGCAGGCTGGGAGCCCGGACTCCTGGGTTCTCTCCCTGGGTGTGGTGAGTCGGAGCAGGCCTGGCTGGGAAGTTGAGGAAGGAGCCGCCCCCTGCCCCCCCCAGGAGAGGAAGGAGCCAGATTTATTATTTATGGTCCTAGGGGACAAATCCGCCCCCCCCCCCCCCCCGCCAAAAAAAATCCTGGTGGCTGCTTTGGGGGTGGGGGGAAGAACCAGAGCAGCTGCCGGAGGAAGGGTGACAAGGCCTCAGAGCTGGGCTGGGACAGTCTGGGGAGAGAAGGGGGGACCCCCCCCCTCAGGTCTCCTGGATTTCCCTAGTGTGACAATGGGTGTGTGTTGGGGGGGGGGGGTATTCCTTCGCTCCCTGGGCTGTTCCAGGCCTGTTTTCTCTGCTGGGGGGGAATTCATCTGCCCTGGGTGTGGGGGGGGGGTCCCTCTGTCTGACTGGGGGAGGGGCGGGGCCCTGGAGGTTTGTGTTGTCTCAGGTTGGGGCTGGGTGAAAGCAGATTGGGGTGTGGGGGTGTGAGCAATTGTCACCCCGGGGTGTGGGGTTCTGGGTGTGTCTCCAGGGCCCAGCGCAGTTGTGTCTGCGCGTCTCTCTCTTCCCTGGGTTGTGTGTGTGGAGGCCTTGTGAGGTGCGGGGTTGTGTGTGGGTGGCAGGGGGGTTGTGTCTTGCTGGGGGTGCCCTCGGGCTGTGGATCCGGCTGTCTCTCTCCTGGGTTGTGGGGGTGTGTGTGTCTGTCTAAGATTGTCTCAGGTTGTGTGTGTTTGTTTCTGTCTCTGTGTGTGTGTCTCTGGGGTATATCTTGGGGGGGGGGGGGGTCCGGTTGTGTCTCTTGGGTGTCTCTCCCGGGGGTGTGTGTGAGGTTGTGGGTCGTGTGTGTGGTTGTGTGTCAGGTTGTGTCTCTTGGGTGTGTCTCTCGTGTGTGTGTGTGAGGTTGTGTCTCTCGGGGGTGTGTGTGGGGTTGTGTGTCGGGTGTGTGTGTGTGAGGTTGTCTCTCTCTCGGGGGTGTGTGTGTGTGTGTGTTTTCTCCTCCTCTCCCCGCCTTCCCCCCCTCCGGATACACAGTTAAAAGGAACCAGCTGTTGCATATTTTCGCCCTGAGCGAATCTGGGCCCGGCCCCTGCCAGGCTCCCCAGGCCCTGGGTGGGGTGGGGCGGTGAACGGGCCGGGGGCGCCCGACGGCCGGGGAGATGGGGGTGATGGGGGGGGGGCAGACGGGGAACCAGTGGCATTGACAGGGTCTCGCCCCCTTCGCGTCCGGGGCTGTACACGGGGCACATGGGAAATTAGCGTCCTGACTAACGATTATTAATTAACGCTGGTCTCACAGGAGCATCCAAGAGCCCCCCACCAAGATTGGGGCTCCCCGTCCCTGCCCGCCCCCCCCCAACAAGCTTGGGGGCCTCCATTGTGCCAGGCACCCCCACAGACCCCCCCCAAACCAATATTAGGCCTCACACTACCCCCGCCCCCCCCCATGAGATCAAGGCTCCCCTCCCCCGTCACTGTGCACAGGACACTGCACAGACACATGAGGAGGGACATGCCCCCACTGAGAGCACAATTGACATTAGAACCCAGGAGTCCTGGCTCCCAGCCCCCACTCCCCTCCCAGAGCCGGGGAGAGAACCCAGGAGTCCTGGCTCCCAGCCCCACCCATTCTAACCACCAGCCCCTACTGCCCTCCCAGAGCCAGGGAGAGAACCCAGGAGTCCTGGCACCCAGCCCCCTCCCCTTCCTTTTCCTCCCCACCCCCACCTCTGGACTCCTGAGTTCTCTTTCCAGCTGGACACCGGCCCCATTGTGTGTTGGCGGCACAAACAAGTCACAGCCAGTCCCTGTCCTGAAGATAACACCGAGCAAGGGTGGGGGGAGAAACAGAGGTTCAGGGAAAGGAGTGATTTGCAGAAGGGCCTGGAATAGAATCCAGGAGTCCTGGTTCCCAGCCCCCCCATCTCTAACCACTAGACCCCACTCCCCTCCCAGAGCCAGGGAGAGAACCCAGGAGTCCTGGCTCCCGGCCCCCCCAGTTCTAACCACCAGACCTCACTCCCCTCCCAGAGCTGGGGAGAGAACCCAGGTGTCCTGGTTCCCAGCCCCCCTGCTTTAACCACCAGACCCCCACTCCCCTCCCAGAGCCGGAGAGAGAACCCAGGATACCACTGAGATCCTCGCTCTGGGCTCAGAGCTCTCATGGGGGGACAGAGTCAGGGTGTTTGGGGTGTGAGTTACTGGGGGTGGGGAGGGGGAGTAGCATTTGGGGGGGCTGGTGGTGGATAGAGATTTGGGGCACAGGGCAGATGGTTTGTGTGAGTTCCAAGGGGATGAGTTTTTGGGGTCCCTGTTAGTATGGGACTGACTTTGGGGTGACCTGGGGCAGATCTTTGGGGTGCTCAGAATTCAGCCTGATTTGTATGGCTCTTTGTCATGGACATTTGGGGGAGACGGATTTGTTGGGTGACTTTGAGCATGGTTTGGGGGGGGTCCCAACAACTCAGAGCAGATCTTTGGGGTATGACTTGGTGGAGGGTGTATTTCCGAGTTGAATGGGGACAGAACTTGGGGTGAGCGTTAAGGCAGCAGATTTGGGGGGCGGCCTTAGTGGGGGACAGGACTCAGGGGATGGATCTATGGGGTGATGTTCATTGGGACAGATTTGGGGGTCCGTGTGCAAGGCCGGGAATACGAGATGACTGAAGAAAACCGACGTGTGTGGCCTGCGTTATCGAGGGGCCGAATTCAGATCAACTTTGTAGGGGCCGGGTTTCGGGGGACCACACCCCTGGGTGTTTTTTGAGGGGATGGATGGAGCTGAGAAAATCGAACTGACCCTAACCGCGCGCGTCTCTCTCTTCTCATAGGTCCTGGCCGATCTACGCCCGTTTGGGTGGACTCAATAAATAGGTTTTTTTCTCCCCAAATTCCTGGGAACGGGGAGGGAATTTTTATTTTTATACCGTCTGGAGCGAGCGAGATCTACGAGGAGGTGAAGAATTTCCCCTGGCGTCCGCGACCCTGGGATGAAGATTGCTTGAGCAGAGAACCCAGGCGTCCTGACTCCCAGCCCCCTCCCCTCGCTCAGGATTTGATCGGCGGGTTGGCAGTCGGAAGAAACCGCATCGATCCGGTGCTGGAGGAAACGAATCGGTTCCAAAGGGAAGCGGACAGACCGAGAGGAACTCAACGGGGTGACTGGCTCTAGGAAGATCCGAGCAGGGGCGCTGATCCGAGGCTCGGGTGCTGAGGAGAAATCGAGTGGCTGATTGAAGGGAGGTTGCTTGCGTGGGTCGTTAATGCTAACGAGAGATCGATCGGCCCCCGGCCCCGGGGAACTGGATCGGCTGTTTTGAGAAGCAGTGCCAGGGGAAACTGAGGTCAGGAAGATAATCCGTCCCGGCGTCGATGGAAGGGGGGAGAAATTGAGCCCAGATCCGGGGCTGGAGACGCTCTCGATCAGGTCATCGGGGCTTGCCCGGACGCAGAACCGATTGGCGGAGGGTGCCTCCCTCCCCTCCGGCGATATTGACCGGAAGATGGATGGAATTGATCAGCTGATGCCCAGGGCGTGAAATTGATCAGAGGGAACGGACTCATTGCCGGGGAAATTGGCCGGTTGCAGGGAGGCCGGGCGCTCTGGGAAGATTTGGCCGGTTGAGTGACTTGCCCAGGGATCCTTTGAAATGGATCAGAACCGCTGCTCCGAGGGAAACTGATTTTCGTTGGCTGATCGGGGGCCGTTGATCAGCCGGTGAGAGGGGAAACCCGCCGGCCCACCGGAGACACTGAGCCGAGTTTCTCTTGCCCTCCGCGGGGCTCGACCGGTCTCTGCGCAGGGCTCCCCACCATGGCCGGCCTCTCCTCTTTCGGCAGATACACCCACGCCGTCGTGCGCAGCCTCCCGGACTCGCTGGGTGCCCCGCCCACCGGGGACGGGGCGGGCCCGGCCGAGCCGGTGGACCTGGCCAAGGCACACCGGCAGTACGGGGTCTACACCGGGATCCTGCGGCAGAAGGTGGGGCTGCAGGTGATCGAGCTGCCGGCCGACGAGGGGCTGCCCCGCTCGGTGCTGGTGGAGGACGTGGCCGTGATCCAGGGCGACACGGCGCTCGTCACCCGGCCCTGGGAGCCGGCGCGGCGCGGAGAGGTAACCCGGACACCTGGGTTCCTTCCCCGGCCCTGGGAGGGGAGTGGGGGTTGGTGGTTAGAGCAGGGGGCCTGGGAGCCAGGACTCCTGGGTTCTGGCTCTGGGAGGGGAGTGGGGGCTAGTGGTTAGAGCTGGGGGGGCTGGGAGCCAGGACTCCTGGGTTCCTTCCCCGGCCCTGGGAGGGGAGTGGGGGCTAGCAGTGCCAGCATTCCCTTCGTTAAGCCATCAATTATTGTAGCAGGGGTGGGGCGGAGGCTAATTCTCCATCTGCTTCCTCCAGGGAGGCCCTGGGCCTAGTTCCTCCCCTCCCCTTCCTCCCCCCACATCCACTGGGGTCTGGAGAGGAGAGTTTGTCGCCTGACCCTAGTTGCCGAGGCAACTGCTCATCCCAGCATGACCTCATTGGTGATGCGAACCCTCCCTCAGCCTCTGGAGACCTGTCGGAAACCACCACCCCCCACCCCCCCAGTCAGCCAGTCCCCGCCCTGGGGTGGGTGGGAGCCGGCGCCCCCTAAAGGGGACAGGCCCCTGCCCCCCTTAGCCAGCCAGTCCCTGCCCTGGGGTGGGTGGGAGCCGGTGCCCCCTAGAGGGGACAGGCCCCTGCCTCCCTGAGCCAGCCAGTTCCCGCCCTGGGGCCGGATGGAAGCCGGTGCCCCCTACATTTTGATCCTGATGAACAGCTCTTATGCTGGGATCTGTGTGGACTTTGTTGGCTCAAGACCCACGTTACCATCATTCCTCCTCAGTCTGTTCTCAGCCCAGGCTAACGACCCTTTACCAGAAACACAGGCTGGGGGGCGGGGAGCTCCTGGCTACTCCAGCCCTGGCCTCTCCCAGCAGGGGGCGCTGTGGGGAGCAGGGCAGGGGGGCTGGCGTTGGCCGGTGTGGGGGAGCTCCAGCCCTGGGCTCTGTTCCCTGAATTCCCGGCTAGATAGACCCGGCTCTGCTCTGTCTATTTTAGGAGAAGCCCCAGGGAGGTTTCTCCAAACAGCTGCTGATGACTTGGCCCAGACCCAGGGCTTTCCCGGCATGTTCCCCCCGCTTCCCCACCCCCCGGCACCCTTTGTGGGCCCGTCTCTTGGGTGCCCTCCACCCTGGGTGTAGGCCCTGCCCTGGGGCCGGATGGGAGCCGGTGCCCCCTAGAGGGGACGGGCACCATGTCCTGGTTCCCACCCTCCAGAACCAGTCTGTGTTGCTGAATCTTGCCTGGTAGTAGAGGCTCTGGAGGCGTGGGATGAGGGCTCACAAGGGTGGGGTAGGTCGGGGACGTGGAAGAGGGCTTGTCAACTTTCTGAGCCCCCACAATCTCCTCTTGGCGTTGCGTGTAGGCCGCTGAAGCCTGCCTAGAAGTAGTGAAGTCTGAGCCTGGGTTGGGAGCCGTGGGGTGGGGTCAAAGGGCCTGCGTCGTTGGGGCTGGTTGGGTAGGGCGAGCGTGGCAGCTGGGGTCACCGGGGAGGGGTTGTTGGCAGCCATTTCTGGACCCTCACAATCTCTTCTTGATGTTGGGTGTAGGCCGCTGAAGCCTGCCTAGAAGTAGTGAAGTCTGAGCCTGGGTTGGGAGCCGTGGGGCGGGGTCAAAGGGCCTGCGTCGTTGGGGCTGGTTGGGTAGGGCGAGCGTGGCAGCTGGGGTCACCGGGGAGGGGTTGTTGGCAGCCATTTCTGGACCCTCACCATCTCTTCTTGATGTTGGGTGTAGGCCGCTGAAGCCTGCCTCGTAGTAGTGGTGCCAGAGGCCTAGATTGGGAGCCATTGGATGGGGTCAAAGAGCACATGTTGGCAGGGTTGGTTGGGGAGGACAAGGGTGTCAACTGGGGGGTGCTGGCAAGGGGGTGTTGGTGGCCATTTCGGAACCCTCCCAATCTTTCATCTTGGGTGTAGGCCCTGAGGCCTGCCTGGTAGTTAGCCTCATGGGGTTGCTAAGGAATGGGAGGAGTGTAGGGGAATCCCCTGAAAGAGTTAATCTCTGTTGTTGGGGGTGGGCTGCGGGGCCCGATCCAGATCAGCAGCATTAAGAAGGTCCTGGAGGAGCTGAAGATGCGGGTGGTGGAGGTGACGGATGACGGGGCCACCTTGGACGGCAGCGACGTTCTCTTCACAGGTGAGTGCCCCGCCCCTGGCGGCGGGAGGGCAGGTAGCCATGGCTCGTACCCTGGATGTAAACTAGTAGGGGGCAGTGGGAAGCAAACTGCCTTCCTGTGACCCCCTAGTCCTCGTTCATTTCCCAGAGCTGGGGATAGAACCCAGGAGTCCTGGTCCCTGCTACCCCCCCCCCAATTCTAAGGGCATTGATCAATTCTTGACTGCACTGAGAGGTTGGTTTTTTTGGGGTGGGGGGGGTAGCAAATGGGTCATCCGAGGGGCCAGCTCCATCTTGGGTGTATCTGAGTGAAGCCAAAGCAATGGGAGCTAATTTGGCCATGGCATCTCGAGGGTTAATGAGTCTTGTCCCGCCCCTTCCTGTCTCCTTACAGGTCGAGAGTTCTTTGTGGGCATCTCCAAATGGACCAATCACAGAGGGGCGGAGATGGTGGCGGATACTTTTCGGGTGAGCTGGAATTTTGGCAGGGTCAGGGATAGAACCCAGGAGTCCTGGCTCCCACCCCGCAACTCTCCCTTTTCCCAGGGCTGCGGGTCGGGACTGAGGGGCACCGTCAGAGCTGGGATCCATGCATGTTTTTTCCTCACCCTTCCCCGTGTGCCAGGATTTTGCTGTCTCTACTGTCCCCGTGGCGGGCTCCTCCCATCTGAAGAGTTTCTGTAGCATGGCTGGGCCGGACACAGTTGCCATCGGAAGCAGTGAGGCTGCCAAGAAAGCCATGAGGGTAACGGGACCTATACAGGGCTGGGTGTGCCCAGGGGGTTGAGCTGTGGTGTCAGCGGTGGGATACCGGGCTGGGTGGGCCCAGGGGGTTGAGCTGTGGTGGCAGCGGTGGGATACCGGGCTGGGTGGGCCCAGGGGGTTGAGCTGTGGTGGCAGAGGTGGGATACCAGGCGCGGTGGGCTCAGGGCACTGCTCTAAGGACTGCATGGAGGAGGGGGGACACCAGGCCCTGCTCTCACCCCCCTTGCCCCCGCCCCCAGACCATGGAGCAGCTGACCGATCACCACTACGACACGCTGACAGTGCCGGACGACCCCGCCGGGAACTGCGTCTACGTGCGGCTGGGGCCCAAGGGCAGCGCCCTGCTCCACCGCAGCCCCGAGGAGTTCCCCAACAGCCTGCAGGTGAGGCGGCGGGGTGGGGGCGGAGCTATTGGGCCTCCGGGGGCAGGGCTATAGGCTTTGTTGAATAGAGGGTTCATGGGCATGCCTTAAGGCCCTGTGGGGGGTGGTTTGGGGTCCCTGGGCGGGGCTTAAGGATCAGTGGGGGTTGGATGGGGTGGGGCAGGGTTTGGGGGGTGTTGCAGTTAGGGGGGGTCTGGGGTGGAGTTTGCAGCTGCAGGCTGGGAGGGGGGGGGGCTTTGAGAATGGGCTTTCTTGGGCGGGGCTCGGGGTCAGACTGGATGGGATTCACAGGAGAGGGGAGATGGGTCTGGGGCAAGACTTGAGGTGGGTGAGGGTGTGGCATGTGGCTCTAGGGGTGGGGCTAGGAGTGAGTGGGGGCAGGGCACGGGGATTTGGGGGAAGAGTTTGGGGTAGGAGGGGGCATGGGAATTTGACTGGGTCCTGGGAACAAGGTTAGGAGTGGGTGGGGGCGGGACTAGGAGGGGGGTGGGTCAGGGCATGGGGATCTGGGATTTGGAGACCTGGGGGCGAGGTTTGGGGTAGGAGAGTGGGGCATGGGGAACTGGGGGCGGGGCTAGGAGTGGGTGGGGTGGAGCATAGGGGATCAGTGGTGTGGAGTGAATGGGGGATCTGGGATTTGGAGATCTGGGGGCGGGGCTAGGAGTGGATGGGGCGGGGCATGGGGCATCTGGGATTTGGAGATGTGGAGGCGGGTTTCGGATAGGAGGGCGGGGCTAGAAGTGGGTGGGGCTGTCAGTGCAATGGGAGTGGCATAGAAATGGCTCCTCCTTACCCACAATGCCTTGCGTGCCCCCCCTGCCCCCCATTTGTCTTCCCGCAGCCCTTCCAGAAGCTGTCCGACCTCACCCTGATCCCCGCCGCCTGCAGCGAGGTGGCCAAGCTTGGGGGGGCCCTCAGCTCCTGCTCCCTTCTCATCAACAAGAAGCTCGACCGCTAGTGCCTCCAGCTCCCCCCCAGTGACATGGGGGAGCCCCTGACCCCCCATCCTCTGTGTGCCCCACATCTTACCCAGCCCTCACCCTGCACCCCCAAACCTCAGGGCACCCCTCAACTTGCTGCCCCCGATCTGGGAAGTGGCGATCACCCTTACCCCCCCCATTGCCGCCCCACCTGCCTGAAAGTGGGGTCCCCAATCTCCCCAAAGCCTCCCCTCAGACCCAGCCCAGGGGGATATTTGGAACTTCCCACATCAGGTGTTGCAGACCCTGACAGTAATGGGGTCCTGCCTTGGGAGGTGGAGAGCAGGGGGGCTGGGTACCCCATGAGCAGGAGAGGGTGGAAGGCCCATTGGGTGGGGGTGGGGCCCCCCCAATTGCTGGGGGTCCCTTTGTTCCTTCTCAGGGAAGGGCAACAGCGGGCGGGACCCAGCTATGCTTAGTGGGTGGCCTGGGGAGGGAGGCGTTAGAGCCCGTCCCCATATGGGGGTTTGGGGAACCCTGATTTATCATGCCACCATGGGGGGGAGGCTTGGGGGACACCAGTATGTTGTACCATGCAATGGGGACCCCAATATTGAAGCCTTGGCACTGGAGGACCCCAATACCTGAGATGCCTGAATTGGGGGGGGGGGGGGACCTTTCACTGTGGTTAGGATCTTCCAGCCCCACTGCTGCCCCCCCATCCACTAATCTATGGTGCTTGTGTTGTGGGGGTAACCCCTCTCAGCCCCCCAAAACACAACTCGCTCCCCACTGCCACACCCCAATAGCATGACCCCCTCCCCCATTAGCTGTAGCGACTGTGGGTCCATAGGGCTGATTGTTGGTGGCAGCGCTGGGATACCCGGCTGGATAGGCCTGCTGTGGGGATCCCAGACCTTTAGCTACATAAGGGTGACTGCCCCCCCAAAGACAGGGGTGCCTTGTGTGTGTGTTAGAGTAGTTAGGGGGGCTCCTAGGAGCCCCCTGTAATGTGGAGTAGGAGCACCCCCTAGGGCAGAGTCGGGGTGTTTAGCTTCTCACTGCCTCTGAGATCCTTGACACAATAAAGAATTAAACCAATTTATCCCCCTCTGAGTCATGTCTCAATTGGGGGGGGGACACCCATACCCCATTGCCTACCCCCCCCCAGAGCCGCCCAGTTCCCCCCGCACCCCCCAGAGCCAGCATCCCATAGAGGGAAAACCTCTCATTTCAATTCTCTCCACTGGACCCAGTTTAAGTTTTTTTTGGGGGGGCGGGGGGCAATATGTCTTCCCCCCCCCGCCCCGAGCAGCCACTGCGATCCATAAATAGGTTGCGTCACCCAAATAAATAAGAGTTTAATTTAATTAAAAATATTTTCCCTCTTAAATATTCAGTCTGCTTTGGCGGATTGAAGCCAAAAACGCTATTTTGTCCCCTGTCCCAGCGGGATAATGGGACTCCCGAAAACCTGGCATGTTGCTGCTGCGGTCGCGTTCAGTAGGACTTTGTGTAGGGTCTACAAAAATAAGAGCTGGTGAACAAGCCCCGAGGCTGGTCTCCGCAGTGTGGGGGTAACTGTCTCCCCGCTGGAGGTACTGAAGGCACTGAAGGTGACCTCCATATTGTTGGGGGGCTTTGTGTTTATGGGGCTCTGTGGGGGGGGGTGTCACCCCATAGCTGACCCTCCCTGGGTGAGGGAGACCTTAGGTGGGGGTCACGGGCCGGAGGATCATCTCCATCTCCCTCCGCTGTCAGAACAGCTGCCAAGATGGCTGCCACAACGGTCCCCCTCCATCTTTAATGGTCAGCCATCTTGGATGACACTTAAGGGTCTCCCTCCACCTTCGTCTCTTCCAAGATGGCTGCCTCAAGGGCTCACCCTCCGTTATTTGTGGCCACCATCTCGGACTAGGCTTTCAAAGAGGTAGGACCCCTTCATGAGTGGCCATCTTGGAAGAACCTTCAGGGTCGTCTTGTCTTGAAAACCTCTTCCACAACTGTTACCAAGAAGGGTCAACCTCCATTTTTCATGGCCAGCTTCTTAGAGGAAGCCAGCGGAGGGGAGGCGTGGTGTTGGGGGCCATCTTGGGCGAAGCTTGGTGGGGGAAAGGCAGTGTGGGTGGCCATCTTGGGCGAAGGCTTGGCGGGGGAGAGGCGGTGTGGGTGGCCATCTTGAAAGACGCCAACCCGGGAGTCCAAGCGGTCGGCTATGTCTCTAGGCCCGCGTGAGGCCCAAGCCCCAGTCCCGTGGGCCGCAGGGTGAACGGCCCCACCCTAGACCCTGGGGTCAGTGATGAGCTGCCAAAATGTTAACGGGTTCCCTCACCCCACAAGGGGGTCGTGGCTCGCCCCTGCCCCCCGGGGGACTCCTGCCCCATCCACCCCCCTTCCCTGTCCCCTGACTGCCCCCCGCTACCCCTTCCAACCCCTCCTTGCATTCCTGATGGACTCCTGCCCCATCCACCCCCCTTCCCTGTCCCCTGACTGCCCCCCACTACCCCTTCCAACCCCTCCTTGCATTCCTGATGGCCTCCCGGGACCCCTGCCCCATCCAACCACCCGTTCTCCCTGTCCCCTGACTGCCCCTGGAATCCCTGCCCCTGACTGCCTCCCACCGCCCCATCCAACCCCTGCTCCTTCCTGACTGCCCCCCCGGGACCCTTGCCCCCATTCAATCCCCGTTTCCCGCCCTCTGACTGCCTGGACCCCTATCCACCCCTTCCCCAAATCCCCGCTACATTCCCCCCCCCCCCACCCCCGCAAGCCTGGGAGGGAGGGGGGAGAAGTGGCATCCCACTTAGGGAAGGAAGAGGAGGCAGAACAGAGGTGAGTTGGGGCAGGGGGGGTGCAGGGAGGGCCGTGGGATGGAGGGGGGGAAGCAGAGGAGCCCTCCCCCCCCAGCTCACCTTTGCGCCTCCCCTGAGCGCACCGCGGAGCTCCGCTTCTCCCCCCTCCCAGCCTTCTCGCCGCCGCACAGCTGACTCCGGGGCAAGCCTGGGACGGAGGGTGGGGGGAGATGCGGCAGGCAGCGTGCTCAGGGACGGAGGAGGCAGTGAGCTGGGGGGGGGGGGGGGGGCGGGGAGGGAAGCGGTTCCTCTGCCCCCCGTTCCATTCCATGGCCCTCCCTGCGCCCCCCCTCCCCAGCTCACCTGCCCAACCCCATCCGCCCCATGCCCCCCTGACACTCCCACATGCCGACCCAACCCAGTTGCCTGTCCCCCGACCGCCCCCCCAGAACCTCCTCCGCCTCCTCCCTGCCTTATCCAACCGCTCCTCCCCGGCCGGCCCCCTTCCCATGCAGCTCAAAGCGGCCGAGCGCTGGTGCCAGAGGCTCTGCGAGGGGGGGCCTCCCTTGCCGGGAGATCAAGGAACCCTAGCCACCGGTTCTCAAATTGTCTCTAAAATGTAACACCGGGTTCAGGGGAACCGGTGCGCACCGGCGCCAGCTCACCACGGGCTGGCGTCGATCACGGCCTCGATGGCCAAGGTGTCCTCGTGGACGTAGGTGGATCCCGGGGCGTGGAGCTGGCCCAGGGGGAAGAATTCGGGGACGCCGCTGGCGATGTTGCTCTTGCGCACGGGCCGCTGGAAGGACGAGGAGGCTTCCGGCGGGTAGAACGAGACTGAACTGTGCCGCTCACCGCCTTGGTCCAGCAGCGTTAAGGTGATCTGGGGAGCAGATGGAAAGGATTAAAGGCCGTTCGAGGTCCGGCCGGCGCCCCCTGGAGGGGACGGGCCCCGTGTCCCCTGCCCCTCTCACCTTGTGCCGGAAAGGCCATTTGAGCTGGAAATCGTATTCGCCCTGCATCAGCACCAAGAAGAGGGAGATGTGGGTCCCGGCCCCGGTGCCGTCCCCGTTGAGGTAAAGCTTGAGGCAGAGTTTGTAGCCGTAGCGGCTGGTGTAAAAGGCTGACGGAGGCAGAGAGAGAGAGAGATTACTCTTATCTGCCTCTCCCACCTACAATCGCATGTACCTGTGGAACTCCCTGCCCCATGATATGACCATACCCAGGAGATGATTGCCTGTTGAGCTGCGCGGTGGGGGAATTTCTGCTTCCCGCCCCCGTGTGCCACTAAGTGCACTGACCTGGGGACACAGTTAACCTGTGGGACTCCAGGCCCCATGACATTGTTGTGCCGAGGGGTATTCCACGCAGACTGACACATCACGGGGGATTTATTACTTCCCACCACTGTTGTCTGCCCTATTGCTAATTACTGTGAATATCGTTCACCTGTGGAACTATCTGCCACTAGATTTCACCATGCCCAAAGTGAGGGGAAAATGCCCGTTGAGGTGCATTATGGGGGATTTATGCTATACTCGGCCCGCTGTTAACCTCTGGAACTCCCCACAACAGGAAATCATTGTGCTGAGGACATTCCTATTGTGGGGCTTTGCTGTCTGGTAAGGGGAATTAGAGGGTCACAGACCTCAACATCGCCATCTGCTCTTGGTGTTTTGCCTGCAGGACTGTCTGCTACTGGATATTTATGTATCTAAAATATTCCCAGAAGGCATGTGCCTCCGTGGAGAGCATTGCAGGGGATTTCCGAACATCGTCGGCTGTAGGCTGGCGTTAACCTGCGGAACTCCCTGCTGCTGGATAGTAGCACAGCCAGGATATCCTCCAGGGAGATGCATCCCTGTTGAGGTGCATTATGGGGGATTTGCTACCTCTTGCACAGCCCCACACAGGGTGTCGGGCTGGGGAAATTCTCTGCCACATGATATTGCTGTGGCCAAGGTGTGGTGCATGCTGGGAGATTTCCCTCTGCTCCCCGGCGCTGGCACTCACGGGGGGAGTAGATGGAAGGAATCTGTCTGGACCGGGCTTGCTGCATCTTTCGCCTCACGTCAGGGACCCTCCAGATCAAGTGCCCGTCGTAGGAGGTCTGCTCCAGGGCCTCGACCCGGGCCCCCAGGTTGCTGATCATCACGTCCTTGAGAGCCAGGAGCGTGTCCTGCTTGGCCACCTGGAGGGAAGGGGAAGGAGAAGGTGGTGGGAGTTGAGGTCTGGGGTCAAGGCGGTGGCTGGGAGGCTCATGGGCGGGGGCCAATAGGCCCCAAGGGAGGAGATAGGACAATGTGGCTAAGGTCATGGGTCAAGGGTGAAGGGGCCATGCGTCAAATGTGAGGTCATGGGTCAAGGTTCAGTGGTCATGGGCCCAAGCGGAATGAGGGGGAGCAGGTGGAAGGTGGGAGCCAATAGGGGGCGTCGTAGGTCAACTCTGAAAGGTCTTTGGTCTACTTTTGGACCCTGGATCGAATAGGAGGGGTCGGAGGTCAAAGTTGAGAGCACGTGGGCCAACCATGGGTCCAAAGTGAGGGGTCAAAGGTGAGAACTCTCAGGTCACAATGAGGTCAGGTCAACTCTGACAGCTCTTTGCGCAACTATGGGCCGAATGTGAAAGGTCAGAGGTCAAAGTCGAGAGCAGTGGGGTCAGAGGTCAACCCTGAAAGTTCTTGGCTCAACCATGGGGCCGGAGGCTGAATCTGAGGGGGTCACGACTTGAAGGTCAAATCCGTGGGCCAAGCCAGGGTCATAGGTCAACTCTGGGAGCGGGGGCCAAATGGGAGAGATCAGAGGTCACCCGTGAGCTGGCGAGGGGGTTCCTCCCCCTCCCCTCCCCCCCAGCTGTGGGGCGAGCGCTGACCTTCTCCTCCAGGTGCAGGATGCGGGCCATGGCTTCCCCCAGGACGCTGGCCGAGCCCCTGTCAGCCGAGCCCTTGGCCCCCTCGCGCCGGCCCATCTCCCGGCTCAGCACCGTCACGATGTTCTGCAAGGTCTTCTGCTGGGCCTCCACCTCGCCCAGCCGCTCCTCCAGCTGCCCCCGGGCCTCCTGCGCCCCCTGCACCGCCTCCAGCAGGCTGTCCTGGGGGGCGGGGGAATGGTTAGAGGGGCTCCAAGGCGCCCCCTAGAGGGGCCAGGCCCCTGCCCCATTCCCTGCCCCCTTGAGCCAGCCAGTCCCCATCCTGGGGCCAGGTGGGAGCCGGCGCCCCCTAGAGGGGACAGGCCCCTGCCCCATTCCCTGCCTCCCTGAGCCAGGCTGGGAAGATGGGGCGCGGCTGGGGTTGAGTTTGGAATGGTCCCCCCGCCGATCCATGTACCTCGTCCAGGTCGCTGAGCAGCTCCTTTGTGTGCTCCTCCAAACACTGGAGACAGTTCAGGCCCCCGGCCCTGCAAAGCCCACGAGAGAAAAGGTGCGAGGGTGTCGGCCCGGCCTGGCAGGGGAGACCGCCCCCCGCCCAGCGTCCCCCACGCAGCCCAGCGCCCCCCTGCACAGCCCAGTGGCCCCTGCTGCCCCCCGCAGTCCAGCACCCCCCGCAGCCCAATGTCCCGCGCAGCGCAGCACCCCCCGCAGCCCAGCACCCCCCACAGCCCAATGTCCCGCGCAGCGCAGCACCCCCCGCAGCCCAGCACCCCCCGCAGCCCAGCACCCTCTGCAGCCCAGCGCCCTCTGCAGCCCCCCGCAGCCCAGCACCCCCTGCTGCCCCCTGCAGCCCAGTGCCCCCTGCAGCCCAGCGCCCCCTGCTGTGCCCCACCCCCGCCCCCTGCAGCCCGGCGTCCCCTACCTGCTCGAGCTCGGCTTGCACAGTTTGCAGCAGTGGTGCCCACAGTCCAGCCTGTGCCCCTCCTGCCCGACCTGCACCTGGCACCAGCTGCAGCGGGATCCCTTCTCGGCGGCTCCGGGCGCCCCCCCCCGGGGACCCCTCCGGCTCCCCCTGCTGGTCGGGGCTGGGAGCCAGGATGGGCTTGGTGCTGCCCCAGTGGGGGCCACTGAAGACTAGTGAACTCATCTCGGGGGGGAGGGGGGGGATACCTGTGCGGAGAAAGAGCTGGACAGGAAGGGGTTAAACGCTGCTGATTGGCTGAGAGCTGGGGCTCCCTCCCTTCCCTGGTCAGAGCTGATTGGCTGAGAGGCAGTGGTCTATCCCATTCCCTGAGCTCTGATGGGCCCAGAGGCAGTGGTATATCCCACTCCCGGAGCTGACGGGCTAGGAGCGGTGGTGTTTCCCATTCCCCTGGCTCTGATTGGCTCAGAGCCAATGGCGTCTCCCATCGAACTCTGTCCCTGTGCTGAGTGGCTGAGTGGCGAGGGTCTAGACCTTCCACCGGGCTCTGATTGGCTGGGAGGCTGGAACTTCTGCCCATTCATTCAGTCCCCGGGTGCACGAGGCCTGAGTCTCCCCCCGGGGGATTCCCCAGGGGGGCCGCGGACGTTCCCGGAGAGACCCGCGGGGATCCCCCGCCCCGGCCGCGGCCTTTCCTATGGGGGGCGCCGCCCCCCCACGGGCGCCCACAGCCCCCCTCATTGGTCCCCCTCCCTCCAGCCCCACAGACCCCCCCATCCGTCCCCCTCCCTCCCCCACAGATTCCCCCAGCCAGCCCCCCTTCCTTCCCCCAGCCCCCCCATCGGTCCCCCTCCCTCCCCCAGCCACCCCACAGACCTCCCCCCTCCAGCCAGTGATTTCCCGACCCCCCCCTGAATTTCCCCAACACCCCCCCGGGTTTTGGGAATTAGTGACATGCCAATTTAGTGACCCCCCTGTAAATTCCAACACCCCCCCCCATCTCAATTCCTGGAGCAACCCCTGCCTCCAGCCCCACAGACCCCCCCATCCGTCCCCCTCCCTCCTACCAGCCCCACAGACCCCCCCCATCCGTCCCCCTCCCTCCTACCAGCCCCACAGACCCCCCCATCCGTCCCCCTCCCTCCTACCAGCCCCACAGACCCCCCCATCCGTCCCCCTCCCTCCTACCAGCCCCACAGACCCCCCCATCCGTCCCCCCTCTCTCCTGCCAGCCCCACAGACCCCCCCATCCGTCCCCCTCCCTCCTACCAGCCCCACAGACCCCCCCATCCGTCCCCCTCCCTCCTACCAGCCCCACAGACCCCCCCATCCGTCCCCCTCCCTCCTTCCAGCCCCACAGACCCCCCCATCCGTCCCCCTCCCTCCTTCCAGCCCCACAGACCCCCCCATCCGTCCCCCTCCCTCCTGCCAGCCCCACAGACCCCCCATCCGTCCCCCTCCCTCCTGCCAGCCCCACAGACCCCCCCATCCGTCCCCCTCCCTCCTACCAGCCCCACAGACCCCCCCATCCGTCCCCCTCCCTCCTACCAGCCCCACAGACCCCCCATCCGTCCCCCTCCCTCCTACCAGCCCCACAGACCCCCCATCCGTCCCCCTCCCTCCTACCAGCCCCACAGACCCCCCCATCCGTCCCCCTCCCTCCTACCAGCCCCACAGACCCCCCCATCCGTCCCCCTCCCTCCTACCAGCCCCACAGACCCCCCCATCCGTCCCCCTCCCTCCTGCCAGCCCCACAGACCCCCCCATCCGTCCCCCTTCCTCCTGCCAGCCCCACAGACCCCCCATCCGTCCCCCTCCCTCCTACCAGCCCCACAGACCCCCCATCCGTCCCCCTCCCTCCTACCAGCCCCACAGACCCCCCCATCCGTCCCCCTCCCTCCTACCAGCCCCACAGACCCCCCCATCCGTCCCCCTCCCTCCTACCAGCCCCACAGACCCCCCCATCCGTCCCCCTCCCTCCTACCAGCCCCACAGACCCCCCCATCCGTCCCCCTCCCTCCTACCAGCCCCACAGACCCCCCCATCCGTCCCCCTCCCTCCTACCAGCCCCACAGACCCCCCCATCCGTCCCCCTCCCTCCTTCCAGCCCCACAGACCCCCCATCCGTCCCCCTCCCTCCTACCAGCCCCACAGACCCCCCCCATCCCTCCTGCCATCCCCCAGCTTCCCTCCGCCCGGCCCCCCTGCACCCTCCGCCCGGCCCGGGGTCGCTCACCGCCCGATCCGGCCCGTCCCGTGTCTGGTGCCGCTGCCCGGCCGCGTCAGTCTGGCTGCGTCTCGCGCCGGCCCGGGGACCCCCCCGCGAGCCCCGCCCCCAGTGACGTACCGGCCTCGTCGGAAATTTCCTCCCCCGCCCCCCACTCAGGGAATCTCCAGTGACGTCACCAGGAGCCCCCCCCCCCCCCGACACGGGAACCCCCCCGGGACATCCCACCCCCCCCCCCCCGGCCAGCGGTGAAACGGAGCCTTGGGGGGCTGGGGGCTTGGGTGTGTGTAACTGTGTGTGTGTGTGTGTGTGTGTGTAACTGTGTGTGTGTGTGTGTCCGTCCCTGCCGGCTCTGTGTGTGTGTGTGTGTGTAACTGTGTGTGTCCCTGCCAGCTGTATATGTGTGTGTTACTGTGTGTGTGTGTCCGTCCCTGCCAGCTCTGTGTGTGTGTGTGTGTGTGTGTGTGTGTGTGTGTGTGTGTGTGTGTGTGTGTCCCTGCTGGCTCTGTGTGTGTGTCCCCCTGCCGGCTCTGTGTGTGTGTGTGTGTGTGTAACTCTGTGTGTGTGTGTGTGTGTAACTCTGTGTGTGTGTGTCCCTGCTGGCTGTGTGTGTGTGTGTGTGTGTGTGTGTGTGTAACTCTGTGTGTGTGTGTGTGTGTGTGTGTGTGTGTAACTGTGTGTGTGTGTGTCCCTGCTGGCTGTGTGTGTGTGTGTGTGTGTGTGTGTGTGTGTGTGTGTAACTGTGTGTGTGTGTGTCCCTGCTGGCTGTGTGTGTGTGTGTGTGTGTGTGTGTGTGTGTGTGGAGGGGGGGTTCATTCCTCACAAGCAGCCCCACATTGGCAGGTCTCTGGAGCTGTGGCCCCTTGGCACCTAATCAGTCAGGGTGGGGACGGGGGAAACAGGCCCTAGGGCTGCCCTGGGGCAATGGGGCTGCCCTGACTGCCCGGGCACCATGCCCCCCCCAACTGCCCCTGCCCCCTGCCGCCCAGTACTCCCTGCTGCCCCCCCCCCCCCGCCCCGTGCCAGGGTGAAAGGGTTACACGCTGCCTGAGCTCTGTGGGTTTCCTGATTTCTTCACAACCTCCTTCCTTTTCCCCTCAGCGGCGGGAGCAAGGCCCCTCCCCAGAGACAGATGCCCCAGGGGCCCCTCTCCCCGGATCACCCCCCAGCTCCACCATGCGCCCACAGCTCGTGCCTCTGGCCCTCACCCTCCTGGCAGGGGTGCCCCCGGGGGCTCCGCACGGTAAGGAGCAAACCTGGCCGTGGGCCTGGCCTCTCAGGCCAAGCGGGGTGGGGCCGGGGCTGGGCTCGGCCGGCAGCGAACGGGGCAGGAGGCTCAGTGCTTGTCCCAGTGCCTAGGGGTCCCTGTATAAACCGCCCCTCCCCAGAGGTGGCTGCATCTGCGCTCTTGTCGGGGTGGGGGGCAACGCAGGGAAAGGCGACTGGCAGCCCCCCCCCCCCATCCTGAGCGCGGCGGGGCTGCGTCCACACTGCAAAGCAACGGGCCCCGGATCCTGGCTTGACTCCGGCTCGGCTCCTCCTTCCCTAGGGCTCTGGTGTCGCGTGATTCGGGCGTAGACGGACTCTTGGCGGCGCGGCCGGTTCTCCGGCAGGCCGGGCCCCGGCCCGAGACAGTCCGAGCGGCGGGAGCCGGCTGCCGGGGCCCGTGTCCCATGATCCCGCGGGGGGCTTGTCTGGCGTGGAGCCCGGGAGCTCCTCGCGGCACTTCCGGGATGGACGCAGGGCCGTAGCCGGGTGCTGTTATCTGCAGCCTCGCCCGGCCTGCCGGGGATAAATACGGCCAGGGCAAGGGGCTGCGTGTGGGGGTTTGTCAGGGGTTACCGAACAGTGACCCCTTTGCTCGTTAGGAAGGAGGGGCTCTTAGGGTCACAGGGGGACCCCCGTGTGAACGTGCCCCACCCCAGAGCTAGCTGCATCACGAGACTGGGTAAAGGAATCCCTGTAGAATCAGTCACCCCACCCCAGAGGTGGCCGCATCTCAGCGCCAGGTGAGGGGTCCCCGTCGCTCTAGCTCTCTCGTAGGCAGGACCCACCCCGCTCTCGTGTTCGTAGGCCAAGAGGTGACGGCAGAAGCCGGCTCGAATGTGAATCTTCCCTGCAACCTGACGGGGCCGAGCCTGAGCTGGCGGTGGGTCCCGCGCTACCCGGTCTGCGCTGGTGTCAGAGGTGGGATACAGACGATCTACACGGTGACAGTGGCTGGGGAAAGATACGCTCCGGAGGGGAGATTTAAGGAGCGGCTGCGTCTCCAAACGAGTCAGGAAACCCGACCCTCCGTCCTCCAACTGCGACCCCTCCACATGAACGACTCGGGGGCCTTCTCCTGTGCCAGCCCCAGCCAGAACATCCCACTGATGTCTTTGACCATCACACCAGGTAACAGCCCTGACGGGGGCTGGGAGCCAGGACTCCTGGGTTCTCACCCCGGCTCAGGGGAGGGGTTTGGGGCCTAGTGGTTAGAATAGGGGGGGGGCTGGGAGCCAGGACTGCTGGGGTCTATTCCTGGCTCTGGGAGGGGCGTAGGGGCTAGTGGTTAGAGTAGGGGGGTTGGGAGCCTGGACTCCTGGGTTCTCTCCCCGGCTCTGGAAGGTGGGGGGAAGGTTTCAGCCCAGGGGGGAGCAGCAAGCATCCAGCAACGGGGTGGGGTCGTTAACTGGATTCATCACTTTTGGCTCTGCCCCCACAGGCTGCCCAGCCGGGGCATCCATCGCCGCGGTCCCCAAGGAGCCGGTCAGGAAAGAAGCGTCTGTGTCCCTCTCCTGTACCCCCTGTGGGGCGCAGGGACCCACCTCACCCCCAGCAGGGGGCGCCACATGGCTGCTCAATGGGAAGCCCCCACCAAACTCCTCAGCCCTTCGAAACCTGAGGTCCAACAAGGTGACGATCGAGCGTTTCTCCAGCCAGTTCAAGGGTCTGTGGAGCTGCCACCTGCCTGGGGATCCCCCCCGGTCTGGGGGCTACTGCCTGGAGCACGACCCAGGGACACATGGGATCCAGGAGAGCCCCCCACTCAGCCCCACCCCCACCCGTCCAGGTGAGTGGATTTCCCTGCGCCCCTCTCGCCTCTCCCGATTCCAGCTCAGCTGGGGGTCAGGGTGACTGTCCAGGAGGAGCAGACATTAAAGGGCACCAGCACTGGGCGAAGGCGTTCTCTGCGGCTGTTACCCAGCTCCCCCCCAGAGGTGCCGCATCTCAGCACTGGGCGAGGGTTCCCTGTATAAACAGCCCCCATGACCCACCCCAGAGCCGGCTGCATCTCAGTGCCGGGTGAGTGATCCCAGCCCCAATTCTTTCCCCAGACTCCAAGTCCACCCCGCTCCCGCCTCTGATTGGGGGCTGCGTGGGGGCCGCTCTGGGCCTGGTCCTCGCGGGTGTCATTGCTGTTATTTGCTGGAGGCGGCGCCGGCCCAGGGACTCCAGGTACAGGGGGTGGTGCTGGGGGGCTGTACAATCCCGGGGAGGCGGGGGATGTAGGTGGAGTCAGTCCATGGGTGGGGGGATGGAATGGGGCAGCTGTAGGGGGAGATTCCATGGGGGGGCAGGATTGGGAGGGAGTCGGGGGGGATCCCATGGGGGCTAATGAGGCTACAGGGGCAAGGTATAAAAGGGGGGGTGTTTGGCTATGGGGCTATGAATAGAGGTGAGGGGCTGATTCGTGCCTGGGGCAGGGCCCAGGCTGGGGGCCATAGGGCAGGGTATTCTCTAGGGGGGGCGAGACTGGCCGGAAGCTATAGGGGGTAATTCCATAGGGGCAGGGCCCGGCCTGGGGGCCATAGGGCAGGGTATTCTCTAGGGGGGGCGAGACTAGCCGGACGCTATAGGGGGTAATTCCATAGGGGCAGGGCCCGGCCTGGGGGCCATAGGGCAGGGTATTCTCTAGGGGGGGCGAGGCTGGCTGGACGCCATAGGGGCTGGGCCCAGGCGTTTCCCTGCTGGGCGGAAATCCTCTAATTATCCCCGTCCACCCCCAGCGTGACCCCCACGGCGACGGAAATGGACGGGAAATTGGAGCAAGAAGGTGAGCACCGGGTACAGGGAAAGGGGCAGGGGCCTCTAGGGGGCACCAGCTCCCCTCCGGGCCCAGGGCAGGGACTGGCTGGCTCAGGGGGGCAGGGAATGGGGCAGGGGCCTGTCTCCTCTAGGGGGCACCGGCTCCCATCCGGCCCCAGGGCAGGGGCGACGCTCTGGGGCTGCTCCCCATGGAGCCAGGCCGGACTCTGGGGGAGCCTCCTCTCTGTGAGCCAACCTGCTCCAGGGCACGACGTTTCCCCAGCTTTCCCCTTCCTGGGGCCGACCCCGGAGCATCCAGCATCCCCTGCCCCACTGGGCGCGTCCCACAGCGAGTCCCCGGGTGGGGTCCTGGGGGAGCCATGGGGCCCTGCCCCCCGACTCCGCAGTCAGATGTGACTCTCAGCCGGCCGGACACAGGAGGTTTATCCGTCGACAGGAACACGGCGTAGGACAGAGCTTGTGAGCACAGAAATCAGGGACTTCCAGCCAAGTCCATCCGGGGGAGTCCCGGGCCAGATGCCCTGGACTCGTCCCCCCCAGGCAGACTGCCAGCCTCCAGCCAGCCCACCTCCGACACCCCCCTTGATGCCCCTCCTCCTTCCCGGGCAAAGGTGTCACCTGGTCGCACCCCCCTCCTGGCTCTCAGGTCACACAGGTGCAAACAGCGGAGCAGCCTCACCTGCCCCAGGGCCTCAGCAAATCACACCCCCGATTCCCACCCCCGAGGTATCGGTGCAGCACACAGGGAAACCGAGGCACACGCCGTATTAGTCTGGGACAGGAAGACTCACGTGCAGCATAACGAGAGGAATAAAACCTCCACTTCCTCACACTCCCACCTGGCCCCAGGTGGGGACTGGCTGGCTCAGGGGGGCTGGGAATGGGGCAAGGGCCTGGCCCCACTAGGGGGCGCCGGCTCCCGTCTGGGGGGTGACCCAGACCCTGGCCTCCGTCACCTTTCGCTTTCTCTCGCCGTTCCCAGTTGAGCGTCCCGGCCCCACAGGGGCTGGCGGAGCCGAGCAGAAGCCGCCGTCCTCCGACCCCCACCCTGATGGCGAGGTAACGCCCCCAGCAGCTGGGGTGGGGGGCTCGGTAGGGGGCTCTGGGCTGGAGAGAGCAGGGTGGGGGCTGAGCAGGGGGCACTGGGCTGTGGGGGGTGGGGGTTGAGCAGGGGGCGCTGGGCTGCAGGGAGTGGGGTGGGGGCTCAGCAGGGGGGCGCTCTCCCCCAGGAGTCAGGGCTGGCCCCATGCAACCCAAGGGCGCTGTGCTGTGGGGAGGGGCGGGGGGCTGAGCAGGGGGCGTTGTGCTGTGGGGGGGACTCACCAGGGGACACTGAGCAGGGGGTGCTGTGGGGGGCTGAGCAGGGGGCGCTCTCCCCCGGCAGTCAAGGCTGGCCCCATGCGACCCCAGGGTGCAGAGCCTGGGGGGGGGGGGGGGCTCGACAGGGGCTGGGGGCTGAGCAGGGGGCGCTGGGCTGGAGAGAGTGGGGTGGGGGCTCAGGAGGGGGCAGGGGCTGAGCCGGGGGCGCTGGGCTGTGGGGGCTGAGCAGGGGGCGCTCTCCCCCGGCAGTCAAGGCTGGCCCCATGCGACCCCAGGGTGCAGAGCTGGGGGGGTGGGGGTGGGGGGCTCGACGGGGTGGGGGCTGAGCAGGGGGCGCTGGGCTGGAGAGAGTGGGGTGGGGGCTCAGGAGGGGGCAGGGGCTGAGCAGGGGGCGCTGGGCTGTGGGGGCTGAGCAGGGGGCGCTCTCCCCCGGCAGTCAGGGCTGGCCCCATGCGGCCCCAGGGTGCGGTGCTGCCGGGCGCTCACTAGGGGGCGCTGCCCTCAGCTCACTCAGCGGGTCGCTGGCCCCTGGGGCCGTAACGCGCCCGTAACGCCCGCTCTGTCCCCCACGGTCTCCGCAGGGCGCCGAGGGGATCCAATACTCCACCCTGCACTTCCAGGTGCCCTGCGGGGCCGGGGCCAGGGGGGAAACCGGCCCGGCCACTATCTACTCCGAACTGGCCACCGGCCACAGCTGACGGAGCGCGGGCACCTCTGGGGCAGGGCCAGCCCCCAACTCGGGCAAAGACGCCCCCTTCCCTCCAAGACTCCCAGCCTCCGGCGATTAGGGGGTGGGTGGGGGAGGGTCTATGAGACAAGTTCTCTAGTTGGGCGGGGAGGGTACAGGGTGGACAATATTGTAGGTCCTACATTATGTATTGTAAACAAGTCCAAGCGGGGCTCGGCCTGCTATGAAGTTTTCTGCTGCTTCAAATAGCAACAGATAGAGGGAGGGGCCCCGTCTCCCTTCCTGCCCCCTGAGGCTCATGGCGTAGGTCCTACATTATGTATCGTAAACAAAGCAAGGTGTAAATAAAATGGGCGTTGGGGAGGAAGGAAATTTTCTGTGGCTTGAAGCAACACAAGGCAGGGGAGGGAGGGCGTAGGGCAGAGGAAACTGTTGCTGACGGGAATCAGTCACGTGCCACAAACAATATGGTAGGTCCTACATTATGTATTGTCAACAAATCAAAGCATAAACATGTGCACGAGTTGTGAATAATTTTACTTCCCCTTCTTCTCCATTACCGTCCACTGAGAACAATATTGTAGGTCCTACATGATGTATCGTAAACAAGATAACTGTAAACAAATGGAATCTATTTTTAGCTGGTCCAAGTGGTCGCATACTCTGGGAGATGAGTGGGGATCTGGTTCATGGCACCCAGTCGCCTGCTCTTCCTGCCTGCTGAGAATAATATTGTAGGTCCTACACTGTATACTGTACAGAAACCCAGTGTAAACACAACGGGTACTAGCCCCAAAAGGACATTTTCTTCTTCTCCCAGTGGCAGCAGGTGGGGGCTCTTACCTTATACCCGACCTACAATATTGTAGGTCCTACATTTTGTATTGTAAACAAACCAAAGCGTCAACGAAAGGGGATATTTTTGATTGATGGCATCAAACAGCAGAATGGGGAGGGGCGTGGGGGTCCAGTGGGGACAAAGTCCATGGGAATTGGTCCCTCTCTCATCCTAGCTCCTGGGGAAAATAGGGTAGGTCCTACATTATGTATTGTAAACAAACCAAACTGTAAACACCACCAGGAAGAGGTCTGCAAAGCACTTTAAAGCGCCTCCAAAGGGGAGGAGAAAGGGGAGGGATCCCCTCAGATCCTGCCCAGTCAGAACCTTCCTATAGGGCCTACATTATGTATTGTAAACAAGCCAAGCGGTAACAAAGTGGAGCCGGGTTGCGCATCCAACTTTCACCTACCCCAGGAAACAGCCGGGGCGGAGCCGTTACCAGCAGGGCCCCTGACCGCGGGAACCCGGCATTCTCTACTCCGGCCGGGGGGAATAATAACGTAGGTCCTACATGATGTGTAGTAAACACATGGACGGGGGCCCAGAGGGGAATTTCTGGCGTCTCCAGCGAGTGGACGGGAATGGGGGGGGCGGCGCAGGGTGGACGCAGCGGCTGGGCCGCGGAGGCCTCAGTCCCGCTGGGGCCTGAAAGACAGGAAAGGAGGGAGACAGACGGCAAGTGAGGCACGCGGCAGAGGAACGGCGGCGGCGGGGCTGAGGGGCGCTGGGCTGCAGGGAGGGGGGCAGATGGGGGCAGCGGGGGGCTCTCCCCTGGCAGTCAGGCCTGGCCCCATTGCCCCAGGGAGCAGGATAGGGGGATCCCACCAGGGGGTGCTGGGGTTAAAGGGGCAGGTACCTGCTGGCCGGCCGGTCCCGGGTTCTCCAGTGCACGAAGCCGACGGCCCCGAGGCTGGCGCTGAGGAAGAGGAAGGCGAGGCTACAGCGCACGGCCAGCACCGGCATCCCCCAGCTGCGGCCGGGCGCAGAGCCTGCGACAGGAGCTTGTAATGGCCACGAACCCAGAGCTGAGATGCGGCCACCTCTGGGGCGGGGCACGGGGCTGTTTACAGGGATCCCTTGCCCGGCGCTGAGATGCAGCCACCTCTGGGGCGGGGCACGGGGCTGTTTATACAGGGATCCCTCACCCAGCGCTGAGATGCAGCCACCTCTGGGGCAGGACACGGGGCTGCCAACACAGGGACCCCTTGGTACATTTTCCCCACAGGTATGTGGTGGACTCCAACACCCAGGTCTAATCTGAACTCAGGGTTCCCAGCCCCTGGGGCATCCAGGCTCCCCCTTCGCTCCCCAGCCCTGGGCTGTCGCCGTTCTGTGCGGCTGGTACCCAGCTGCCCCGCCCCAGAGGTAGCCGCATCGACTGTGACGGGGACGCGGGGCTGAATATGCACCTGGATGGGTGGGGTGGGGCTGGTGCTCTCCTGGGTCCTGTGGGCCCCCGGGTCGTGCTCCAGGCAGTAGCCCCCAGACCGGGGGGGGGGGGGGGGGGGGGGGGGGGAGATCCCCAGGCAGGTGGCAGCTCCACAGACCCTCGAGCGTCACCTTGGACCTCAGGATCCGAAGGGCTGAGGAGTCCAGTGGGGGTTTCCCATTGAGCAGCCACGTGGCGCCCCCTGCTGGGGGTGAGGTGGGTCCCTGCTCCCCACAGGGGGTACAGGAGAGGGACACAGACGCTCCTTCCCTGACCGGCTCCTTGGGGACCCCTTGGATGGACGCCCCGGCCGGGCAGCCTGTGGGGACAGAGCCAAAAGTGATGGATCTAGTTAATGACCCGCCCCCTGCTGGATGCTTCCCCCCTGGGCTGAGCTGGGCTATAGGAACCCATCAAAATCCTGAACCCCTCCCTCCTCCCAGAGCCAGGGAGAGAACCCAGGAGTCCTGACTCCCAGCCCCCGTCAGGGCTGTTACCGGGCGCGATGGTCACAGAGATCAAGGGGATGTTCTGGCTGGGGCTGGCACAGGAGAAGGCCCCCGAGTCGCTCATGTGGAGGGGTCACAGTTGGAGGATGGAGGGTCGGGTTTCCTGACTCGTTGGGAGACGCAGCCGCTCCTTAAATCTCCCCTCCGGAGCGTTGTGTGCCCCAGCCGCTGTCACTGTGTAGATCGTCTGTATCCCACCGCTAACACCAGCGCAGACCGGGTAGCGCGGGACCCACCGCCAGCTCAGCCTTGGCCCTGTCAGGTTGCAGGGCAGATTCACAATCGAGCCGGCTTCTGCCGTCACCTCTGAGCCTGCGAACACCAGTGTCTGATGGGTCCTGCCTAGGAGAAAGCTAGAGTGCCGGGGACCCCTCACCTGGCACTGAGATGCAGCCACCTCTGGGGTGGGGTGGCTGATTCTACAGGGCTCCCCGTGTCCAGTGTCGTGATGCAGCTAGTGCTGGGGTGGGGCACGTTCACACAGGGGTCCCCCTGTGACCCTAAGAGCCCCTCCTTGCTAACGAGCAAAGGGGTCACTGTTCAGTAACCCCTGACAAACCCCCACACGCAGCCCCTCGCCCTGGCCGTATTTATCCCCGGCGGGCCGGACGAGGGGCCGATCCGGAGTCAAGCCAGGATCCGGGGCCCACTGCTTTGCTTTGCCTCGCCAGGGTCGTGCCGCGGGGGGAGGGGCTGCCAGTCACCTTTCCCCGCCGCCCCCCCACCCCCAGCGAGAGCGGCCAGGGTGTCTGGGACACAGGTGGCCAGAGATCGCCGAGACACCGGAGCCCGGGTGGGGGTTACAAACCAGTGTGGATGTCCCAGCCCCCGGCTTCTGCTGCAGCGCGGCCGTGGCCAGAGTCTGAGGCCCCCCTCGCGCCCGGGTTTGAGCCCCCCCGCGCCCAGCTCAGCCGAGAGGTGTTACACCCTGGGGGTCACGGGCAGCCGTGTATGGATGCACCCACCCTCCACTCCCCCCCCCCCCCCCGAGCCCTGCTCCAAGCAAGGCTGGGACTGGCCGTGCCCTGGCGCTGTCAGGGGATTAGTCTGGGGACCCTGAGAAACCGCCCCCGGTGCGGAGATGCAGCCACCTCTGGGGAGGGGCGGTTCATACAGGGACCCCTAGGCACTGGGACAAGCACTGAGCCTCCTGCCCCGTTCGCTGCCGGCCGAGCCCAGCCCCGGCCCCACCCCGCTTGGCCTGAGAGGCCAGGCCCATGGCTAGGTTTGCTCCTTACCGTGCGGAGCCCCCGGGGGCACCCCTGCCAGGAGGGTGAGGGCCAGAGGCACGAGCTGTGGGCACATGGTGGAGCTGGGGGGTGATCCGGGGAGAGGGGCCCCTGGGGCATCTGTCTCTGGGGAGGGGCCTTGCTCCGGCCGCTGAGGGGAAGAGGAAGGAGGTTGTGAAGAGCTCAGGAAACGCACAGAGCTCGGGCAGCGTGTAACCCTTTCGCCCTGGCACGGGGCGGGGGGATGGCGGGGGGCGCTGGGCGGTAGGGGGCAGCGGGGGCAGGGGCAGAGGCAGCAGGGGGCGCCGTGCCCGGGCCGTCAGGGCTGCCCCATTGGCCCAGGGAGCAGGGCAGAGGGATCCCACCAGGGGGCGCTGGGGTTAAAGGGGCTGGTACCTGCCAGTCCCGGGTTCTCCAGTGCACGAAGCCGACGGCCCCGAGGCTGGCGCTGAGGAAGAGGAAGGCGAGGCTACAGCGCACGGCCAGCACCGGCATCCCCCAGCCGCGGCCGGGCGCGGAGCCTGCGACGAAGAGAAAGAAGCTTGTAGCGGCCCCGAACCCAGAGCTGAGATGCGGCCACCTCTGGGGCGGGGCACGGGGCTCTTTATACAGGGATCCCTCGCCCGGTGCTGAGATGCGGCCACCTCGGGGGCTGATGTGACAAAGTGGGGGGTTTTCTTGTTTTTTCCAGTGGTTTGCATGCAGGGCGGGGGGTGGGGGTGACTCAGTTTCCCTGGGTGTTACTGGTTTAAGGAGGTGAGGGGAGAGGAGTTGGTTGTTACAGAGGAGCAGCAAGGGACGGGTCTAAGCTTTGCACAGAGTAACCCGGAGTTATTGGGGTTGGACCCATTGGGAGCTGGGGTCTGGGTGCTGGAGACGGGTGACTTCCTGAGCCGGTTTAGGTTAAAGCAGGTTTGGGGGCGTGGATCAGACCCAGCTCTGGGTTGCAGCCGGCTGGCGTGTCTGGCTCAACCAGGCTGGCAGGGAAAACGGGCTCCGAGGTAAATTCAGCACGTCAGGTGACAGTCCCAAGCGGGTTCCTGTGACCGAACCCGTCACAGCCTGGAACCCGGGAAGAGGAGGATTAATAAGTTACAGAGCTGTCTCCCTTGGAGGGAGGAACTGGGCTGACAATATTGTAGGTCCTGCATTATGTATTGTAAACAAGTCCAAGCGGGGCTCGGCCCGCTATGAAGTTTCCTGCTGCTTCAAATGGCAACAGCCAGAGGGAGGGGCCCCATCTCCGTTCCTGCCCCCTGAGGCTCATGGCGTAGGTCCTACATTATGTATCGTAAACAAGGCAAGGTGTAAGTAAAGTAGGTTTTGGGGAGGAAGGAAATTTTCTGTGGCTTGACACAAGAGGAGGAGGGAGGGCGGGCGTAGGGCAGAGGAAACTGTTGCTGATGAGAATCAGTCACAATCCACGAACACTAGGGTAGGTCCAACACCGGGCGATGCTCGGGAACTGCTCTGTATAGAGCCAGGCAGGACTCTGTGGGAGCCTCCTCTCGGAGCTGACTGTCTCCCGGGCAAGAAGCTTCCCCGGCTTCCATCTTCCTGGGGCCGACCCCGGAGCATCCAGCATCCCCTGCCCCACCGTGTGCGTCTCACAGCGAGTCCCCAGGCGGGATCCTGGGGGAGCCATGGGGCCCTGGCCCCCAACTCCGCAGTCAGACGTGACTCTCAGCCGGCCGGGAAAACAGGAGGTTTATTAGATGACAGGAACACGGCCTAGGACAGAGTTTGCTGTTACAGGAGTCAGTGACTTTCAGCCACTTCCATCTTGGGGGGTGGGGAGCCCAGACCCCGGGTCTGGGCCTCACTCCGTTTCCGCAGCCAGCTCCAAACTGAAACTCCCCCCAGCCCCTCCTCTGGCCTTTGTCTCCTTCTGGGGCCAGGAGGCCACCTGATCTCTTTGTTCTCCAACACCCTCAGTTGGCACCTTTGGTCACAGGAGGGGCCCAGGCCACCAGTTGCCAGAAGACAGGGTGTCAGCCATTCTCTGTGCAGACACCATCACACTGGCCTTCTAAGGCTCTGCAACAATCACACCCTTATCCCATCACCTAGATACTTAAGAACTGCACAGGGGAAACTGAGGCACCCACACAGTATTCTGAGAGAACATTAAGAACATTCCCAGTTCCTCAGATTTGTCACCTACAAAGGACGGCTCAGGTTTGGGAATCTCCCTCACATCCTCAGCCTTCGTTTGGTTTCTCCGCAATGGCCTTATCGTCCTTGAGTGCTCCTTTAGCACCGCGATCGGCCCCACTGGTTGGTTAGCCAGCGTCCTGCTTCTGATGGACTTAACATTCTTTGCTGTTACTTCATGAGTCTTTGGCTAGCTGTTCTTCAAATTCTTATTGGGCTTCCTCATTATATTTTTACACTTCCTTCGCTCCTTGCTATTTTCCGCACTCGGATTTAACTTCCACTTTTGAAAGGATGCCGTTCTCCCTCTCACTGCTCCTTTCACTTTGCAGTTGAGACACGGGGCCCTTTCATGGTTCTCTTTTGCTGTGTTTTAATTTGGGGCTGGTGAAACCTGGTGTAACGATGCTGGTTCTGGCGGGACCCAACTGACAGTGTCAATTCAGGACAAATTGCTTCGAGCAGGGCAGTTACAGCCCAAGGCTGGGGGTTTTCCACCTCTAAGGCACCAAACCAGCCAGACAGAGAGGACTTTGGTTTTACCCCACTGGCTAACCACAAGTCACACAAGCAATTCCCTTAGAAATAGAAATAAATGGAGATATGCCAATCTCCTAGAACTGGAACGACCTTGAAAGGTCATCGAGTCCAGTCCCCTGCCTTCACTAGCAGGACCAAGTACTGTCCCCTGACAGATTTTTTTCCCCCAGATCCCTAAATGGCCCCCTCAAGGATTGAACTCACAACCCTGGGTTTAGCAGGCCAATGCTCAAACCACTGAGCTATCCCTCCCCCCAACTGAGCTATCCCTCCCCACCAGTGCCACTCGTTATGGGGACAAATGGTCATGAAAACCAATGCCCCAGTAAAAGAAAAAAGGTTCTCCCGATGCCAACGGACCAAGCCCAAGACCCAGGTCAATATACAAATTAGATCTTACCCACAAATCACGCTGATGCCAATCCTCTAGAATCTAAAATCTAAAGGTTTATTCATAAAAGGAAGAAGGTCTAGGTGAGAGCTAGAATTGGTTACATGGAATCAATTCCATACAGTGATGGCAAAGTTCTTGGTTCAGGGATGGAAGAAGCTGCAGGTTCAAATCAAGTCTCTGGAACATCCCCAGCTGGGATGGGTCCTTCAGTCCTTTGTTCAGAGCTTCAGTTTGTAGCAAAGTCCCTCCAGAGGCAAGAAGCAGGAAAGAAGATAAAATGGAGAGGAGGCAGCTGCCTTTTATAGTCTCTTCCAGGTGTAAAGACACCCTTTGTCCTTCCTGTGCAAAATCACAGCAAAATGGAGTCGGGAGTCACATGGGCAAGTCCCTGCAGACCTAGTTGAGTCCCAGGCGTGTCTGCCTCCTCTCAATGGGACCATTGTATCGCTGATGGGCCTTAATGGGCCATCCAGCAGGCCTGGGCAGAGCTGATCGCTTGTCCGGGGTCCCAGAAGCCCGGCCCCAGTGTGAAATACAGACAGTATAGAGCCAATATTCATAACTTCAGCTACCAAACTGATACATACATAGAAATGGCATCATCCTAACCAGCCAAGCGTAACCTGGACTTAGACACCTCATTTGACCCCCTTTATACAAGATTTGGTGCCACTACAGGACCTTGGTGGCAACAATGATCTATACAGTCCCAGCTTATGTCAATAACGTCACACCTGGGTAGGGTAGGTCCTACATTAAGTATTTCAAACAAACCAAAACTGTAAACAAAGACAGACATAGGTCGTGCAAAACCCTTTAGGCCTTCTCTGAAGGGGACGGATTCCCTCGAAACCTGCCCAGCCAGAACCTTAATATAGGGCCTACGTTATGTGTCATAAACAAACCATGGTGTAAACAAAGAGAAGGTGGGGTGTGCAGACAAGTTTCACCAGGCCCCCAAACAGCAGGAGGGGCAGCGGCCCCTGCTCACGGGAACTGGTCATTCTCTACTCCTGGGAAACAATAACGTAGGTCCTACAATATGTCTAGGAAACACACGGAAGCTGAACAGACTGGACGGGGGCCGGGAGGGGAAATTCGTGCTTCTCGCGTACAAGCGGAGGACTCAGTCCTGCCGGGGCCTGAAAGACAGGAAAGGAGGGAGGAGAGACAGACAGAGCCACAGGGCAGAGAAATGCCGTAGGTGGCCCCCAAGGTGGCTCTAGGGGGTGCTGTGCTTGTAGGGGCAGGACCGGGTGGGGGCAGCGGGGGGCTCTCCCCTGGCAGTCAGGTCTCGCCCCATTGCCCCAGGGAGATCCCACCAGGGGGCTCTGGGGTTAAAGGGGCGGGTACCTGCTGGCCGGCCGGTCCCGGGTTCTCCAGTGCACGAAGCCAACGGCCCCGAGGCTGGCGCTGAGGAAGAGGAAGGCGAGGCCACAGCGCACGGCCGGCACCGGCATCCCCCAGCCGCGGCCGGGTGCGGAGCCTGCGACCGGAGACAGGAGCTTGTAGCGGCCACGAACCCAGAGCAGAGATGCGGCCACCTCTGGGGCGGGACACGGGGCTGCCGATACAGAGACCCTGGATATGTTTTCCCCCAGATGTGGGCTGTGCACTCCAGTTCCCAGGTCCATTCCAAACTCGGGGGGCCCAGGCTGCCTCCCCACATCACATCCAGGCTCCCCCTTGGCTCCCCACCCCACCCCTAGGGCGTTGCCATTCTGTGCGGCTCATACCCAGCTGCCCCGCCCCAGAGGTGGCCGCATTGAGTGGGACAGGGACAAATACGCACCTGTACTGACGGGGGTGGGGCTGGGTGGGGGGCTCTCCTCAGCCCAGTGCTCCCCCGGGTCGTGCTCCAGGCAGTAGCCCCCAGACCGGGGGGGATCCCCAGGCAGGTGGCAGCTCCACAGACCCTTGAACCGGCTGGAGAAACCCTCGATCACCACCTTGGCCCTCAGGATCCGAAGGGCTGAGGAGTCTGGGGGCGGCTTCCCATTGAGCAGCCATGTGGCGCCCCCTGCTGGGGGTGACGTGGGTCCCGGCACCCCACAGGGGGTACAGGAGAGGGACACGACAGCTCCCTTCCTTAGCGGGCCCTCGGGGACCGCGGCGATGGACGCTCCGGCCGGGCAGCCTGTGGGGCAGAGCCCAGACAAAGTTATGGGGCCGACGGCAGAGCGACCCCGGCTGGCTGCTTGTTGTTCCCCGCGGGGCTGGGATATAATGCCCCATGAAATTCCTGAAACCCTCCCCCCTTCCAGAGCCGGGGAGAGAACCCAGGAGTCCTGGCTCCCAGCCTCCCCTGCTCTAACCCACCAGACCCCTCCCAGAGTCAGGTGAGAACCCAGGCGTCCTGGCTCCCAGCCCCCCATAAGGGCTGTTACCGGGCGTGATGGTCACGGAGATCGGCGGGGCGTTCTGGGTGGGGATGGCACAGAAGAAGGCCCCCGAGTCGTTCATGAGGGGCGGCCGGAGTTCGAGGACGGAGGTTCGGGTTCTCTGATCCAATAGGAGATGCAGCCGCTTCCTGAACCTCCCCAGCGGGATGTGCCGTTCCTTAGCTGTCGTCACTGTGTAGATAGTCTGTATCCCACCGCTGACACCGGCGCAGACCGGGTAGCTCAGGCTCGGCCCCGTCAGGTCGCAGGGCAGATCCACAATCGAGTCGGCTTCTGCCGTCACCTCTGGGCCTGCGAACACCAGAGTCTGATGGGTCCTGCCTACGAGAGAGCTAGAGCGACGGGGACCCCTCGCCTGGCGCTGAGATGCGGCCACTTCTGGGGTGGGTAACAGTAGAACAGACATTTGGGACAGGAAGTGAAGGGAAGGGTGCATCCAGGTGGAGCCGCAGGGGGAGATTTTTAGGGCGACAGGAATGGGCTCCCTAGTTCTGGGATTCTGCTGGGATCCCGGGAGTTGGGTCCCTTATTGCCCGCACTGGGGCCAGTGCTGATGGCCAGGGCAGAGAGTGCCCCCCGCTGCCCCAGCCGAGCCCCCACCCACAGAGTGTGAGACCCAAGCCCCACGGCCCGGTCAGCTCCTTACCTTGCGGAGCTCCCGGAGGCAGCGCTGTGAGGAGGGCGAGGGCCAGACGCAGAAGAGGGGGGACCATGGTGGAGCCGGGGAGGGGTATGAGCCGTGGGGAGGGGGATCTCCGGCCGCGGGGTGCGTCTGCCTCTGGGCAGGAGCATTGATCACCCAGCTACAGAGAAGAGGAAGCTGCAGCCAGAAACCCACAGGAAGTGACATGGGCTCTTCTTCAGTAGCCGCCCCCTGCTGGGAATAGAACCCAGGAGTCCTGGCACCCAGCTCCCCACCCCCCAATGAGCTCCTAGCTTCACCCACTTGCTCAGTTTTCCCCCACCTAGTGGTCTGTCCCGGTGCCGCAGGAGAATTGTTAACCGGCAGGACGCACAGCTGGGGGTCGTGGGTTCAAATCCTGCCCACGGAGGCGGGAGGCTCAGTGTAAACTCTCCTCATCGTCAATTGTGTCTCAGTTGGAGCGGAGATGCGGCTGGCTCTGGGGTGGGGCGCGGGGGGCTGGTTATACAGGGATCTCTCGGCCAGCGCTGAGATGCAGCCGCCTCTGGGGTGGGGCAGCTAGGTGGCACTGCACAGACGTTTGGGGCAGGAAACAAAGGGGAGCCGCGTCTGCCTGAACCCCACCCCCAGAGCTCGGACCCAGCCCAAAGCGGGGGGTGGGGGTCTTGAGGACAAAGGTGACACCACAGACAAAAGGGTTTCAAGGGAAGATTTTAATACCACAACCAGTTAACCTGCGGAACTCCCTGCCACAAGATGCGAACAGAGATTTCTAGCCTCTTTCAGCTGAATTTCCCATCACCCGGGAGCCAGGGGGTGTGAATTCAACTAATGAAGGGGGTGGAGAGCAGAGGGGAGCGGAGCCAGGGCGGGTGGGGGTCAGACAATAGTGGCATAGACCGTGGCGCCGTGGGGGGCAGGCGGGGGGGCTTGAGCCACCAGGGGGTGCTGGACTTCAGCGTAAAGCAGGGTGCCTGGGACCTGGGGAAGAAAAGGGTTAATAAGTTAGAGATTCCCCCCGCTACACCCTGCCCCCCAGCTCTGCCGGTGCCCCTCACTCCTGACTCGCAGCCCCCTGCCAGATCAGCCCTGCCCCCGCCCCCCAGCCCTCCCGGTGCCCCTCACTCCCGACCCGCAGCCCCCTGCCAGATCAGCCCTGCCCCCTCCCAGCTCTGCCGGTGCCCCTCACTCTCACTTTCCTTTCCCGTCTCTGGGGCACGAGGCGTCTTTCGGTCGATTTGGCTCCGAGCCGCGGCTCTTCCAAGGGGGATAAACTGGGCCCGGCGGCTCCTTGGCACGGGATGGAGAGAAGGAGAAAATGAAGGAGGTTGTGGAATCTCCATCTCTGGAGATACTTAAGAGTAGGTTAGAGAAATGTCTATCAGGGATGGTCTAGACAGTAATTGGTCCTGCCATGAGGGCAGGGGGCTGGACTCGATGACCTCTCGAGGTCCCTTCCAGCCCTAGAATCTATGAAAGAGGGAGGCAGGGATGGGATCGTGGAGTGGGGGGGGGGGAGGGTCTAACCAAGAAGCCAGTTGATCTGTGGAACTACCTGCCACTGGATTCGTACAGACTGAACAAGGCTTGGAAGGTTACGGACGCGGCTACTCAGGCAGGGGACCTGGGATCCATCCTGCGCTCAGCCGGGGAGGCGGGATACCGGGGTAGATGGGCCCATGGCTCTAACCTATGGTGGAAGCGGTGGGATACCGGGGTAGCTAGGCCCCGTGGCTCTGACCTATGGTGGAAGAAGTGGGATATGGGGTAGCTGGGCCCATGGATCCGACCCATGGTGGGAGAGGTGGGATACCGGGGTAGCTGGGCCCATGGCTCTGACCCATGGTGGGAGCGGTGGGATACCAGGGGTAGATGGCCCCATGGCTCTGACCTATGGTGGGAGCGGTGGGATACCGGGGTAACGGGCCTGCAGGGGGCAGAGGGGGTTGCGTTTATTTCTCTGTCACCTGTTTCGTTCTCTCGTTGGTTTTGATTCTGTCGGTTCCTTAGGAAAATGGGAAAGACACGATGAAAAAACACGATTCTCCCCACCCCCATCCCCGGACTCCTGGGTCCCTTCCCCCACCCTGTGGGGCTACCACTCCCCAGCCTCCTGGGTCTCTCCCTCTTCCTCCCCGCCCCCAGCTGGGGGCTCTCCATCCCCTCCTGGGGTTGCTGCTCCCGGTCTCCTGGGTCCCCAACTCACCTGCCCTGCCTCCGTCTCCACAGGCGCCAAGCGCCCTGCGCTGCCCCGATCAGAACCAGAACCAGAACCGCCGCCGGCGCCGCGACCCAGATCCCCCACTCAGAGCCAGGGCCTGTAACGGAGGCGGGATCAGGGCCAGCAGGGGGCACTGTGGGGCAGGTGGGGGGTGCAGGGCACAATCTTACCTGCGCCCCCGGCCCCGAGGGGGGGGGCCACGCAGAACTCAAAGCCCCCCGAGGAGGTGCCGGCGAGGCGGCATTCCCAGCGCTTCCAGGCCCCCCGCCGGGACGGGTCCAGCCGCACGGTGGCCCCCTGCTCCCCCTTGGTGGCCCAGCGCCGGTTGCCCAGGGGCTGGGAGTCGAGGAGCCAGCGGAAGGAGGCCGGAGCGGCCAGTGGGGGGCAGCGGCGGCAGCGCAGGGTCAGGGCCGAGGGGGACGTCTGGTTGGAGGAGACGGTGAGGTTGTTCCGACAGCCTGGGGGGGGGGGGGGGCAGAGGGGGTGAGCAGGGGGGGCTGTGTGGAGCATGACGGGGGCCCTCGCTGGGGAGCCCCCAGTGCCGGCGGGGGGGGGGGGGGGGGGCAGCCTCACCTCCCGTCACCTCCAGCCAGACGGGGCGCTGGGCCCCCGACTCCCCAAGGCAGGTGAAGGTCCCCGAGTCGCTCATGACGAGGTCCCGGAGCCACAGGGACCCCGGGGCGGAGGGGTCGGGCTCCAGCCGCCCCCTGAACTGCGCTGGGGGGGGCTCCGGCCCAGGGGGCAGCTGGGCGATTTCGAGCAGGTCTCCCGGGCCGCCGGCGCATTTGGGGTATCGGGGGGACCAGACCCAGCGCAGCCGGGGGCCCAAGGCCCCGCAGGGCAGCAGGATCTGCCCCCCGGCCCCCCGCACCTCCTTCTGCGGGGGGGAACCTGGAGAGGGGAGGGGGTTAGCGGTGCCCCTCACTCCCGAACCGCAGCCCCTGCTAGCCCGGCCCTGTCCCCCCAGCTCTGCCGATGCCCCTCACTCCCGACCCGCAGCCCCTGCCCCCCAGCTCTGCCAGTGCCCCTCACTCCCGACCCGCAGCCCCTGCTAGCCCGGCCCTGCCCCCTCCCGGCTCTGCCGGTGCCCCTCACCCTGCAGCGGGCCGGGCGCCAAAAGGGCCAGCAGGACCCAGACGGCCGAGCCCATCGGTTCTGGGCGTCTCCCCTCCAGGCTCCGCGTCTCGCTCTAGGGCAGGAACCGATGGGGGGGCGCTGGGGGGGGGGGGGGCCCGGAGCTGTCACGGTTCCCGTCTCCGCAGCTGAGTCAGGGGCCGGGGCTCTTATCACGGCAGCCCAGACTTCCTCTGGCCCAGCCGCTGCTGCTCCCGCCGCCCCCACCATTCACTCTGAAACCTAACGATGGTCAGCTCGAGTGCTGTTCGTGCCGTCGCTCGCCTCTCCCTGAACTGCCCCCCCACGGCCTGAACTGCCCCCCCGCTGCCCCTGCACCGGTGACCAATGGCAGGGAATCATGGGGCAGAGTTCTGCCCCTGGGATCCAGGCCTTTTGTGGGGCAGGGAGTTCCCCAGGTAAGCGAGGCCACGCCCGTCTCAGGAGACTGGCGCGGAGCTTGTTTTAACTGGAAAGGTGACGTCGGCGGGGGGCTGAGTCCCGCGGGCTAGTGACAGGCTGGGGCTAGCGGCAGCGAGTTCTCCAGGTTAACGATGGGTCACAGGGGAGCTTCCCCCCAGACCCGGGGGCTCAGAGGCTGACAGGCTCATTAATAGCTTGTGGGAGAGAGTTCCGCCGGCTAACGAGGCGCTGACGGGCGGAAGTGGGCGACCCCCAGGGAACGGGGCTCAGAACCCACGTGACACCCTGTGGCAGCCGCCCTGGGAGATCATTGGCCCCCCACACCCAGTGGCAGGGAGTTCCCCAGGTCCCCCTGGGTCTGGCTTGAAGCAGCTGCCACGTCTGGGCAGGAGCGGCCAGGATAAACGTGACACCCCCACCTCGCCCCGTCTCCGCCCACCCCGGGGCCCCCGCCCTGGCAGGCCTGGGAGCGAGGTGCTGCCCCCTGCGTCAGGGCCCCCCGGTGGCCAGACATGGGGTGCTGCCCCCCAGAGCCGGCTGCATCGCCGCAGACAGACAGACCCGAAGTACAAAAAATACCTTCTTTACTGTTCATTTCTCCAGCTCGGGGGCCCCCCCAGGTTGGGGGTGGGGGCGGATGTACAGCGTGCGGCGGGCGGGGGGGGTTTCACACACAGCGGGGAGGGGGGGACCCGTTCCATATAAAACAGACCGACGTGGGGGGGGGGGTGTCAGTGCAATCGAGGGGCGTGACGGGGGGCCCCTGCTACAAGTGCCAGGGCAAACGGAACGCGGAGTGGGGCAGGGGGTTGCAGTGAGTCGCCTCGAAGTTCCGCAGGTGCTTCCGGGCCTGGGGGGCAGAAAACGGGGGGGGGGGGGGGAATCAGTGATGGGGGCACGGAGGGACGCTGCCAGCCCTGCTGTAGCCACTAGACCCCCCCCACTCCCTTCCCAGAGTCAGGAGAGAACCCAGGCTTCCTGGCTCCCGGCCCCCCCTGCTCTAACCACTAATCCCTAGCCCCCTCCGAGAGCCGGGAGAGAACCCAGGAGTCCTGGCCCCCTCGCTCTAACCACTAGACCCCACCCCCCTACCTCCCAGACCTGGGGATAGAACCCAGGCATCCTGGCTCCTGCCCCCACCCTGCTCTAATCACTTACACCTCCCCCCTCCCAGAGACAGGGAGAGAACCCAGGCATCCTGCCCCTGCCCCCACACTGACCCCCGGCGCCTGGGGGGGCGCTATCGGGGTCCACTCACCAGGAACAGGGCTAGCTGCCGTCGCCCTTCGGGCGTCATGTCGTCCCCTGGGGGAAGGGGAGAGGTCAAAGGTCAGGCAGAGACCGACACCCCCCACCTGGGCTGATTCCCCTCCAGACCCCCCCTCTCCCCCCAGCAGCCCCATTGGCCGCTGCCACCCCAATTATCCATCCCCGGCCACCCCTGGGTGGAGATCTCTCCCCCCCCCCCCCATGAACCCCGCCCCGGCCACCCCCCATGGGCCGGTCCCCAGCACCCGCACTGGCCGGTTCTCAGCCCAGCAATCCCCGCCCCCACCCGCCCCAAGCTGATTGGCCACGGCCCCGGAATCCCATTGGCCGCCCCACACTCACCCACGCTCCAGGGGAAGTGCCCCCCGTGCTCGGCCTGGTAGGAGCTCAGCACCGACAGGCACCAGTCCTCGTCCACCTCGTAGGCGCTGTACACCGAGGCTGCGGGGAGGGGGCCGGTTAGAGCGGGGGGGCCAGGACACCTGGGTTCTCTCCCCGGCTCTGGGAGGAGAGCGGGGGCTAGTGGTTAGAGCGTTTACCTTCCTCCACGGCGCTGGAAGCTTCTAGCCATTCCCGAATGACTCGCGCCCCCTCCTCGGCCATCACCCTGGGGTACCTGGAACGGGGGGAACGGGGGGGGGTTAGACACGCAGCGCTCCGGCGGTGCCCCTCACTCCCAGCCCGCAGCCCCCTGCGATCCCAGCCCTGGGCTCCCCCAACTCACCGGTGCTGGAGGAGTTTCAGCAGCAGGTCATTCCCCCTGTTTGACATGATATCTTCCGGGACCCTACGGCACACCAACCGGGGGGGGGCAGAGTTAAGGGTATTTCCCAGACTCTTCACTGACATGAGTTTGACAGTTCTCTGAACTCCAGAATCCACTCCCCCAAACCCCACTCCCCTCCCTGCGCATGGAACTCAGGAGTCCGGGCTCCTGCCCTCTTCTCCACCCGCTCTAACCACTAGACCCCCACACCCCTCCCCGACTTTTACTCACGTGGTTGTGATAATTTCATCCTTCGTTCTTCTGACCAGCAACACGGGTCCCTGGTATCTTGGGAACCAAAGGAAAAGAAAGAAACCACTAAGCGAGGCTGCGTGTCTGGGGGTGTTGTGTGTGTGTGTGTGGGGGGGGGGGGGGGGGGGGGGGGGGGGGAGGGGTGCAGGAAAGATAGTGAATTAACCCCCCACCCAAGATGAAAGACTTCACCAGTGGCAAGGAGTCCTGAGGGACAAGATTGTGGGTGGGTTCAAGAAGGGATACTGTTAACCTGTGGAACTCCCCAGCCCATGAAGTTGTCCTGATCAACCTACAGGACACTCTGCCACTTGATACCAGGATACAGAAAGAGACTTATCACTATCGGTTTTCACTGGGCTGTGGAGCCAGCTGCCACAGGATACGAGGACAAGAGATTGGCGGGATTAGGGGAAGAAAGGATTTAGCCACTAATATGCATGAAATCATGTGGCAGGCAGTTCCACAGGTTATCAGTAAGGCCCGGAGTTTAGCAGGGGTGGACACAGAGATCGGAGGTTCACAACCACACCCCGTCGCTGGGTTTTGATGAGCCTGTAGAGCACCACCCTGCGAAACCGACACCCCTCAGGTCTCAACTTCGCCCAGCCGCCCGCGCCTCAGTTCCCCTCCTTACCTGCAAAGCTGCTCGCCGTTGTTTAAGTTGAGATATTGCCTCACCGTCCTGGTGACCAGCCCTCCTAGGACACGCAGGTTTCAGAGGAATTAGAACTCAAAAACAAAATCGTGGAGAGTCAAGTATTCCCCAGCCACAGAAACACCCCACGGGGGTTTCGTCAACACAACGCTTAATAAATAGGTCTCTAAGGAACGAGCGGGATCGAAGCTGCCACGGGATACGAGGACAAGAGTTTTACTGGATTAGGGAAGAAAGGATTTAGCCACTAATATGCATGAAATCCTGTGGCAGGCAGTTCCACAGGTTTGTCAGTAAGGCCAGCTATGGCCAGGCTCTGCTTCCAAACAGGTGCCATGTAGAACCCACAATGGTCCTGCCCCCGTTTCCAAGGTGTGAAGAGGGAGCTCAGAGCGCCAGCTAACTCGCTGCCGTGCGATACAGACCAGTCGGTCTTACACAGCACATTTCCAGGAGCTCGAAAGGGCTTTACGAAGGAGATCAGTTCCCATTATCTCCCTTTTACAGATAGGGAAACTGAGTCACGGAAGGGGGACGTCGCCAGGGCCCAGAGGGCAATGCTCTATCCACTAGGCCACGCGACCTTGCTGGGAGACAGAGCAATGTAGCCCCACACTGCAGGGGCTGTGCCACCAAGCAGGGGCGGCACGGAACAGCGGTTGCCACGGGCGACGGCATGTTGCATCTAGCCCGTAATCAACGATCGTTAGGTTTACAGCGGCTAACCGAGCTGATCTCCGGCAGCCCAGCCAGGGTCCACGCACCACCGCGGGGGCAGGAGAGAACACGGCTTGCAACAGGGGACGGTTTAACGATTAACCGTGGAACGACCCATTTTCCACAAGGGGGAGGAAATGAATCCCCCGCACAAATGGCTAATGGAACCCCTCACCGGGAAGAGGAAGCTAACCCCCCGCCTACCACCTGATAATGGAAGCTTCCTCCTCTTCCGCAACCAATTGGGTTTGCCCACCCCTACGGCCGCACCACATGGGACGCTCCAGAACGACATGGCGCAGGGGGGAATTCTGAGTGGCTGGGCGGGGTCATATGACCTGCTGGGGGGGTTGGAAAGTGGGGGAACATGAGATGGAATAGGCCTTGTGGGTTCTCAGGCTAGTTCATGTGTCTGAGGGAAGGGGCCAAACCACGTGGGCAGACGGGAAGGGGGTGGGTGGGGAAAAAGGGCTGAACCATGTGGGTAGCATGGAGGGGGGGAGAAGGGCTGAACCACGCGGACAGAGGGTTTCCACTTACTGCAGCTCTCCGGCATGACCTTGAGCGCCAGGGGGACCAGGTCGTCGAAGGAGGCGTCCAGCACCAGGGCGCTGATGTCCGGGTACTGACATGGCCCGCCCACGTGGCTGCAGGAGAGAAGGCAGCAGCGTGTCAGCGGGCGGGGGGGTGGGGGGCAGATCAGGCTTGGATCTGTCCTCCCCCTCCCCTGTATATGGTCCCTCCCTCCCCAACTGAGCCCCATAGTTCCTACCTACCCCACTCCCCAGCCCCCCGACTCCCCCCAGTACCTGTGAAGCCCACCGATGGACCAGGCGTACACCACGATGTCCTCGGGCAGGAAGCCCAGGCGGTGGATGGCGTATTGCATCACCACGTCCATGGCGTTGGCTTCGTTCTGCGGCAGGGGGATGCCCTGCGGGGGAGAGGGACTAGGGATTAGAGCGGGGGGTGGGAGCCCCCCACTCCTTGGCTCTGGGAGGGGAGTGGGGTCTGGTGGTTAGACCAGGGGGGGCCGGGAGCCAGGACTCCTGGGTTCTCTCCCATCCCTGGGGCCCCTCGGACTCACTGTGCTTGCCAGCGAAGCCGGGGTGGTTCCATCCGAGCACCGAGTAGCCAGCTGGAGGGAGAAGCAGGGAGGGGGGTTAACGTGGGGCCAAGCGCTGCATGGACAGAACCCACCGGACGGATGCCAGAGAGATCATCGGTTGCAACAATGTGGGGGGAGCTGATAGGCAGTTCCACTCCTGAGTGTGTGTGTGGGGGGGGCCCACAACTCACTCCCCCGGTATCCTGGAGTTTAGGACAACCTGTGCCCCGCAAATTGGAGTGCCCTAGGGCAGACGGAAGGGTGGCAGTCCCAACCTCCCTAAATAGAAATGGATCCTTCCCAATGAACCCCTATCCCATGCAGAGAAATGGATTGGTCCAAAGAAAGGTTACCTGATTCCTGCACCCCCATCCTGAACAGCAATGTGGGTTAGTCCAACCAGGACCATCCCAAGGGTAAGTACATTGACCCAAATGGGGTTGCCCTTACCTGTCCCCCACATACAAAAAAAATGGATGGGTCCAAAGACCCTCCATCCCACCGCACAGGAATGGACTAATCCAAAGGGAGCTATCCTTCCCAAGCCTCCAATCCCATCCAGAGCAAGTGGATTGGTCCAAAAACAGTGACCCCCCCCCCATGCATAGAAGTGGACTGGTCCAAGCAGAGCTGTGCCCCCACTCCTGCCAAAGGGATCGGATTCTACCAAAGTGGAAAGGGGGTGGGGAGGATCACCCGTGACGCCGGATCGTACCATCCAGGGGGGGTGGGCAGGCAGCCGACCTCATAGAATCCAGCGTTACCTTCGCAGCAGATCACCTGTGGGGGGAGGGCGGGGGGGACAGGGGGACAATGAGGGTCCCGGCTGAACCCCAACTCAGGTGCGTCCATTCGGCCTCTCTAAAATCAGATACAGGATCCCCCCATCCCGACCCATCATAAGTTGCTTGTAACATTTCCCCAGCTGCCCCGCCCCAGAGGTGGCTGCATCTCAGCACCGGGTGAGCCATCCCCGAGCAGCGTCCCTGTGCAGCTGTTCCCCAGCCGCCTCGCCCCAGAGGTGGCTGCATTTTGGTGTGGCGAGGGAGGTCGTCCCTATGTATTTAAAACACCCCCATCGCTTCAGTTCCATTTCAGGTCAGCGCAAGGCGTCCTGTCCTTGGCCCGGCGACTGTTTCGAACACACCAGTCGTTGCCAGGCTGGTTTTCTAGTTGTTCCCCCCACCCTGCTTGTTGGCGGAGAGCCCCCGGGAGGGGGGAATTACGAGCGCAGGCCAGGAAGCGCGAAGGCAGTTCCCTCCCTTGGGGTGGGTGAGCTGGCTCGGCCTGGTCAAATCTGGACTCCAGCTGGCTGCGTGTCCCCCCTGGGCACTAAGGAGGCAGCGCCGGGAACAGAGCTGTACAGACACTGTCGGCTGGGGAGACAGGAAAGCGTTACACCGAGAGAGAGGCCCCCGGTAACCCCTGGCTGGTGCCAAGTGGGGGCCCCGATCCACCCGGCCGATGCCAAGTGGCTGGCGCTGCCTCCAGCCCACAGGCCCAAGTGCCCTGTTATCGGCTCTTCCACTATGAATTACTGGCACTTTATGCCGCCAGCCGTCTCCCTCGGTGCTGCCCTACCTCCCGCTCGATCCGCCCAGGCTCCCAGGATGGGGTTCGTCCCTTCGCCATGGGGGAGCGCCCGTGCCGTGGATCTGTCCCCCCCCGCAGAGACCCTGCTTTCCGGATCCAGACCCCCACCCTATAGGCGTGACCCACATCCCAGGATGCGGGATCCCGGCTGGACCGAGCGCAGAAACGCTCACCAGTTTCTTGCCGTGGGGCTCGGAGCTTTCCCGACGGTCCACGAACATGGCGTCAATCTCGTTGCCGTCGCAGGCGAGCAGCTTGGTTCGTTTCCCGTTGTACTGCGCCGCCCGGGGGGAGATTGGAGCAGGGTTAAACCGGGAAAGTCAGGACTCCTGGGTTCTCTCCGCAGCTCGGGGAGGCGAGTGGGGGCTGTGGTGGGTTAGAGCAGGGGGGGGGGCTGGGAGCCAGGACTCCTGGGTTCTCTCCCCGGCTCGGGGAGGGGAGTAGGGGGCTGGTGGTGTAGAGCAGGGGGGGGCTGGGAGCCAGGACTCCTGGGTTCTCTCCCCAGCTGCATCCTGTGCTCCCGGACTCACCTCCTCCACCAGGCGGGCCTGGCCCTGCAGCAGCATGGGCATGACGGCTTTCTGCAGCAGGTAGACGGAGCCGGGATACAGCATCCTCCGCCCCGAACGTGTGCGCCACGACGTAGCTGGGGGGGGCAGAGGGAGGTGCCATGAAGGGAATCCACCCCCAGCCCCCCCATCACCCCCCAGAAGATCCATTCATCGTCAGTTTGGGGATGAAATCACATGACGTCCCTCCCCAGCCCAATCAGCATCTGGATCCCCAGGTCCGATGGCCTGAAAGTCCCGTGTCCCACTTACCCTCAGCCAACAGGCAGCAAGGGGCACTCCAGCCAATCAGAAGGCAGGATTCCACCCCCTCCCCCAACATCCCAAAGCTGCCACCCCCTCAACCAACCAGAAGCTGCTGAGTTGCACCCCCAGCCAATCAGCAGCCAGGATCCCCTCCCAGGATTCCAAGCTCCACTCACCAGCCCTCAGCCAATCAGCATCCTTCCCTCTCAGTATTCCAGAACCACCGTGCCCTTCCAGCCCTGTGGCCAATCAGCAGACAGGACCCCTCCATCAACATTCCAAAGCCACCGCCCCCTCCACCAGCTGACCAATCAGCATCCAGGAGATGCTCCCAATGTTACAGTTCCTCCCCGACCCCATCCCGTCTGGCCAATCAGCACCAAGGAGACCTCTCTGACCTCTCCCATGATGCCCTGGAGCTGAACCCATGGCTTCCATAGTACCTTCGGTCTCCCCGGCTTCCAGGAACCCCTCCAAGCACTCTGCACCCCTCCTTCCAGCCAATGGGAACCCAGGATCCGACTAAGCCCCTCCCCCGGGGTGACAGGGGGCGGAGCCTACCTGGCGATCTGGCAGGGCAGCTTCTTGATGGCGTGGAGGAAGCCGTTGGCCGCGCTCCGGTGTTTGGGCTCCGGCCGCAGCAGCGAGACACCCCGGGAGTCCGACCTGCAGGGCAGCAAACAAAGGGCTTACAGCGGGGGTGCTGAGAGCCAGGGACTCCTGGGTTCCCTCCCCAGCTCTGGGAGGGGAGTGGGGTCTGGTGGTCAGAGCAGGGGGGCTGGGAGCCAGGACTCCCGGGTTCTATCCCTGGCTCTGGGAGGGGAGTGGGGTGGGGTCTAGTGATCAGAGCAGGGGGGATGGGAGCCAGGACTCCTGGGTTCTCTCCCCGCACCCACCGGCTAGAGGCCTCGTCCCAGCGGAAGTCCACGGGCCAGCTCCTGAAGTCGAAGTTGTAGCTAGCGAGTTTCTTCTGCAGCAGGGAGAGAGAGAAAGGAAGGAGCGTGAGAGGGACCTAGAGAGAGCGACGGAAGGGTGTGCCGAGCCTCCCTCACCCCCCCCACCCCCGCTGGAATGGGTCATTTCATTCAGCCAGCCCCCCCACCCCCATGGCAGAGTGAGAAGCATGTCGGCACCCCCTGCTGGCCGGGGTCTGCTATGGCAGGTGAGCTCAACCCCAGCATGGGGAGGGAGGGGAGGCCACAAGGGGAACCGAGCACCATGGGGGGGGGGCGCAGCACGGAGGGGCCAGGCTGCCAGGCATCCTGGGAAATGGGCTGGCAGCGAGGGAAGCCACAGGCACCATGGGAGATGGGAAATGGCACCGGGGGGAGCAAGGCATCATGGGAGATATAGGCAGGGCTGGCCTCTGAGCATCATGGGAGCCCTTGGGGGGAAGCGGAGGCAGAAAAGCATCATGGGTGAAAGGTTGGCAGGAGCGGACTGCAGGGGTGCCTGGGAGCTGGGCGGGATGCAGCCGCAGAGGATCATGGGAGACAGCCCCCCTCGGAGGAGGGCTGCAATGTTCGCCCCCAACCGTAGTGGGGGGGGAGTGTGGCGAGAGGTTGGGGTCCCCTCACACCCCTTCACCTTGACTTCTGGGGTGCCGATGCGGTGGCTATCTTCCAGGATGGTGATGAACTGGATGTACTGTGGGTTGGTCCAGCGCCCGATGCCTGCGACACAGACGCGGAGTTAAAGACATCTGTCATATCCAGGGAGAGAACCCAGGAGTCCTGGCTCCCTCCCACCTCCCCCGCTCTAACCACTAGCCCCCACTCCCCTCCCAGAGCCAGGAAGAGAACCCAGGAGTCCTGACTCCCAGCCCCCGCTGCTCTAACCCACCAGACCCCACTCCCCTCCCAGAGCTGGGGAGAGAACCCAGGAGACCTGGCTACCAGCCCCCACCCCCCCAACCATTAGCCCCCACTCCTCACCTCTCAGGCAGGCGACCCCGGCCAAAAGGAGCAGCATGGTCCCAGCATAGTGCGAGAAAGGAACCACCTTCGACAAGGTCAGGTATCCTGTGGGGGGGTAAGAGGCAGGTGTCCCTTATCCAGGGTTCAGCAGGCCCCCAGGGAGGGGTCGGCCTGGAGTGATGCAGCCACCTCTGGGGTGGGGCAGCTGGGAAAACAGCCGCATGTAACGCTGCACTGAGATAGCTCACTTGGCATGAGATGCAGCCAGCTATGGGGCGGGGTCTGGCAGTAGCCCAATGACACCGCTACATTTTGGGACAGGAAGTGAAGGGGAAATCGCAGATATGAAGATAACTGCAGGGCGGGACGTGTAAGACAGGCAGAATTGGGAATTGAGCATGTGCCAGAGGAGAGCGCCCCCTGCTGACCCCCCCCAGCCCCACTCCCGGCAGCGCAGCGCCCCCTAGCACTGCCCTGGGGCCAGCCCTGACCGCCAGGGAGAGCGCCCCCTGCTGACCACCCCAGCCCCGCTCCCGGCAGCGCAGCTCCCGCTACCTTTTCGGTACAAGTAGAACATAGCCAGGGGGGAAGTGTAATAGGAAATAGACCAGATCACCGACGCCTGCAAGGAACAGAAGAGAGGATCAGTAGGACCATACAGCCAACAAAACCCACCGCCAGGATGCCTGGGTTCTATCCTGGCTCTGGCAGGGGTGCAGGGTGTAGTGGTTAGAACGGGGGTGCTGGGAGCCAAGACTCCTGGGTTCTATGCCCAGCTCCGGGGGCGGGCTGGGAGCCAGGACTCCTGGGTTCTATCCCCGTAGGGCCGGGATTGCAGGCTGCCGCAGGGCCGGAGTATCTAACCCAGCCAGGGCCCGTGGGACAGGATTAGAGACAAACATGTTTTCGCTGCACATAGTGAGTCACTGCTTCCCTCCGGAGCAGGTTATGGAGGGGTGAGAGAGACGGGGGGATGAGGTGCGGGGAGTGGGGTCTAATGGCTACAGCGGGGGCTGGGAGCCAGGACGCCAGGGTTCCACTGAATGACCCAGCCCCGAAGGCGCAGGGGGGACTCACCAAGGCCAGGATGCTGTCAGCATGTTTCTCCAGCGTCCGCGGCTGGTAGTACGACTCCTGGCGGGAGAGACCCTAGGTCATTTCGAGCCCCCTGGGGGCCCCTTTGAGCCCCTGGGGGTTCAGGTGAGCGGCAGGGAAAGTCTGGGAGTTAAACTCCAAGTTAGATGACGGCAAACCCAGACGGATCCCCATCCTGCCACCAAGGAGCCAACAGGGTGTTATGGGCTGGGAGGGAGAGGGGACATGTATCATAGGGCTGGAATCAGTCAATGTGGAGCCTGTGTGGACGAGAGAGGCGGCAACACCACGCCAACCTGGCCATTTTGGTGAGTCCACATGGGGGTCATGCCAACCCAATGTCTCCAGAACGACAAGGCGGCGACCATACTGGAGACAAGCCAATATGGCGGCTAAGGGAGGGGAAAGCAGCAGCCATTTTGGAGTAACGCCAACCTGGCACTGCTGGTGGGGGAGGAGGGGTCAGCCATTTCGGTGATGCTGTTTTACAGTCAGGCCAACTTGGCACCTCGGGGATGGGGCCATGGCAGCCATTTTGTTTACATCACATGGGAGACACACCAAAACCGCGCCTCTGGGGGATGGCATCATGGTGGCCATTTTGGCAATGCCCCACACAGGAGTCACGCCAACCTGGCGCCGCTTGGGGATGTCGTCATGGCAACAGGGTGAGAATGGGAGCCAAGGTAATGGGGATATTAATGTTTGGGGGGCTTATCAGATAGTGGAAAGGGGTAAGATGCCCCCTTGGTACTCTCCCCCCATTTGCTCCAATAGTCTGCCCCAGGTGGATATTAATGCCCTAAGGCCTGGAAGATACCATGCTGGATAATGGGGGGGAACTGGATTTCTTCAAGTATTGTACACAGTGGACTGACCCATTGGGATATCAATACATTAGAGCCTAGGCGAGGCCACGTACATCCACGTCCTCCGCCATCTTCCTAGTGAGTGGTCTCTCCTGAGTGGGTGAGAGCATCATTACCTCAAAGGCTGGGAGCTACCATATCAGCTGCAAGAGAGTGGCACTCCCCCTATATCCTACAATGGTTTCTCTAAGGGGCTTGGACGATACCATTGGATAATGGGGGGGAAGGCCCAACACCTGTGACCCCCCCAATTTCCTATAATGGTTTCTCCCCAAAGGGGGTACCTGTCAATACCATATTGGATGATGGAAAGGAAAGGGGTTCAGCTCACCCCCCTCCATTTGCTACAATGGTCTCTCCCAAGGGAAGGGTATCAATCCCCTGGGGATACCATGCTGGCTAACGGGGAGCAGCCCAGAAGACCGATCCCCCCCCGCATGTTCCATTATGGTATCGACCAGAGGGGAATCAAGATCCTGTGGCTCAGAAGATTCCATGATGGACAATGGGGAGTTGCTCCTTTCCCCGCCATGGTCTTGCCCAAGCCCCCATAGAGATAACGGGAGCCCGGGCGATACCATTGTCTCCCGCGGGGGAAGGAGGCGGACTCACCCAAGAACCATCCTGGGCCCCCTCGGCTGCCTCGTCCCCGTCCCGGGAGCGCCTGGCCGGTCCCCGGTCCCGATAGACCCGGTAGAGCCGCGGCCCCAGCACACAGCTCAGCAGCTTCGCCATCTTGGCCCGGACCAAAGCCGGGGGCCGGGTGGACGAGGGGGGCGGGGGGGAAATGGAGCTCAACTTCCGGGTTCTCAACAGGAGGCCGGGGCAGACAAACTTAACCAGCGAATTTCAGAACGCTTCCCCGCCCCCCTTCCCTCTGGGAGGCGGCTCTTAAAGGGCCAAGTGGCCGTTTTCTCGTCCCCCACAAACCCTGCTCTTAAAGGGCCAGGGGTCCATTTCCCTCCTACCCTCCTCCCTCAAATTTACAACTGTGGTGGGGGACGAAAGGGGGGTGTTGCCACAACTATGGCCTGGGTCGCACGAGCCTGGCACCTCCAGGGTGGGGACACGGCGGCCATTTTGGGAGTAATGCCAACTGGGCAGCCATTTTGGTGTCAGCATAGTGGGGCGGGGGGGGGGGGGGGTCACGCCAACTGGGTGGGGGCCTGCAGCCATTTTGGAGGTGGCGTCAATTGGCTGTTGGGGTGGGGACACAGCGGGCATTTTAGAGCGGCTGTATTGGTCTCATGCCAACTTGGCAGCTCTGAGTTGGGGGATGCGGCGACCATGTTGGTATCGCCATGGTGGAGCTATGCCAAGATGGCGTCTCTGGGATGCGGCGGCCATGTTGGTATCGCCATGGTGGAGCTATGCCAAGATGGCGTCTCTGGGATGCGGTGGCCATGTTGGTATCGCCGTGGTGGAGCTATGCCAAGATGGCGTCTCTGGGATGCGGCGGCCATGTTGGTATCGCCATGGTGGAGCTATGCCAAGATGGCGTCTCTGGGATGCGGTGGCCATGTTGGTATCGCCGTGGTGGAGCTATGCCAAGATGGCGTCTCTGGGATGCGGCGGCCATGTTGTTATTGCCATGGTGGAGCTATGCCAAGATGGCATCTCTGAGATGCGGTGGCCATGTTGTTATTGCCATGGTGGAGCTATGCCAAGATGGCGTCTCTGGGATGTGTCGGCCATCTTGGTTTCGCCACCCTGGAGCTATGCCAAGATGGCGTCTCTGGGATGTGTCGGCCATCTTGGTTTCGCCACCCTGGAGCTATGCCAAGATGGCGTCTCTGGGATGTGTCGGCCATGTTGGTATCGCCATGTTGGAGCTATGCCAAGATGGTGTCTCCCGGATGTGTGGGCCATCTTGGTTTCGTCACCCTGGAGCTATGCCAAGCTGGCATCTGTGGGAAGTGTTGGCCCTTTAGGAGCCATCATATTGGAGTTAGGCCAAGATGGCGTCTCTCGGATGTGTTGGCCATCTTGGTTTCGCCACCCTGGAGCTTTGCCAAGATGGCGTCTCTGGGATGTGTTGGCCATCTTGGTATCGCCATATTGGGGTTACGCCAAGTTAGTTTCTCTGGGATGCGTCGGCCATTACGGGTCTCCTGTCAACTCAGCATCTCTTCGGTGGGGATGTGGGCAGCCATGTTGGTGTCGCCATATTGGAGCCAAGCCAGGTTGGCGTCTCTGAGATGCGGCGGCCATGTTGGTGTTGCTCTGTTGGGCTTATGCCCACTCAAGAGCTTCGGGTTCAGGTGGCCATTTTGGTGTCATCAGGCGAAAATCTCCGGAACGTGGCAGCCATTTTGGTGGCACCATATTGAAGACACACCAATTTTCTAGCTCCAAAGAGGGATCACGGTGGACATTCTGCCGTGCTGATGTGCAACTGTCTCTGGGGTGGGGCGGCTGTCTATACAGGTATTCCCTCTCCCGGCACTGAGATGCAGCCACCTCTGGGGTGGATCACACCAGTCCCCTTTCCCTGTCTCTCTCACTCCCTTCCCACTCCTCCGCTGCTGCTGTGCGTCCCTGATAAGCTGGCCACCAACCCCCCAAGTCACTCCGGAGACAGCTACGTCCGGCTCTATTTCGGTCTCTTCCTCCTTGGGTCTGGGAGAGAGAGCTCCAAGGTGGTGCCCCACAGAAGGACGCCGGCGTTCGGGGCATCATGACCCCCACCTGGATCTTACTCCTTCTCCAGCTGCAACTCACCAGAGAGGAAGGTAAAAACCTGCTTTTTATTGTCTACCCCAGAGGCGGCTGCATCTCGGCGCCGGGTGAGGGGTCCCTGTATAAACAGCCGCCCCACCCCACAGGTGGCTGCATCTCAGCGCCAGGTGAGGGGTCCCTGTATAAACAGCCGCCCCACCCCAGAGGTGACTGCATCTCGGCGCCGGGTGAGGGGTCTCTGTATAACCAGCCGCCCCACCCCAGAGGTGACTGCATCTCGGCGCCGGGTGAGGGGTCCCTGTATAAACAGCCGCCCCACCCCAGAGGTGACTGCATCTCGGCGCCGGGTGAGGGGTCCCTGTATAAACAGCTGCCCCACCCCAGAGGTGGCTGCATCTCAGCGCCGGGTGAGAGGTCCCTGTATAACCAGCCGCCCCACCCCAGAGGTGGCTGCATCTCAGCGCCGGGTGAGGGGGTCCCTGTATAAACAGCCGCCCCACCCCAGAGGTGGCTGCATCTCGGCACCGGGTGAGGGGTGCCTATATAAACAGCCGCCCCACCCCAGAGGTGACTGCATCTCGGCGCCGGGTGAGGGGTCCCTGTATAACCAGCCGCCCCACCCCAGAGGTGGCTGCATCTCAGTGACAGGAAATCGAACGCCTGTGAATCCCCCTCTCCCGCAGATGCCTACGTCCAGAAGGGGCAGGACCGGGAGCTCCCTTGCGGCCTGGACGAGTCTCTCTCGGGCGCGGAAGAGTTGACCTGGTCATACGAGGTCCGTGTTGCGAGGACCCAACGGGGGGCGTTATTCCGGGGCGTGGCGGGTCAGGCCCTGAAGAGGGAGGATGCCTGGGAGCGGCTCTCCGTGTTCCCCAACCACTCCCTGTACCTGCGGGGGGCCGAGGACGGGGACACAGGGACCTACTGGTGTTCGGTGCAGGGAGTCACCCGCAACACCTACCACCTGAATGTTGTCACAGGTGGGTCGCGGCTGGCGCCCCCTAGAGGAGACAGGCCCCTGCCCCATTCCCTGCCCCCCTGAGCCAGCTAGTCCCTGCCCTGGTGCCGGATGGGAGCCGGCGCCCCCTAGAGGAGACAGGCCCCTGCCCCATTCCCTGCCCCCCTGAGCCAGCCAGTCCCTGCCCCGGGGGGTGGGTGGGAGCCAGCGCCCCCTAGAGGTGCCAGGCCCGGTACCCCATTCCCCGCCCCCCTGAGCCAGCCAGTCCCTGCCCTAGGGCCAGGTGGGAGCCGGCGCCCCCTAGAGGGGACAGGCCCCTGCCCCATTCCCTGCCCCCCTGAGCCAGCCAGTCCCCGCCCTGGGGCCGGGTGGGAGCCGGTGCCCCCTAGAGGGGACAGGCCCCTGCCCCATTCCCTGACCCCCTGAGCCAGCCAGTCCCCCCCTGGGGCCAGGCCCCGTGCCCCATTGCCCACCTGTGCCCTGCAGGGACCCACACGGTGCTGACAACCGGCGACGCCAACACGACCTGCCACCAGTTCTCCTGCGCGATCGCGGAACGGCAGCCGCTGCCGGCGGTGATGTGGAGTGTCAACGGGCAGCGGGTGCAGGACACTGGCGGGCAGGACCGGCACCGCCTCTTCTGGGGCTCGCGAGCATCGCTGCTCCAGGCCTGCTGGGACAGGAGCGACCAGAGGCCCAGGAGGAAGAAAAGCCGGGTCATGTGTGAGCTGAAGGGCACATGGGTCACCTTCGACCATGCCGGTACAGACGGGGCCCGGACGCCGGGGTTCTCTGGCCAGGGAGTGGGGTCTAGTGGTTAGAGCAGTGGGGGCTGGGAGCCAGGACTCCTGGGTTCTCTCCCAGCTCTGGGAGGGGAGTGGGGTCTGGTAGGTGGGAGCTGCGGGGGCTAGGAGCCAGGACTCCTGGGTTCTCTCCCCAGCTCCGGGAGGGGAGTGGGGTCTGGTAGGTGGGAGCAGCGGGGGCTGGGAGCCAGGACTCCTGGGTTCTCTCCCCAGCTCTGGGAGGGGAGTGGGGTCTGGTAGGTGGGAGCAGGGGGGGCTGGGAGCCAGGACTCCTGGGTTCTCTCCCGGCTCTGGGAGGGGAGTGGGGTCCAGTGGTTACAGCAGGGGGCGCTGGGAGCCAGGACTCCTGGGTTCTCTCCCCAGCTCCGGGAGGGGAGTGGGGCCTAGTGGTTAGAGCAGGTGGGGCTGGGAGCCAAGGCTCCTGGGTTCTCTCCCCAGCTCTGGGAGGGGAGTGGGGCCTAGTGGTTAGAGCAGGGGGGGCTGGGAGCCAGGACTCCTGGGTTCTGTTCCTCACTCACCCCTTGTGTTTTCCCCGGGCGACAGGAGCACCAAAGGACCCCCCCACCCCCAACATGGGGGGACCGGCCTGTACCTCTGCCTGGATCCCCCTGGCCGTGTGCGCCGCGCTGGAGTTCCTCCTCCTCCTGGCCTTGGGGGCGGCGCTGTGCAGGCGGGGGCGGCCGGACCGGAGGTAAGTACTGGCGGGGGGAGGGGAGTGGGGGCTGGTGGGTTAGAGCAGCGGGGGCTGGGAGCCAGGACTCCTGGGTTCTCTCCCCGGCTCTGGGAGGGGAGTGGGGTCTCGTGGGTTAGAGCAGAGGGGGAGCTGGGAGCCAGGACTCCTGGGTTCTCACCCGGCTCTGGGAGGGGAGTGGGGTCCAGTGATTAGAGCAGGGGGGGCTGGGAGCCAGGACTCCTGGGTTCTCTCCCTGGCTCTGGGAGGGGAGTGGGGTCTAGTGGTTAGAGACGGGGGGCTGGGAGCCAGGACTCCTGGGTTCTCTCCCCGGCTCTGGGAGGGGAGTGGGGTCCAGTGGTTAGGGCAGGGGGGCTGGGAGCCAGGACTCCTGGGTCCCATCCCTGAAGCTCAGAAGGGAGGCCCCCTGCTCACTCGTACCCCATTTTCCTCTCTGCAGGTCACACCTGGGAGACGTTCCCACATACACCCAGCCAGGTAGGTGCCCCGCTGCAGATCTGTGGGGCCTGCCGGGGCTAGGGGCAGCAGCCAGCCTTCCTCCCTGCCCCATTGTGGGGTGGGGGGTCAGGGCTGTGTCCGGCACCTTCACTCAGGGGCCTGGGGGGCAGGGAAGGGATTTCTCCCCCCTGCCTCGGGAGTTCCCATCGGTTCTCATGCGGTTTCTCTCCTGTCTCTTATTCCAGATCCACCCGGACCCAAATCTCAAGCGCAGCTGTACGAGAACGTGGGGCTGGGATGTGCAGGTGGGGAGTTGGCACCCCCTAGAGGGGACAGGCCCCTGCCCCATTCCTTGCCCCCCTGAGCCAGCCAGCCCCACCCTGGGGCCGGGTGGGAGCCGGCGCCCCCTAGAGGGGACAGGCCCCTGCCCCATTCCCTGCCCCCCTGAACCAGCCAGCCCCTGCCCTGGGGCCGGGTGGGAGCTGGTGCCCCCTAGAGGGGACAGGCCCCTGCCCCATTCCCTGCCCCCCTGAACCAGCCAGCCCCTGCCCTGGGGCCGGGTGGGAGCCGGCGCCCCCTAGAGGGGACAGGCCCTTGCCCCATTCCCCGCCCCCCTGAGCCAGCCAGTCCCACCCTGGGGCCGGGTGGGAGCCGGCGCCCCCTAGAGGGGACAGGCCCCTGCCCCATTCCCTGCCCCCCTGAGCCAGCCAGCCCCTGCCCTGGGGCCGGGTGGGAGCCGGCGCCCCCTAGAGGGGACAGGCCCCATGCCCCATTCCCTGCCCCCCTGAGCCAGCCAGCCCCTGCCCTGGGGCCGGGTGGGAGCCGGCGCCCCCTAGGGGGGACAGGCCCCGTGTCCCATTCCTGCCCCCCCCCACCAGCCGTTTCAGGGGTGACTGTGGGCTCCTGTCATCCCAGCAGGGGGTGCCGATCCTGCCCAGCTGTGATGGCCCCGTCAGCCCCTGTGGAGCGACCGCCGCCCCTCGAGCCCTGGGTCGGGGTCCGGGCGGGGCCGAGCCGCGTGTCAATACCCAGCGCCCCCCTGTGGGGCAGGGTCGGGGGCTCCCCGAGGCCTCCAGGGGCTTTCCAAGGGGAAGAGCTGGAAGAGGAACCCAGGCGTCCGGTCCCCCCCGCCTTCCCCGCCCCATGGGGGCTGTGGTGACAGACGGGGGCTGGGGGGTGTTTGGAGCTGGGAATAAAAGAGAACAGAGCAGAGTTTGTGACGGGCGTGTGGGGCTGAGGGTGGTGACACAGAGAGAACACACAACCGCACACACCGAACCACAACTGCACACACAGAACCAGACACAATCACAAATGCACAACCACTCGCACGCACACCTCCTACCAAAACCGCACGCACACACACACCCAACCACAACCGCACGCAGACTCAGATGCAATCACACACACACACACACACACTACCATGCACACACACACAGAGAGAAATGCAGATATACACAATAAAACAACCTCCCCCACACCTATAACTATGCAGCAAAACCACACCGAAATCCAGCTACACACAACACAATTGCACACACACTTCCACAGCTGCACCCAATCACACACACACAAAACCCCACCCGCACCTGTGACAGCCGCGCTGAGCTCCCGGCCTGCCTGGTCATGCCCGCCTCTGGGTGCTAACTCCCTGTGTGGCACGGGGAATTTCTGCTCCCCCCGGTCACACACCCAGTGCGAACAACACAACAGCACAGCTCTGAGTCACGGCCCCAGCCACAGGCCTTGTGCATCCCAGCTCCGACCCGCAGGGGATTTCAGAGAGCTGGGGATGTGGGGGGACCCCAGCGCTGGGCTAGCGGGGGCTGCGGGTCGGGAGTGAGGGGCACAGGCAGGGTTCGGGGGAGCCCAGGGCTGGGCTAGCAGGGGCTGCGGGTTGTGAGTGAGGGGCACCGGCAGAGCTGTGGGGAGGCAGGGCCAGGCTAGCAGGGGCTGCGGGTCGGGAGTGAGGGAGGAACAAAGTCACAACCACCGGGCGATCGGAGCCGAGACAGGATTTATTCCAGACACGTTTCAGGAGAACATGAGCAGAGAAAGCCGAGGTGCTGATCCTGACCGCGCCAGCGGGGGGCAGCACCAAGCTGCTGTGCCATTGTGTGGGGTCAATACAACACTCCTGGCCCCCTCTAGCCCCTGCCCAACCTCCGTGGGCATTGGGACGAAGAGCAGAGCCCCTCCCCGTCCCGCTCCCCACAAGCTCCTTCCGGGTGTTCATTACCCCGACGCCAGCCCTGCAGCCGGGCGAAGACGTGGGGCCAGGTGTGGGCAAGGCTGGGGAGCAGACGTGCTGCCCCCAGGTGTGGGCGGGGCCGGTGTGGAAGGCAGTGAGCATCTGGTGCCAGATGTCTGTAGTGCCAGTGAGCACAAGAGGTGAGGCCAATTGCAACAATTGGGGCCAGATGTTTGGGGGAGCGGGGGAGGCCGAGGGAGGAATACAGGGGCCTGGACAGCTGGAGCCAGGGCGTCTGTCCCCAGCTGCAGCACCTGTGGATCCCACCGCTGCCACCAATGGGGCATTGGCAGCTGCAGCGAGGGGGCTCAAAGCAGGGGATGGTGCCGCAGCGCCCTATTCTTAAAAGTACATTTGTCCACAGACCGTGGCTCCCTCATTGACAGTCCCGTGTCATCGGGAGCCGGCAGGGACAGGTGGGACATTCAGCTGCTCAGATGTTTTTTTGTTTTTTGTTTTTGTTGGGGTGGGTTACACAAAAATGGCAGCGCGCCAGCTGGGGCCGGTTTGGGGGCTGGAGGCTGCAGCAATGGGTAGCTTATCAGACCGAGAGTGAGACTTAACAAAAAGAAATAGAAGGAACAAGGGAAAACATTCCGGGGGCCACCACGTAAGAAAGGGGGATACATTTCCCTTCTCTGGACAGACCCTGAGGGTCTTTCCCCCTCATCCACAGATTTTAATGATTTAAAACGACAAAGAAAAGGCCAAAGATCGGGTCTCACCTCTGGCTAACAAGGGCCCCTTTAAGAAGAAAAGGGGCGGGGCTATTTAAAGGCAATGTCAGGCTGGATTTTTTTGCCCCCCAACAGAAATTATTTCCTCTTCCCTCCCGGCTTCCGGAGCAGGGATTAGAGGACCCGGGCAAGCCAGGCCCCCAGCATGGCCAGCCCTGCGGCCAGGGAGAGCTGGGCCCCAGCGCCCGCGGCCGAGTTGCAGAATTCGCCCTCGCAGCACGTGTAGGAGGTGCTGTAGGTGATGCCCGCCCAGGACGAGGTGTCGTTGGTGTTGCATTTCACCTTGTCAACGCAGTTCTTCTTCATCACCAGCTTGTGGCCGGCTGGGGGGAGAGAGCGAGAAAGAGGGAATGAGACAGAGAGAAATGGAGAGGGCCAGAGAACGAGGGGACAAGAGAGAAAAGGAAGAGGAGACAGTACAAGGAACTGGAAGAGGGAGCTGGTGAGGAGGAAGGGGAGGGAGGGGTGTTACCTGCGCGGCCCTGGATGATAGCGCAGAGCTGGTCGTCCTTGCAGGTGACGGTGGTGGTGTGGCAGGGGATGCCAAATACGGTGAAGTCGCATTTCAGGCACTGCAGGGCCGCTCCTGGGAGCACAGAGAGAAAGGGTGAGACCAAGTCTGTCTCCTTTTGGGGCTTGGGGGAGGGCACAATGCTCCCCCAGGCGCAAAGATCAGATTTACTAGAATTGGTGGCAGCAGTGGGATAGATAACGACAGTTTTCTCCTTAGCCCTGCCCTTTTAAAAACAGCTCGGTTCTGGAATTCACACATATCCTGACCTTGGTACCTCAATGATTTTCACCCAACACACAGGAGTTACACAGAAACACTGAGATGCTCAATAGCACAGTTGTATAGACACAGACAACACCCAAGCACAATGATGCACACCACACAAACACAGGGATAGCCTTACAAAGCGATGTGTGCATGCACACACACACAACATTGGAAGCGACATAGGTACACACAACAGACATCCGAAACATGACACAAACACACAAAATACACGGCTGTAAACCAACCACAAAGGCACCCACAAAAACACGCCAAGGACACACCCACACAACACAAACATGGTACACAAAACCCCACAAGGAAATCCAAAACACAAAGTCACACAAATACAAACGAGGCACAAACGCACGCATGCCAAACACGACACATACACAGACCCATGGAGACACACCATAAAGAACCAGTGCAGAACACACAACACAAAGCCAGGTACACACACAAGGACAACAGCACACAAAACACACCCGTGAAAAGCTGGGTGTGTTCTAGCAAACGAGATTTCAAACCACAGGAAAAACAGCCCAGCCTGGAAAATTGGACTCAAGTCCAAACCAAATCCAGATTCCTTCCCCGTGTGTCAGGTGTGTGTGTGTGTGTTTGTGTTTTCCGCTGTTGTGTGTCCGCGGCACAGAAATTCCCTTGCCCGCTGGGCTCTGGGTTGCCCCAGCTCCGGCCAGCACCCTGCCTAAGCCCGGGCCAAGGGCAAGAAATCTCCCAGATGCCCACTTGGACCACGGCTGGCGCTGATCCGAGGAGCAGACTTGGTGTCTCCCCTGGACTGGCGAGGAAGCAGGAAAACAGCCCCCCCGACCTATTTCCAAACTGTAGGTTGAAGAAAGGGAGTTGTCTGCTGGAAAAGAACCCAGGAGTCCTGGCTTCCAGCCCCGTCCACTCCCTGCTCTAACCACTACACCCCACCCCACTGCCAGAGCGAGAACCCCAGAGTCCTGGCTCCCAGCCCCCCTGCTCTAACCACTAGACCCCACTCTGCTCCCAGAGCCAGGGAGAGAACCCCGGAGTCCTGACTCCCAGCCCCCCTGCTCTAACAACTAGCCCCCACTCTGCTCCCAGAGCCAGGGAGAGAACCCAGGAGTCCTGGCTCCCAGCCTGCCCCCCTCTATCCTACTAAACTCCCTCTCCTCTCAGGGCCAGCTCCCCAAGAAGAAACAGGGGTGCAACATCTGGGCAGGTGGGACAATTTTTAAAGGCAGGTTTAATTGGGGTTGCGGGTGAGTCTGTTGGGCGGGGCACGACCTGGGGGAAAATTAGGGGGCAATACAAAGTAGGGGGTGCAGGTTCCCACAGGAAATGCGAGTGTGTGTGTGTGTGTGTGGGGTTCTGGCTACATCCCGGGACCTCAAGAAAAGCCATCTGCCAATGTGTGTGTGTGGGGGGGGCTGGGGGCTAGCAGGAACGTCGTAGGAGTGGGCTATTCCCAGTTCCAGGTTGGTGGCAGAGGTGGGGTGAATCTTCGCCAATTTGCAGCCAGAGAGCGGAGGTGTAATCCCTAAAACCCGTGAGCCCCTCTGAACCCCATGGCTGGGGGGCACTTAGGGGGTTGAACCCCAGGCCGAAAGAGGGGGGAAGGCCCCCCCCACTTCCGAACAGCACTGTTCAGAGCCACTCCCCCACCCCCCCAATTTGGTTTGTTGAGTGGCAAAATTTTTCCCCAGGGCTCAAAAGGGAAGCTGGCAAAGACGGAGGGAAGGGGGAGATTTTCCTAGGGGAGGAGAGGGAGTTGGGGGGGGATTTGTGTGGGGCAGGGCTGGGGCTTACCGATCCCGACAAAGCTCAGCGCGGCCAGGCACAGAACGAGGAGTTTGCCCATGGTCGTCGGGGGTGGAAGATCAGACAGTCCTTGGGCTGGGCGGTTGGAGGAGAGTCACTCGGTGTAATCTGTGCCGTTATATATATATACATTGGCACAAACACACACACACACACGTGGTGGGTGTGCCGGGGGCATGGTGCCAGGGACAGCTGGAAAGAGGGGCAGGACACATGATCGCAGAGGGGTATAAATATAGGCGATGGTGAGTGACTCAGAGAGAGATGGGAATGCAGGGAGACTAGACGTAAACACACGCACACAAACACAACACAGCTACACACACATCAGCAACACCCCTCCAGTTACACAAACACAACACAGCTACCCACACACCCGCTGCACCCCTCCAGTTACACACACACACACACACAAACACAACACAGCTACCAACACACCCGCTGCACCCCTCCAGTTACATACACACACACGCAAGCACAACACAGCTACCCACACACCAGCTATACCCCCCCAGTTACACACACACACACACAACACAGCCACACACACACTACGCCCCTCCAGTTACACACACACAAACACAACACAGCCACACACACACCAGCTATACTGCTCCAGTCACACACACCAGCTACATGTCAACTGTACACACCCAGCCACACAGATACACCCCAGCTATACAGAGGCACCCCAGCTACACCCCAGCTACACACACAAAAACAACCTAGCTACACCCCCAGCTAGACCTCTCCCCAGCTACCCCCCCACACCGATTAACAGGTACAAAGACACAAACAGGGATAAACAGGTAAACAAATAGACAAACCCCCCCCCCCCCGACAACAGACACAACAGAAACCCAGGAGGGGAGTGGGGTCTAGTGGTTAGAGCAGGGGGGGCTGGGAGCCCGGACTCCTGGGTTCTCTCCCCGGCTCTGGGAGGGGAGTGGGGACTAGTGGTTAGAGCAGGGGGGGCTGGGAGCCCGGACTCCTGGGTTCTCTCCCCGGCTCTGGGAGGGGAGTGGGGTCTAGTGGCTGAAGCAGGGGGTGAGGGGGCAATGGCCGAGGGGAAGCGATGATGTCACATGTGGGAGGACCCATGAGGTCACAGCCAATGACATCATCATGGGCACCATGTGAGAGGTCAGGAGTTGGGGGGGTGTCACCGCCATGACGAAACCCAAGGCATCATGGGACACACGGTGTCAGCGCCATGGCAATGCCAAGGAGGTCATAGGTCATGGGAGGTCAGCCTCAAGGGGGTGATCAGCCACATGGGGTCATAGCCATGGCAACCCCCAGGGGGTCAGAGGTCACCCCGCCAAAGCGTTCAAAGGCCAGGTGGGGTCACAGGATACATCAGGTCAAGGAGGTCATGGGTCGCAGGAGGTCATCACTACGGCAACTGCGTGGTGCTCATCAAAGCCAGGTTAACACCATGGCGACGCTCAAGAGGTCGCAGGTCCCCACCGCGGCAACGCCAGAGAGGTCATAGGTCATGGAACCCCGTGCGGGTCATAAGGCCCCTGGCAGCATCGCCATGACGACAACACGGGGATGGCCGGCCGTCTCCACGGCAACACCGGAACATCATCACCATGACAATCCTGTTTCCCCCCTGGAGACGCCTCCCCCCAGTGCCTGAGGCCGGGGGTCTGACAGGGCTGGGGAGTGGGGGGAGCCCGTCTCGGGGAGTGGGGCTGGGCTTGGGGGGGTGGGTGGGTGGGGGGAGCTGGATCTGGGCTCAGGTCGGGGGGGCGGGGGGGGAAATCCAGGCTCGGGGCCGGGTGCTCAAGGCCCCAGGTGAAGCCAGGACCCCACCGAGGCAGAGCAGGGCTGGGAGCCTGGGGGCCCCCCCATTGCACAGGGGGTTGCGGGTCGGGAGTGAGGGGCACCGGCAGAGCTGGGGGGATACCAGGGGGCTGCAGGTCGGGAGTGAGGGGCACCGGCAGAGCTGAGGGGATACCAGGGGGCTGCGGGTTGGGAGTGAGGGGCACCGGCAGAGCTGGGGGTGGGGCAGAGCTGGGGGGATACCAGGGGGCTGCAGGTCGGGAGTGAGGGGCACCGGCAGAGCTGGGGGGATACCAGGGGGCTGCGGGTCGGGAGTGAGGGGCGTGTGACAGGCCTGCGGGGGAGGGGTATCCCGGCTGCGATGACCCCACAGCCCCAGGCCGGGTGAAGCCAGCTCAGGATCAGTCACAGCCACAGCCCCTGAGTCATCCCCCCCCGCGCGTCCGTCCCCCCCCCAGCCGAGCTTCAACCACAGACTCACCCAGAGAGACCGGCGTCGATGTCACACAGTGGGGCGGGGGTGGGGGTGTGGATCTGTGGAGGACTGGCCCCTCCCAGAACTGCATAGAACCCAGGAGTCCGGGCTCCCAGCCCCCTCTGCGCTAAGCCACTAGATCCCAGATTAGAAGTTCAACCCAGGAGTTGCAATACAAGGTATGTTAGGGACGTGAGCCCCTAGCGGGGACAGGCCCTACCCCATTCCCCGCCCCCCTGAGCCAGCCAGTCCCTGCCCTGGGGCCGGATGGGAACCGGTGCCCCCTAGCGGGGCCAGGCCCCTGCCCCATTCCCCGCCCCCCTGAGCCAGCCAGTCCCTGCCCTGGGGCCGGATGGGAACCGGTGCCCCCTAGCGGGGCCAGGCCCCTGCCCCATTCCCCACCCCACGGAGCCAGCCAGTCCCTGCCCTGGGGCTGGATGGGAACCGGCGCCCCCTAGCGGGGACAGGCCCCTGCCCCATTCCCCGCCCCCCTGAGCCAGCCAGTCCCTGTCCTGGGGCCGGATGGGAACCGGTGCCCCCTATCGGGGACAGGCCTCTGCCCCATTCCCCGCCCCCCTGAGCCAGCCAGCCCCTGCCCTGGGGCCGGATGGGAACCGGCGCCCCCTATCGGGGACAGGCCCCTGCTCCATTCCCCGCCCCCCTGAGCCAGCCAGCCCCTGCCCTGGGGCCGGATGGGAACCGGCGCCCCCTAGAGGGGACAGGCCCCTGCCCCATTCCCTGCCCCCCTGAGCCAGCCAGTCCCTGCCCTGGGGCTGGGTGGGAACCGGTGCCCTCTAGATGGGAAAGGCCCCATGCCCCATTCCCTGCCCTCTGATGCCTATGGCTGAAGGATCTCTAGGATCCGCCCCCCACCCCATTGCATGGACAGACAGGACCTCGTTTTCCATCCCCCCTGGGCCAACCTGGGCTACTTCCTACCACAGTCTGGGCGTCGGGCTCTGTAGTCCAAAGATCCTCCGTCTCGTCGGGGTTCTCGGCCACTGGCAGTCCCCACAGCTCCTCGGGGCATTCGTCGGGCGGCGGTCCTGGCTGCTTCTTGGGATACTCGTCCATCTCCTCCAACCGCAGGGCGCAGCTCCACTCGGGGGCTGGTCCAGGATCCTGCAAAGCTCTCCGCTCTTGGAAGAGATGTCTGCTCCCTCTGGTGGGCCAGCCCCAACTGAGCTCTGGGGCTCTGCTTTTATACTCCCTGTCCCACCCGGGACTTCCGGTGCTGGGCCGGATTCGGCTCTGCCTACCAGGGGGAACATAGTGGTCCCTGGGTCTCCAGCTCAAAGGGAGGCCACTCCGCCTCACTACAAGCACTGATCCCCCAACGGTGTGATTTTTTATTGACCCCTGTGACTCAAGATTGCCTTCTTTCTTACTTCTAGAAAGTCTGGGTTCTAGGTGCTGCATCATTCTAAAGCACCCCATTACAAAATTTCTGTTCAGACTTGGGGTTGGCATCTTGCTGAATTCCAGAAAGACCAGGTTTGAGGGTTCTCCTCATTCCAGCGCACCTGCACATCTGCACATCTGGAGCTGGCATCGATTCTGGAATCCAGAGGCGTCAGGTTCCAGGGGTCCCCTCGTTCTAGAGCACCCGAATCGCCCACAACTGCACATCTGCACTTCTGGAGCTGGCATTGATTCTGGAGTCCAGACACATCAGGTTCCAGGGGTTCCTCATTCTAGAGCACCCGAATCACCCACTTGGTTAGCAGACGGGATTGGCTTCATTCTGGACGCCAGACTGACCGGGTTCTAGGTGTCTCATTCTAGAACAATTCAGATCTAATTCTCATCCAATTCGGTTAGCAGCCAGAGTTGGCTTCGTTCTGGGATTCCAGACTGAAGAGCCACCTAGAACAGCTGTACTGGGGGGTCTCGGGGGCGGGGCGGGGGGCGATTAGCTTAGCTACAATCGAGGTGTTGTGGCATCTCAGATTTCCTGGCTTCCAGAATGGGCGGAGGCCAGCGGGCTCCAGGCTCGCTTCGGCAAGCCAAGAAACCTAGGTGAGAGGGACCCAGCCCCGGCAGCTTCCGCTTCCCAGCCACCCCCATCCCGCCGGAGACAGGGGAACGATTTGCCAAGGATACGGGAAACCCCTCCCTCGCAGCGAACAAAAGCCCCACAGATGTGGCCCAAACACGCTACTTCCCTCAGGGCGAGGCAACGCCCTTGGTGCTAATCCAAGGAACCCGCCCCAACCTCGAGTGTCAGAGCGGGGCGCAGTCTCCGGGGCTGGTTCAGCCTCCGCTGAGACCTCCCAGAGATCCCAGGGGGGCAGGAATTACACCAGCCCGCCCCCTGCTCTAACCACTAGCCCCCTTTCCCCTCCCAGAGCCAGGGAGAGAACCCAGGAGTCCTGGCTCCCAGCCCCCCTGCTCTAACCTACCAGCCACCACTCCTCTCCCAGAGCTGGGACAGAACCCAGGAGTCCTGGCTGTGGAATTCAGACACTTGGAACTCTAAACAGCTCAGATTCTGTTTGGTCCTTGCCACTCCAGGAACCAGTGAGCACCCCAGCCCCATGTCAGCTACCCCCAGAGAATGGCTCCTCCACCCCCTTCACCCCCAGCTCTGCCGGTGCCCCTCACTCCCGACCCGCAGCCCCTGCTAGCCCAGCCCTGTGCTCCCCCCAGCTCTGCCGGTGCCCCTCACTCCCGACCCGCAGCCCCTGCCAGCCCAGCCCTGCCCCCCAGCTCTGCCGGTGCCCCTCACTCCCGACCAGTGGTGCAAGTAGGAATCATTTCTTGCCGGTTCTGCACTCATGGGAAGGACACAAGAGAGGACAGGTAAGCTCCCCACGCAACCCTCCATGTGACTCCTCCCTGCCCCCAGCCCGGGGCCCCCACGCTCTCCCTGTCCCCTCCGACACCCCCCTCACCTGTCCAAAATGTTACAACCGCGTCTGTTAAACCCCTGCACTTCCAGGTAGCACTGAGGATCCAGCCGCACCCCGAACTGAAAACGTCTTAAGTGAAAGCAGGACAGGAAGGACGATCACCCCACTTCCCCTGAACACACTCTCAGGGGCTCCCTTCTCTCCAAAATAACCGTCTGCCAGCTCGCCTTTCTCTGCGCATCGCTCTCCACCAGGCAAAGCAAAGATGCCGCGCCATCTGGGTTTGATGGAGAAGAGGCACAGAACTGGGTCTGCCACATACGTCTTGACAGAACCGCGGCCCAGATTGTTTCCTTGTTTTCCTCAGCATGAAGGGCAAGAAAATCCGCCCGGCGGAACGTGCATGAGAACTGTCTGTGGGCAGACAAGCAATCGATCAAAATCGCTTGGGGCCAAATCCTGTTCCCATTGAGATCAAAAAGGGTTTTGCTGTTGAGTTCAATGGGAGCAGCTTTGACACCTGGAGAGGAAAGAACAAGGGCTCTGTTGTTTACACCACAGGTATCGAAGGTGGGAAAGTCAGCAGACAGCCGATCTTTGCCCATTGCCAGGGAGAAATCCGCAATCAATGAGGCTGGAACGGTCTCCGTGCCAGATCCAACTCGTAAGTCCATCTGCAAAGGACCAAGGACATACGGAGGCCCCAGATTACCTCAAAGTCCTCAGTCCCTTGGTTAGAAAGCTCCCATCAGTAGATGTTCACAGGCCAGAGGCTGAAGCAGGAAAGAGGCCGGAGCAGGAAAGACACAAAGTGGAGATGTTTCCAGGCCAGGGCCTTTTAGCTTCTGCCAAGTGCCTAGTAAAGGGAAATCTGTTCTCGCTCTGTGCCACAGGCTGTCAAAGAAACCACAGAACCACCTGATCAGCATCCAGGGGAAGATCAAGACTGAGCTCCCAAAACTAGAACACTCCTAAAAACCCAACCTTCCGCCCAAACTGCCTCGCGGCCGGACTTTCCAAACACGAGACAAGCCATTTGCAACACACGCTTTGCTTCTCTACAGAGGGAAAACAACACTAAGCTAGCTGAACTGTTACATGCCACAAGGGGCACAAACAGTGGTTCCCTTAACTCACCCAACAACGATATGGTTAATTTATCCAGCCACACACTCAGCCCGGCGGAAGAGTCCGTCCTGTCTCAGGGCCTCTCCTTCTGCCCCACCACTCCCACGAACATGATTCAGTTCTGCGGTGACCTAGAATCCTACTTTCAATGTCTCCGACTCGAGGAATATTTCCAACACACCACTGAACAGCACACGAACCCACAGAAACCTTCCTACCAGCACTACAAGCAGTAGTGCAGCCAGGTCCGGAGCGCAGGGGGAGCGGCGCTATAAAAGGCGCCTCCCCCTGTACTCACCCGGCGGCGCTCCGGGTCTTCGGCGGCACTTCGGCGGCTCACTCCGGGTCTTTGGTGGCACCCGCCGCCAAAATGCCGCCGAAGACCCAGAGCGCCGCCGGGTGAGTGCAAGAAGCGGCGCGTAAAAAGAAGCGCCCCTTCTGCTCAAGGGGGAGTGGCCGCTCCCCCTGCTCCCCCCCGGCTACAAGAAGAAGGATTCTGCATGGACTCCTCCTGATGGTCGAAACAACAGATGGGACTTCTACACAGAGTGCTTCTGCCGACGTGCACGGGCTGAAATTGTGGAAAAGGAACATCACTTGCCCATAACCTCAGCCGTGCTGAACACAACGCCATCAACAGCCTCAGGAACAACTCTGACATCATCATCAACAAGGCCGACAAAGGAGGAGCTGTCGTCATCATGAACAGGTCAGAATATGAACGAGAGGCTGCCAGGCAGCTCTCTGACACCACATTCAACAGGCCACTATCCTCTGATCCCACTGAGGAGTACCAAAAGAAACTACACCGTCTGCTCCAGAAACTCCCTGAAAAAGCACAGGAACAGATCCGTACAGACGCCCCCCCCAGAGCCCCGACCAGGGGTATTCTATCTGCTACCCAAGATCCATAACCCTGGGAATCCTGGACGCCCCATCATCTCAGGCATTGGCACCCTGACATCAGGGTTGTCTGGCTATGTGGACTCTCTCCTCGGGCCCTACACTACCAGCACTCCCAGCTATCTTTGAGACACCACCGACTTCCTGAGGAAACTACAATCCATTAGACCATCCTGGCCCCACAGTATGCCAAAATTTTTATGGCTTACTTAGAACAACACTTCCTTAGCTCTCGTCCCCTAACGCCCCTCCTCTACTTGCACTACATCGATGGCATCTTCATCATCTGGACCCATGGGAAGGAGGCCCTTGAGGAATTCCACCAGGATTTCAACAATTTCCACCCCGCCATCAACCTCAGCCTGGGCCAGTCCACACAAGCGATCCACTTCCTAAACACAACCGTGCTAATAAGTGATGGTCACATAAACACCACCCTGTACCGGAAGCCTACTGACCGCTATACTTACCTACATGCCTCCAGCTTCCATCCAGACCACATCACACGATCCATTGTCTACAGCCAAGCTGTAAGATACAACCGCATTTGCTCCAATCCCTCAGACAGAGACAAACACCTACAGGATCTCTATCAAGCGTTCTTAAAACTACAATACCCACCTGCTGAAGTGAGGAAACAGATTGACAGAGCCAGAAGGGTACCCAGAAATCACCTACTACAGGACAGGCCCAACAAAGAAAGTAACAGAACGACACTAGCCGTCACCTACAGCCCCCAACTAAAACCTCTCCAGCGCATCATCAAAGATCTACAACCTATCCTGAAGGACAATCCCTCACTCTCACAGACCTTGGGAGACAGACCAGTCCTCGCTTACAGACAGCCCCCCAACCTGAAGCAAATACTCACCAGCAACTACACACCACACAACAAAAACACTAACCCAGGAACCAAACCCTGCAACAAACCCCGGTGCCAGCTCTGTCCGCATATCTATTCAAGTGACACCATCACAGGGCCTAATCACATCCGCCACGCCATCAGGGGCTCATTCACCTGCACATCTCCCAATGTGATAGATGCCATCATGTGCCAGCAATGCCCCTCTGCCGTGTACATTGGCCAAACCGGACAGTCTCTACGCAAAAGGATAAACGGACACAAATCTGACATCAGGAATCATCACATTCAAAACCCAGTCGGAGAACACTTCAACCTCCCTGGTCACTCAATAACAGACCCAGAAGTGGCAATTCTTCAACAAAAAAATTTCAAACCCAGACTCCAACATGAAACTGCAGAACTGGAATTAATTTGCAAACTGGATGCCATCAGATTAGGCCTGAATAAAGACTGGGAGTGGATGGGTCATTATAAAACCTAATTTCCCCCTACTGTTACTCACACCTTCTTGTCAACTGTTTGAAACGAGCCACTCTCATTACCACTACAAAACGTTTCCTCCCTCGGTATCCTACTGTTAATTGAATTGTCTCATTAGACTGACCTCACACTTGGTAAGGCAACGCCCATCTTTTCATGTGCTGCGTATTTATACCTCCCTCCTGTATGTTCCACTCCATGCATCTGACGAAGTGGGTTCTAGCCCTCGAAAGCTTCTGCCCAAATAAATGTGTTAGTCTCTAAGGTGCCACAAGGACTCCTCGTTGTTTGTGCTGATACAGACTAACACAGCCACGCCTCTGAAATGTGTTCGCACTGTGAAAGATGGTGTTTGGAGTCACATGGGCAAGTTACACGTCCATCACCCCCCACCCATCTTCTAGTGAACGTTCACAAAAAGTCCGTTAAGTGTAGACAGGCGTTTTCCATCCTGGGCTGAGTGTTCCTTATCGGGCTCTTCAGCGTGACATGTCCCTTCATGTGCTGGCGAAATATCTGGTGGGCGTCAGCGCAGGAGCAAAGATGTAGCAAACAGAGCGAATATTCCGAACTTCACATGCCAAGATGACACATGCCTAGAAAGTACCGGCTAGTCCCCAAAGAGATTCTGACAAATCAGACCACGTACCTGAGACCCTCTGTGCCTGCATCGGCGCCGACTTCTACTGGCGCCGGTGGGTGCTCGATCCCCCTCTGCCCCTGGCCCCGCCCCGACTCCACCCTGCCCCGCCCCCTCCCACTCCCATTCCAACCCCCTCCCCAAAGTCCCTGCCCCAACTCCACCCCTCCCACCCCCATTCCAACCCCTTCCCCAAATCCTTGTCCCCGTCCCCACCTCCTCCCCCGAGGGCGCCACGTTCCCGCTCCTCCCCCCTCCCTCCCGGAGCTGTTTGGCGGTGGGAAGTGCTGGGAGGGAGGCGGAGGCGCGGGGACACGGCGCGCTCGGGGGAGGAGGCGGAGGAGGAGGTGAGCTGGGGCGGGGAGCTTGGCTGCCGGTGAGTGCAGAACACCCACTAATTTTTCCCCATGGGTGCTCCATGGAGTTGGCGCCTATGGGGGCCAGCACCAGGTCCCCCCTCGAGTTTTGTTATCTCTTATGTAACAACCGAGCTGGAGCCAGTGACGTGACTCCGTTTAGCCGCAAAGGGCAACGTTAACTTTTAGCTGCCCGGGTGTGACTTCACCGTCCGTCGTGGGGCGGGCGCTGCCCGGCCCACATTCACGGCTTCAGTGCTCCTTTGCCGGTCACTTTTTAATGTAGGTGCTGGGGAGGTTTAAAGCATAACACAGGTGTCAGGTTTGCAAAGCTGGGACCCTGTGCCTGGGCCGCTCGGAGATTTGATTATTACGGTTAGTTTTTGCTGGTCATAGTGTGGCAGGGTCCCTCCCCGCCCTCTGCTCCGGTTCTGAGCGTGTCTTGTCGCACTCTGACAGCAGCGGGAAGGATTCTGGGTCAGTACCTGGGGACTGATTCTTTTCTCTGCGCAGGCGTCGTCTTCTCAAGTTCACACCGAAAACAATCGGGGCTGTTAAATCTCCTTCAAATTCCCTAGAACGAACGCACGCGCACGCACGCACACACACACACACACCCCTCTCTTGAGGGCTCCTGACCAACGTAACAGCACACTACAAAACTAACAAACTTAAACAAAGCCTTTCAGTGTGTGGGCATTGTGCTGTTAAAGCCCTATAAAGAATGGCCTCCCTAGCCGTGTTCGGCTTCTTTAAGGAACAGAGCGCAGCCCCGCTAGCCCCAAGTCTTCCCGGTACCCCATAGCCCCTAAACATCTCTTGCCGGTACCGCGAACTGGAGGGTACCACCCTACTCGCATGCTGGCTTCCGACCCGCAGCCCCTGCTAGCCCAGCCCTGGGCTCCCCCCCGCTCTGCCGGTGCCCCTCACTCCCGACCCGCAGCCCCCTGGGCTCCCCCCTGCTCTGCCGGTGCCCCTCACTCCCGACCCGCAGCCCCCTGGGCTCCCCCCTGCTCTGCCGGTGCCCCTCACTCCCGACCCGCAACCCCCTGGGCTCCCCCCCTGCTCTGCCGGTGCCCCTCACCCCCGACCCGCAGCCCCTGCCAGCCCAGCCCTGGGATCTCTGTTCCTGCACAGCCAGACCGAAGCCCCCAAATGTTCTCCTACAGCGCCCCCTGCTGTCCCAAGCTTTCTTCACTCAAAGCCAGAGAGAGTTTCAATAAACTCTTTGTTGTAGGGACTGATGTCTGGAGGCGGGAGCGGGGCGGTGGGGCGGGGTTTGCTTCTTCACAGCAGGGAAAGATCCCAGGTTTTCTATTCTGCAGCCTGGCTGTGCTTTACTTTCGGCAGACACTGGAAAAAATCAGTTCTACCACTTTTAATTCATTTCGCGTTCAAGGTCCTGGCGCTCCAATGTCTGGGTTTCAAACACGGCCCAGGACTCTTGGGCTAAGGGCTATTTTCAGTCAGATACGTAGCCTTTAAAAAAAAAAAAAAGAGTCATAAGTGCTGGAACTAGGGGTGCAGCACCCCTGGCTTGAAATGGTTTTCATCAGCTACAGGGGCTGCCTGATCTCTAGAGCATTCTCGGGCATGATATTTTGGGAGAGCTTTCTAATTCATGATGAAAGACATGGTCAGCTGATGTGTTGTAACTTGGTCTTTCATCACTAACGTAAATGAGCTGATGCTAAACTACAAGGGGGGGAAAATGAACATTTAAAGTTTGTCAAGGAGGAAAGTAGCATTAGACTAAAGTATGTGCATTAATTAACAAATGAAGGGTGGATGAAATTAACGATGGCTCAAAAGTAGCTGAGGTACCAAACTTTAAACAAAAATCTCGTAAAAAGTCACTGTATAATTAAATGATGGATGTTAGCAGCGTGGATCCAGACTAGAATATATTTTGGTAGCCAAATCTTACAAATCGTTCAGATTGGCTCAGGTTTACATGTGCAACTAGTGATGTTAAATACAACAGATGACGTTGGAAGGATTTGAGAGACCAAGCAGCACGTCAATGAGGTTCACGGATGGTCCTCGCGTTTGTGAGACTCTGGCACCCCCAGAAATATTGACGAGCCCGTCAACGGGAGCTAAGATGACTTCCCGGCTGGAAGAGAAGGACCTATAGCGCAGCAGACACACGCCTAGAAAAGGATGGTTGCAGGCCAGCAGCTCCTCAGAAGGTATCTGGGAAAAGGTCCTAGCAAGGTGGCCAGGGATCTGGTAAGATCAAGGCTTTCCCAGAGGAATCACCATTAGTGCGTGCGGCCTATACGGCCCTAGCTGGTAACCCGACCCTGGGAAACCATGGCGTTCTGGGTCCCGCCTACCCAAAAGGAAAATCAGAGCGGAAGCAGCAGAGAGCCGCCGGAATTACTCGAGGGCTGGAGAAAATGCCTGAAGACCCCCATGTTTAACTCACCCCAAAAACTGGCCAGTGACTTAGTGCAGAAGTAACTTCCTGGGGGGGAAACTACCTGGTACCAAAGAGCTCGTTCATCTAGCAGAGACAGGCCGGGCGAGAACCAGCGGCTGGTTAGCAACGGCACAAACTTCCCCGGGAAGCAGGGGATTGGCCAGCTCTTCATGGCTTCCAACCCAGAAGAGCCGCTTTGGTCAAACACAAAGTGACGGGGCTCCCTTGAGGCGGACCGGGGGGAGATTTGCCAGCCTGAGACAGGCACGACATCAGACTCGATCAGTGAGTCTTCTCCGGCCTTTAAAAAGAAACAAATCTCTGGACAACGGCAGAAGGGGGAGCCAATGACTAGAAGAGGATGTAGCTCAACTAATCCAGTGACATTTTTTAAACCAGGGGGGTCATGAGCCACGGGAACAGCTGCCTAGGGATTTGGGAGATGTACCGGCTCTTCACATCCTGAGCGCAAGGTGGGGTTGGTCTTCCAAGAAGAGCCACGTTCACTCATCCAGAAGTTGACTGGCTGGCCGGAGGAGCCGCTGGGCGGGATCCTGGCCTGGGGCAGACGTGGAGGTAGCGAAGGGCAGAAGCGTCCATCCTCAGAAGCTTGAGATGGAAGTGGTGCTGGTGGGGGGGAGAAAGAGTTCCTGGTTCTGCACTGGGAGGAAATGGAGACCTTTGAAACTTTTCTGCCCCCTCCCAAAAACCCCAGAGAACGAGAGAGAGAGAGAGACACACACACACACACACAGACGGACGGACTCTAGATCCTGGTGGTTCTGACAGTCAGGTTGAAATCCCGGCATCAGGGAACATTGAATTGTTTGTACCAAGTGGAACCATGTGAAGAAGAGAGACACCCCCCCCTCCAAACCGGCTGGATGCTCCGCGCACCTGGAGTGGGGGAGACCCATTGAATCCACGTCTCCCCCAGCCCACGTCGGCAGCGGGAAAGCCGGAATTTGAACGTTGGCCCCTCCCCCAGGAAGCAAATGCTGTCATCCTCTGATTCCTCCGAGGGGCGGGGGGGGTGTCACTTTTTTTTTTTAAACCAGAACTTGTATCCTGGACCTGGTGCAAAAGTCTCATCAAATCACCGTGTGTGGCGGGAACGTATCGGCCAATGAAACCAACGTTTCCTTGACAGATAATCCCTGCCCGCCTCTGCCTTGCAACAGTACCTCTGGCCACCCCACCCCAGCCTGGTCTGGACGCAAGATGTTCATTGTGTAGCATCTCCAAGATGCAGCCGTTCCTATCGCTCCCCCCGGCTAAGCCTCCAGTTCAGACGCGCATCTCGATTTCTGTACCATCCTTTCCCCTGGCCCTCGCAAACGCAATCTTGCCCCGCTCAGCTCTGTCCCCAAAGCCGCTACAGAGCTCAGACCACGTCAGTCTCCTCGGGCTCCCCCTTCTCCAGCGTATCCAACGCAAGCTTCTTGTCTTCACGTCCAACGCCCGTCACTGACCATTCCCAGCTGACCTGTCGTCCCTCACCTCGGAGGAGCCCCCGATCCCCTCGCCCCGGTGATACATTTTCAGACAAGCCCCTTTGAGCTTTCTCCCCACTGGCCCGCATGCTCGGGAAGAGCTACCTGTAAAGATCCACAAAACTAACTCACTTCTTCTCCTCGCTCCTTTGCCATGGGGTCTACAAAAAACCCACACAACCCCTGAACAATGCTGATACCACGGTGTGTGTAACACTGACCAACATGGTCTCCCTTTGCTCCCCTGCCTGTATTCGGCTGCTGTCCCATGTCTTACATCTCGCTCGTAAGCTTCTTGGGGAAGAGTCCATCTCTTTGTGGTGTGTTTGTACAGCTCCTAGCACTGGTCTGTGACGGAGGCCCTGTTAATTATTTGTATTACCCTATAAAGTTCTCCAGATCTTGAACCATTCTTGGGGCTCTTCTAAGAGCGGTGATGTCTCCGGGCGAGTGACCACAGCCACAGAGAAGAAAACTTCGAGCCCAGGAAGCCACTTGTTTTTTTTTTAATTAATCCATTCACTGTACATACAAAGTATTAAAAAACCACCCAGAGCTCTCGAGGGAAGCGACGCTTTCTAAACAGACACCATGGCGAGCTGGTTCGGTCACGGAGACGGGCGGATGGTTATAATTGACACATCAGAAAGGACCCGGCGGGTTTATGCCTCTGTACACAACCTTTATCCTTCTCCAGCTTTGTCATCTCACCGGCACGCCCCGGGAGGTCTCACAAGCCATCCGCATCTAAGACGATGATGTGAAGGGCCCCCTGGTCTCCGCTGGAGATTTAGAGCGGCTGTTCCCAACGGGAACAAGTTGTGGATCTCCTAGGAGCCACAGTTTCATCCTCTGCTCAGGCCTAAAGGACTCAATTATCTCAAGACCTGTGGGAAGCTGATGGATACCACAGAAGACCTTAAACCAACCCACTGTCTAGTGTCTGGGACAAACATCCAGGACCCTTGGTCTCCACTGGGGGTGGGGGGAAGGAGCTGCCTATGCTTCTTAGCTTGGGGGGCATGCCTTCAGGAGAACTGTGGGTGAGCAAGAGAGATTTGGGGGTACAACTGCCTCCAACTCAACCTTAGGGCCACGGGGGCTGGTGTTGTCCCACCAACCTCCATGGAAAAGCTGAGGACGGTCTCCTGCCCGTGGGACGATGGGGTATTCAGACCTGCCGTCCTGAGCTAGGGTTCACAGAGGCGTCTAGGGAGAAGACCCCCCTCCAGTGTTGTGTCTAAAATAGCAAGCATGTCTCTGCTTTAGCTCAGGGCTGGTCATCACTTCGCCCCTTCGAGACACAGGCCAGAAGAGGAGATTCTCGGGGGGCAATGGGGGTGACTCAAAACCCTTCAGAAGGCAGGTGGCAGATTCAGGGGATGCTGAGGTACCACGCCCCCCCAATCCTTCCAGAGGACATGAGAGGGGAGAGGAGGCAGCTACTTATGGGATAGAGAAGACCAGGGAGAAAGCGACAAGGCTTGGTGGAAGACCATAGGAAAAGGCGACTTGAGGGGGTGGAGTGGAGCCGCCTGCTAACGCAACGTGTGGTGAGGAGGACCCGGGAGGGGAAAGCATGTAGCAGAGGGGGCGTGGAGGGTAGGGCCGGGGGCTATTTCAGCAACCACCACCCCATCAGGGCTGCCAGCCCAGAGAGCAGGGGAAGCCCAGCCGCCCGGGGGGGCCCCGCCGCATTGCACAGGTTTGTCTCGCAGCAGGTCCGGTTGTAGCTGACCTCGAAGACGGCGTCCTTCTGCTCCGTCGTGTTGCAGCTCTCGCGGGTCCGGCTGCAGCCGTACTTGGAGAACAGCGGGACCTTGCCTGCCGGGAGAGAGCAGGGCAGCCGTGAGCTGGGGTACAGGACTCTTGGGTTCGATTCCCGGCTTGCGGAGGGACTCCCGTTTTATCCCCAGCTCTGCGCAGGGGAAGTGGCGGGGGGAGGGTCTTGCAGTAGCTCGGGGAAAGTCATCGATCCACCTGAGAGGTGGTTGATCATCAGGATTTGAACCCTGGGCCTGCCCTCCACCCCTTGAGCTAGGAGAGACACATCAGTAACTAGCAGTAGTAGGTTGTTATTCTCTAGGGGACAAGTCACAGGAGGGGCAGGGGCAGCAGTCCAGGTGGGTCTTGCCCGTGAGTTATAGGAGCTTTATCCAGCACTGACACAGAATCCAAACATCTCCACCAGCAGGTCGACACCTCCAGTACCATCCTATAACCCCCTTCTCCCACCCCCCTGCCCTGCTCAGAGACGGGACCTTTCCAAGCGCCTGTCCGGAGGCGCTGTGCTTTATCCGTTCCCTCCAGCGCCAAACCCTGGACTCCAGGACGGTCCAGAACCCGCCCCGGATTTGGTAGCCAACTTCTCAAGAGCGAAGGGAACCTCCATGTGGAGGGCGCCCCCGTTTCAAGAGAGAGAGAGAGAGAGAGAGACACTCCCCCCCCTTTCTCCTTCCAAGGGAGCTCTCCAATCTCAGGACCTCCCTCTAGATCTCGACAGAGGTCCCCCAATTGTGCCACGGACGTTTCCCCCTCACCGTGCGTTCCTCTCGTCTTGCAGTTTGGATGCAGCTCTCTGGAGACCCCCATGGGAGGTCCCTCGGAGACCCAGCCGCTCTGGGAGGCGACCGAGGCTGGCGCAAAGCAGCGCCGTTTGCCTCGGAGGGATGGTCCTGCCCCGGGGTTGGACCCGGGAGTCTGAGCTGCGCCGAGGGGTTGGTTCCTCGTCTCCAACAGCAACCAGATGCCGCAGAACAAACTCCCCCCCTAGATCCAGGACAGTCCCGGCTCCAGGCCGGGGGTGACTAACACGGAGATCGGACGGGTCCCTGGGACGTACCAATGTAGGCCTTGGTGGTCTCACAGACTTGGTCTCTCTCGGCCGTGCAGGGGCTGCGGGAGTGGAAGCAGAGGGCGCCCACCTGGAACTTGCAGACCCTGCAGATGAGGCCTTGAGCTGCACGGAAAGACAGGAGGTCAGTCAGCGGAGAGTCACGGGGGGCTGGGAGCCAGGACTCCTGGGTTCTACCCTCGGCTCTGGGAAGGGAGTGGGGTCTAGTGGTTAGAGCTGGGAGCCAGGACTCCTGGGTTCTTCACCCCTCACTTTGAGCCGTATTCACCGCCCCAGAGCCAAGAGAGAACTAAGCCAAGCCACTGGAGGGAGGCGTCTGGGTGCTCTTCGCAGTCGCTGTTCTCTTTGCTGGTTTGGGAAGGTGCGAGGGGGTGGGGGAAGGGCTCTGGCATCGACACCCTGCACGTGCCCCCCCCCCCCCCAGGGTGTGTGTGAGAGACTGGGGGGCAGGGCGGGCGGAGAACCAGCCTCAGAGAGGCCCTGACTCACTCGAGCGACTTGCCCAGCCCTGGAGACTGGGACGCGTAGGAAGCTGCCTAGCAGCTGAGAGCGCCTCACGCGGAGATGCGGCTGCCTCTGGGGCGGAGCGCGGACAGCTACCTGCAATCCTGGTGCGCAGATTCAGCCGCCTCTGAGCGCGGCTGCCATATTCCCCGCTCCATGGCCGGGGCAGGAGCGGAGCTTCGAAGGGCTCATTGTCAGAGGCAGAATGGGGGTAGCCAGGCTGGGGGCCAGCCAGGGACCGGGGGGCATGCCCCAAATCCTGCTCCCTGGGATTTCACACCCAGGGCGGGGATTAAACACCTGACCCTGACCGGATCGCCTAGCAGTGACAGCACACGGCTGGGGAGGGATTCAGGACTCCTGGGTTCTCTCCCCAGTTCTGGGAGGGGAGTAGGGCCTGGTGGGTTAGATCCAGGGGGGCTGGGAGCCAGGACTCCTGGGTTCTCTCCCCAACTCTGGGAGGGGAGCGGGGGTGGGGCTGGGAGCCAGGACTCCTGGGTTCTCTCCCCAGGAATTTAAGCTTTCAATCCAGTCCTGTGCATACCAGGGAACATGCAAGAATGTTAAGAGTCCCTGAAGTGGGCAGAGAACGCCGAGGTTACCCGAGGGCAGTGTTCAAGCGGGCGCTCGCCAGCCACAAGAGAGGGCGCAATCTCCACCCACAGGGCCACTCGAGCGAGTCGAGAGGCTTTGAGTCATCGCAAGCATCCCCTCGACGCCCCCACGGCCCTGAAACCGGCCGCGCGGCTCCCCAGGGCCCCTCCCGCCCCACACCCACAGAACAGAGCCGCCGCGGCTCTCTCCAGCCTGCGCCCCGGGGTGGATGAGCAAGGCGGCCGCCCCACCCTCGTGGGACCGGAGCGCTGGCTGAGTTACACAAGGGACTGACACCAATTTCAGAGTCTCTGGTTATTAAAAGTGAATTAGAAGGAGTCTCCCCGCCCCCCTTCACAGGGAAACCATTTCAAACACGCAAATACACACAGCGGTGAAACCATTTTCTCTTCCCCCCTTTAAACTTGGAGCAGGGGGGGAAAGTAGTTTCAAGGTTCTCCATCTGGGAAGGGAGCTTTAAAAAAATCCCCCCCTCGTAATTTCCCATCTCCAAGAGGAGAGAAGCGCCCAGTCTGCCCTCAGGACAAAAAAAGCAAGAAAAGCAACTTCAAGGTCCCCTCTTGAAACTGTGTTTTATTAATGACAGTTTCAAGTCCCCCTGCCTCTGGGCTTGCAGGTCGGGGACAGCCTCGCCCCAAATTGCTGGACGCGCTCGAGCGAATCACAAGTTCTGCGCTGGGCCGGGAGATGGGCCAGGGACCCGTTTGCCTAAAGACACCCAGTGAGCCGGGAATGGAACCCAGGAGTCCTGGCTCCCAGCCCCCACCTGCTCTAACCCACCCCACCCCCCTCCCCTCCCAGAGCCAGGGAGAGAACCCAGGAGTCCTGCCCCCTCCCACCCCATTTGCCACAACTTCACTCAGACCAGTCCTCACTTCCACCCTGCAGACTCCTGTGGCTCTAACTCTCCCCTTGACAGACCCGGAGACATTCCCTCCTCCCGCACTCAGGGGACCCCCCACCCCAAAGTCCCCAGGGGTTTCAAGGCAAGCAAAACACCCCCGAGGATCCTCAGCCCGGGTCGCGCGCCCGCCCTCACGGCCACCAGCAAAAATTCGCACCTGGGTCCCGGAGCTCAGAGTCCAGCCCCGCCCCCCCCGGAGCCCCCCGATACTCACCCAGGGCACAGCAGAGCAGCAGGGACAAGCCCAGGAGCAGAACTTTGCTCATCCCGGCGGGTCTGGGGGGCTCAGGCCAGGCTGGAAGTGACGGAGCAGGGAGGGGACTGAACCAGGCGGGCGAGACACCAGCAGGTGGAAGCAGCCACAGCTGGGGAAACTAAGGCAGGCGGGGCCCATCCTGGGCATTTATCCCTCGGCGGGGCTGGCAGCAGCCAATCAGGGGGCAGGACCCGGGAGAGGGCGACGCCCAGATGCCGGGAATTGAAGAATCAGACACAGGGAAAAGGAGAAGGGCCTGGCCTGCGTGGGAAAATCAACCGCAGCCCTGTCGGTGCCCCTCACTCCCGACCCGCAGCCCCCGGGTCCCGCCCAGCTCGGCCGGTGCCCCTCACTCCTGACCTGCAGCCCCCCGGGTCTCTCCCAGCTCTGCCGGTGCCCCTCACTCCCGACCCGCAGCCCCTGCTCGCCCAGCCCTGCCCCCCCCCCGCTCTGCCGGTGCCCCTCACTCCTGACCCGCAGCCCACTGCTAGCCTGGCCCTGCCCCCACCCAGCTCTGCCGGTGCCCCTCACTCCCGACCCGCAGCCCCTGCTCGCGCAGCCCTGGGCTCCCCCGCACCTCTGCCGGTGCCCCTCACTCCCGACCCACAGCCCCATCAGCCCAGCTCTGGGCTCTGCTTGAGCATTGAAAAATGCTGCGTGAGGATTTTGTTTGTTGTCTCCAGTGTTGGAGTCCGTTGGCTGAGACTGTAAAAACCAGTGACCTGTGGATTGCTCAGGGCTGAGTCCAGACTCCGGCTCTGCCCCCCCCCCCCCGCCCCTCCCCCCCCGGGGGCAGTGATTTGTGCTGTCAGAAGAGGGCGGCTGTACAATGACATTCGCGAACTGCAAAATCTGACTCAGAGAACCCCGGAGTCCTGGCTCCCAGCCCCGCCCCCCCCAGCTCTAACCACTAGACCCCACTCCCCTCCCAGAGCTGGGACAGGACCCAGGCGTCCGGGCTCCCAGCCCCCCCAGCTCTAACCACTAGACCCCACTCCCCTCCCAGAGCTGGGACAGGACCCAGGCAGCCGGGCTCCCCCGGGTCGCTGAGTCACACCAACGCTCTCCGGTCCCGAGACGTGTATTAGGCTCCGGCCGGGCCGGTTTGTGAAATTTCCCGGCGCTGGGAGGACGAGGCCTCGGCCCTGTGGGGGCGGGGAGGGAAATCCTGCAGCCAGGGGCCCGGGGACCAGGGGCAGGGAGGGGGCGGCTCAGTCAGGGGGCGTGGAGAAGTGGCCTCTAGGGGGCGCCGGCTCCCATCGGCCCCACGGCGGGGACTGGCTGGCTCAGGGGAGTCACCCCGTTTCGGTTGGAGATGCCCCCGTCCGTGCAGGATAACAGCCCATTACTGCTGGCTGCTGGAAAGAGCTCCCCCCCGGCTCAGCTATGGGGTGGGAGGAGCTGAGGTTTCACTGCTGGAAACTGTGGGTCTGACACTGAGATGGGGCAGGGCCCATTCCCTGCTCCCCTGAGCCAGCCAGTCCCGCCGTGGGGCCCGAGGGGAGCCGGCGCCCCCTAGAGGGGACAGGCCCCTGCCCCATTTCCTGCCCCCCTGAGCCAGCCAGTCCCGCCGTGGGGCCAGAGAGGAGCCGGTGCCCCCCAGAGGGGCCTGGACCTGCCCCCCGCCCTGTTCCTACCTTTTACCTCCTCACCTGCTGCGTCAGGCCGATAAGAGCCGGGTAATCTCGGGCGTGTTCAGCCCAACCCGGCCCCAGACACGCCGCAGCCGGCGCTGGACCGAGGCCACTTCGGCTCCTGCTTCTCCCGGGACCCCCGCGACCGACCCCCCCACATCGCTCAGGGGGCTGCAGGCGTCCGGCCCCACCCCCAACCGACCGCCGGCGCCATGGGCCGGACCCTGTTCCTCGCGGGCACCTTCCTGCTCTGCTGTGCCGCCGGTGCGGGCCCGAGACGCCCCCGAGGGGCACCGGGTCCCACCCAGCCCTGGGGCGGGACTGGCTCAGGGGGGCAGGGAATGGGGGGGCACGGGGCTTGTCCCCGCTAGGGGGGGCCAGCTCCCATCCAGCCCCAGGGCAGGGGACTGGCTGGCTGGGGAGCAGGGAATGGGGCCCGGGGCCTGTCCCCACTAGGGGGCGCCGGCCCCAGGGTGGGGGGCCGAAGGGCTCAGGCGGCCAGGGACCCGTGGGGGGCAGGGCGGGAGGCCAGGGAGACTCAGGGGGGCAGGGCGGGGGGCCGTGGGGCTGATGGGGTGTCCGTGTCTCCGGGCAGGGGGGGCTCTGGGGGGAAGGGGGGCCGTGGGGGGCAGGCCGGGCGCCGTGGGGCTGACGGGGTGTCCGTCTCTCTGGGCAGGGGGGCCGTGGGGGGCAGGCCGGGCGCCGTGGGGCTGACAGGGTGTCCGTCTCTCCGGGCAGGGGGGCCGTGGGGGGCAGGCCGGGCGCCGTGGGGCTGACGGGGTGTCTGTCTCTCTGGGCAGGGGGGCCGTGGGGGGCAGGCCGGGTGCCGTGGGGCTGACGGGGTGTCTGTCTCTCCGGGCAGGGGGGCCGTGGGGGGCAGGCCGGGCGCCGTGGGGCTGACGGGGTGTCTGTCTCTCCGGGCAGGGGGGCCGTGGGGGGCAGGCCGGGCGCCGTGGGGCTGACGGGGTGTCTGTCTCTCTGGGCAGGGGGGCGTGGGGGGCAGGCCGGGCGCCGTGGGGCTGACGGGGTGTCTGTCTCTCCGGGCAGGGGGGCGTGGGGGGCAGGCCGGGCGCCGTGGGGCTGACGGGGTGTCTGTCTCTCCGGGCAGGGTGGGCGTGGGGGGCAGGGGGGCCGTGGGGGGCAGGCCGGGCGCCGTGGGGCTGACGGGGTGTCTGTCTCTCTGGGCAGGGGGGCGTGGGGGGCAGGCCGGGCGCCGTGGGGCTGACGGGGTGTCTGTCTCTCCGGGCAGGGGGGCGTGGGGGGCAGGCCGGGCGCCGTGGGGCTGACGGGGTGTCTGTCTCTCCGGGCAGGGGGGGCGCTGCAGTGCCATGTCTGTGAGGTGGGGAACCCCTACCAGGGCTGCGTGTGGGGCCAGGGGACGTGCTCGGCCCCTACCGGGGGCGTCTGCTGGAGCCACGTCGCCGCCTTCGGTGAGTCCCGGGGGGGCTGGGCTGGGCCTCGGGGGGCAGGAGGGGGGAGGGGAGGGGGCCAGGCCCCCCGGGCCATGCAGGGCCCCTGCCCCACTCTGCCGCCCTCCTTCCCCTGCTCCCCCCACCCGCTTTCTGCCTCGCCCTGTGGGGTAGGGGCCGGGGGCTGGAGGTGTCGAGGTAGCTGGGGCTGGGGGGCAGGAAGGCTGGGGGGTGGGGGGCTGGAGGTGTGGGGCTCATTGCCGGGGGGGCAGGGGGCTGGGGGGCAGGGGGTTTGCGATGTGAGGCTGGGGGAGCTGGGACCAGGGGGGCAGAGGTGGGGGGCTGGAGGTTTTAAGGGGCAGGGGGTTGGAGGTGTGGGGCTGGGGGGCAGGGGTCCATAGGTGGGGGGGCGGGGGGGGGGGCTGGCGTCATCCTGAGTCTGCCCCACCCCCCGACACAGGCTCGTCTCCCACAGGGCCCCTCTTCTCGCTGTCCACCCTGGGCTGCGACCCCCCTGGGACCCCCCTGCGACGCTGCCAGGCTCCTCGACCCCTTCTTCGGCTTCACCTACAACCGGACCTGCTGCAACGGCACCGACCTCTGCAACTCTCGCACGCCCCGGCCTGGCCGCCCGCTGGCCCTGGAGCTGCGCCCCCCACGCCCCCCGTGCCCCCCACGCCGGCCTGCTGGGGGCGCTGGTGCTCTGGGCCCTGCACTGACCCCAGAGACCTCCCCCCCGCTCCCCACGACTCCCCCAGCACCCCAGCCTCACCAGAGACCCGACGAAAACTAACCGGCCCCCGAGAGACCCGACAAAAACAAACCGGCCCCCCAGAGACCCTACGAAAACAAACCGGCTCCCGAGAGACCCAACAAAACAAACCGGCCCCCCAGAGACCCGACGAAAACAAACCGGCCCCCAGAGACCCTACGAAAACAAACCGGCCCCCGAGAGACCCGACAAAAACTAACCGGCCCCCAAGAGACCCGACGAAAACAAACCGGCCCCCGAGAGACCCGACAAAAACTAACCGGCCCCCCAGAGACCCGACGAAAACTAACCAGCTCCCGAGAGACCCGACAAAAACTAACCAGCACCCCAGAGACCCGACGAAAACAAACCGGCCCCCCAGAGACCCTACGAAAACAAACCGGCCCCCCAGAGACCCTACGAAAACAAACCGGCCCCCGAGAGACCCGACGAAAACAAACCGGCCCCCGAGAGACCCGACAAACACTAACCGGCCCCCCAGAGACCCGACGAAAACAAACCGGCCCCCCAGAGACCCTACGAAAACAAACCGGCCCCCCAGAGACCCTACGAAAACAAACCGGCCCCGAGAGACCCGACGAAAACAAACCGGCCCCCGAGAGACCCGACAAACACTAACCGGCCCCCTACAATAACAAAGCAGCTTGGCGACCTTAGGAGGAGCCTGACCGAAGTAAACAATTAATGAGCTAAATGAGTCTGGTGCTTTGAAAAGCAAATGGAGCCTGGGGCTCGGGGCCAGGACTCCTGGGTTCTATCCCCAGTTCTCTGAGCTGGGGGAAGGGGTGGAGAGCCCAGGGCTGGGCTAGGAGGGGGCTGCAGGTCGGGAGTGAGGGCACCGGCGGGGCTGGGGGTGGGAGCAGGGGGCTGCGATCGGGAGTGAGGGGCACCGGCCGGGCTGGGGGTGGGGCAGGGGGCTGCGGGTCGGGAGTGAGGGGCACCGGTGGAGCTGGGGTGGGAGTAGGGGGCTGCGGATCGGGAGTGAGGGGCACCGGCCGGGCTGGGGGTGGGGGCAGGGGGCTGCGGGTCGGGAGTGAGGGGCACCGCCGGGCTGGGGGTGGAGCAGGGGGCTGCGGGTCGGGAGTGAGGGGCACCGGCCGGGCTGGGGGTGGGAGCAGGGGGCTGCGGGTCGGGAGTGAGGGGCACCGGCCGGGCTGGGGGTGGGAGCAGGGGGCTGCGGGTCGGGAGTGAGGGGCACCGGCCGGGCTGGGGGTGGGAGCAGGGGGCTGCGGGTCGGGAGTGAGGGGCACCGGCCGGGCTGGGGGTGGAGCAGGGGGCTGCGGGTCGGGAGTGAGGGGCACCGGCCGGGCTGGGGGTGGGGGCAGGGGGCTGCGGGTCGGGAGTGAGGGGCACCGGCCGGGCTGGGGGTGGGAGCAGGGGGCTGCGGGTCGGGAGTGAGGGGCACCGGCCGGGCTGGGGGTGGGAGCAGGGGGCTGCGGGTCGGGAGTGAGGGGCACCGGCCGGGCTGGGGGTGGGAGCAGGGGGCTGCGGGTCGGGAGTGAGGGGCACCGGCCGGGCTGGGGTGGGAGCAGGGGGCTGCGGGTCGGGAGTGAGGGGCACCGGCCGGGCTGGGGGTGGGAGCAGGGGGCTGCGGGTCGGGAGTGAGGGGCACCACTTACCCAGAGAAGTGGGTTGGTCCCGTCTATGCCAGTGATGGACGGGGCGGGCGAGAACGGGGAGGAGGTTTCTGATTGGTTGTTCTAGTGGTGATGTCATAACCCCACAAGAGGAAGGTTCCAACCCAGCAGCTCTTCCCTGGGGGCAGCAGCCAAGGGAGGGGCGGGGGTTGGGAGTGGGGGGGGGAAGGGGGTAGTGGGGGTTGGGGGGGAACAGAGCCATGGGGGGAACTATGGGGCGATTGGGGTTGGGGCCCCACAAAGCCAGTGGACAGGAGGGAGCCCCCTCATATGGGATTAGCTTGGGGGGCGGGATAGTGGCTGGGGTGGGTGGAGGGAGGGAGATGGGGGTGGGGAGGTGGAGGGGGGGAGGGAGGGAGCCGGGGGGGGCTGGCCGGGGGGGCTGCGGTTGGGGGGCTGGCGGGACGCCGATCACACGTACAGCTCGTGTGTTTGCACCCCAGGGCGGTGGTGGCCGGTTTGTAGAAATTTTGGTGGTGCCCAGAACCCGCCCCCCAAACTCTGCCCCCACCAGCCTAAGGCTCTGGGAGGGAGTTTGGGTTGGGGGAGGCGGTGAGGGGTGCAGGCTCTGGGGGGGGTATGTGGAGGGAGGGGGCCAGGGATGAGGGGTTTGGGGTGTTGGAGGCTAGGGCAGAGGGTTGGGGTGAGGGGTTCATGATGCAGGAGGGGGCTCAGGGCTGGGGCAGAGGGTTGGGGTGCAGGGGGGTGAAAGCTGTAGCTGGGGGGGTGAGGGCTGTGGGGTGGGGCCGGGGATGAGGGGTTTGGGGTGTGGGGGGGGCTCAGGGCTGGGGGCAGAGGGTTGGGGTGCAGGGGGGTGAAAGCTGTAGCTGGGGGGGTGAGGGCTGTGGGGTGGGGCCGGGGATGAGGGGTTTGGGGTGTGGGGGGGGCTCAGGGCTGGGGCAGAGGGCTGAGGGAGCGGTGGGGGGGGCGGTGAAGGGTCTGGCTGGGGGTTTGGGCTCAGGGGTGGGGCAGGGCTGGGGGTGAGGAGTTTGGGGTGCAGACAGGCTGTCCTGGGGCTGGGGCCAGAGAGGAGGATTCCCCCCCCCAGCCCTTTCCCTGCCTGCAGCAACGAGCTCTGGGGGAGGAGCTGCCCCTTCCCCCCCCCCCCAGCAGCACACTCACCCCCCCGCCCGCACTGTCACTGCACGAGCTCCTAGGGCCCCCTCAGGTCCAGGGAGCCCCCTCGCCAGTTGCCTCCCCCATGGTGGGTGCCGGGGGGGGGGCTGCGTGCGCTTCCCCCCCTGCTGCTGCCCCTCACCGTAGCCTCACCGGGGTGGGGGATGGGGCTGCCCTTGCCCAGCGTGGGGCAGGAGCGGTGACTGCGGGCGGTGGGGGGGGTCCCACGGAAAAGGGGGGGGGTCCGAGGGGCTCCTGGATGGGGGCGCTAGGAGCCTGCGGGGGCCGGTGAGTTCCCCCCCAGCCTGGCACGTCCTCCGGCTGGGCACCCGAGCGCCGGACTTTCCTCTGCCAAACCGCCGGCTCCGGGCGAACACGTCGGGGGGCAGAGGGTCGGGTCCCCACCCCCGCTCTGCCCCCCGGCTAAGGGCCCAGAAAGGCTCCTTCGTAGCCCCAGAGCTCCTGGGCTCTCCGTGGGGCTGGGACGTACCGGGGCCCAATCGTCTGCGGCTGGTAAATCCGCAACGCTCCCCTTCGGCCTCTTCCCAGCCTGGGACCGTCTGCGAAGCCCACCCCACCGTGCTGCGGGTCGGGAGTGAGGGGCACCGGCAGGGCAGGGGGGCTGCGGGTCGGGAGTGAGGGGCACCGGCAGGGCAGGGGGCTGCGGGTCGGGAGTGAGGGGCACCGGCAGAGCTGGGGGCTGCGGGTCGGGAGTGAGGGGCACCGGCAGGGCAGGGGGCTGCGGGTCGGGAGTGAGGGGCACCGGCAGGGCTGGGGGGGGGCTGCGGGTCGGGAGTGAGGGGCACCGGCAGGGCAGGGGGGCTGCGGGTCGGGAGTGAGGGGCACCGGCAGGGCAGGGGGGCTGCGGGTCGGGAGTGAGGGGCACCGGCAGGGCTGGGGGGGGGCTGCGGGTCGGGAGTGAGGGGCACCGGCAGGGCTGGGGGGGGCTGCGGGTCGGGAGTGAGGGGCACCGGCAGGGCTGGGGGGGGGCTGCGGGTCGGGAGTGAGGGGGCACCGGGCAGGGCTGGGGGGGGGCTGCGGGTCGGGAGTGAGGGGCACCGGCAGGGCAGGGGGGCTGCGGGTCGGGAGTGAGGGGCACCGGCAGGGCTGGGGGGGGGCTGCGGGTCGGAGTGAGGGGCACCGGCGGAGGGGGGCTGCGGGTCGGGAGTGAGGGGCACCGGCAGAGCTGGGGGCTGCGGGTCGGGGAGTGAGGGGCACCGGCAGGGCTGGGGGGGGCTGCGGGTCGGGAGTGAGGGGCACCGGCAGGGCTGGGGGGGGCTGGCGGGGTCGGGAGTGAGGGGCACCGGCAGGGCTGGGGGGGGGCTGCGGGTCGGGAGTGAGGGGCACCGGCAGGGCTGGGGGGGGCTGCGGGTCGGGAGTGAGGGGCACCGGCAGGGCTGGGGGGGGCTGCGGGTCGGGAGTGAGGGGCACCGGCAGGGCTGGGGGGGGCTGCGGGTCGGGAGTGAGGGGCACCA